>RSCD01000026.1:0-380415 GCA_003942215.1 Saitozyma podzolica | reverse complement strand
CCCATTAGTCCAGCTCTGCTATTGTGCTCGGCGTGCCCATTTTGCCACTATACCCTTGTCGGAAGTGGGTCACGGTCCGCCGAGCTGATAGCCACGCCACAAGCCCACTACCAAATACACACGTGTCTTTTCTCGGAGAGCTGAGGGATTTACATCAGATCAGCCCATGCCTGGATCCGAGATTAGTTCCATTAGTAAACTGGCCGCCATTGGTCTTAGTTTTGCTCTGCCCTTCGACCCCCTTTGCTGTTCCGGGTTTCAGAAAGATGATGGAGACGCGAGATATGAGGCATGAGCGATTTGTCATTCGCCCGGCTCAAATCCTCCTTGGCTGCTTCTGTCGGACGCTGAACTTCGTCCTCCACAATGCAGAAAGCGAGAAGCGCTACTTATTTTTCTCACTCACCGGCACCGGAACCGACGACACTTCACTCAATCCAACGAAACAGCCCCAGAAGAGAGCCGGGATGCCGCACTCATCCCTCAGGCAACTCACCCCGTTGCGCATCCGGTGAGAGCGGGACGAGTCTCCGGCAGGGGGGTCATGGGTAGCGATCGCACCGAGGGACCAATAGAAAGAAAGCGCTCCCCCGCGCTGATTTCGGGTCGCGGTCTAGCGGTGCGATGCGATTCGATACCCAACCTTTATGGTGCGGGTACGCGTGCGCGCCGCACCAAGCACACCCACGCTCCTATTGCACCAACGTACGATTGGGCCGGAGCCGGGGGACTAATTCTGAACGAGGCCAACCTCCTCGCACTGAAATCGTAGGGGATATAAACCGCCAAGAAGAACGCTAAAGCTACTCCACCCTCCTCTCAAGATCCCCAAACGCAGCCCAAGCAGTACGCCACTCAACCACGTGACGTCAGCCAGCACCGAGCAGCCAGCAGCGAATTTGGGCAAGATGTCAGAGGGCGGCAGACCTTCAGCCATGTCTTTTGACTTGGAGAAGGCTCCGGACAGCCGGTTGGCAAAGCATACGACCTTCGATGTCCCCTCCTCGATCACCATGCAGGATGATGGGCCGCACAACCTGCCCCTGGAGCGCGAGTTGATCCTCCGCCGTCAAAACTCTATCTCCATCACGTCACCGCCGGTCGTTGACTCTGCTGCCCGCATTGTTGGCGACTTCCGGTACGCAGTATCACTCCACAATATCTCTGCCGTCCATGCCGTAGTGAGAACCACTCATCTGATCGCGGTTGTGCAGCACTCTCTCAATCCACGTCACGGACTCTCTGCAGCGCCCTTCGCCCGAGACAGCCAAGCGCGATGCGACAAAGGAGATTGCCGACCTCGACTGGCACCTCCTGCCGAACGATGAAGTGCTCCAGCGTCTGAGCGTCAATCCCAAGGTCGGTCTCGATTCCGAGCAGGCAAAGCGCAAACTCTCGCAACATGGTGCCAACGAGACCAAGCCCGTCAGGCGGAATCCGGTCTTGAAGTGAGTAACCGGGGTGGCTTGTTTGGCGGTATTTGCATGGTGCTGAGGAGAAAGGTGGCTCGGGTATATCTTTGGCGGATTCGGAACGTTACTGCTAGTCGCCTCGATCCTGTGTTTTATCGCATGGTGAGTTTATTCATGCTGGACTCGCCTGACGACCAGGAAACCGCTTGGAGAGCCCGACCCTCAGGCGTCCAACCTCGCGCTCGCTGTGGTGCTCCTCGTCGTCATTGTCGTCCAGACGGCGTTCGTGCGTATCTGCTCCTCAAGTGTTTTCCATCTACCTCAGTGTAGGGCCTCGCTGAACCTTCAGAACGCATGGCAAGACTTTTCCACAAGCCGAGTCATGGCTTCCATTGCCGGCATGATCCCAACCGAAGTCATCGCGCTGCGAGACGGCACGCAGGTGCACATCCCCGCTAAGGAACTCGTTCCGGGCGACATTGTCTACGTCTCTCTGGGCAACAAGCTTCCCGCCGACCTACGGTTCATTGACGTCTCGTCCGACCTCAAGATTGATAGGGCGGTGCTCACTGGTGAATCCGAGCCGATCCCAGGGACGGTCGAGCAGACGGATAGCAACATGCTCGAGACGAGGAATATCGGGTTGCAGGGTACACTCTGTGTTAGCGGCTCGGGTGTCGGTGAGTCAGCTTAGGACAGGCAGTCAAGACATTCCCAGCGTAGGCTAATATCGCAGCCGTGGTCATTCAGACCGGGTCGCAGACTGTGTTTGGTCGAATTGCCAAGCTCTCTTCCTCCGGTGCGCCAGCGCTAACGACGATCCAACGCGAAGTTCTTCGCTTTGTCATCATCATCGTCTCCCTGGCCATTACCATTGCCGTGATCGTCATCATCCTCTGGGCCGCATGGCTCAACAAGGACCACTACGGCTTCATCAACAACGCCACCCTGGTAATTGACGTTGTATCCGTTTGCGTCGCTTTCATCCCCGAAGGTCTTCCCGCATGCGTCACCATCTCTCTTGCCATCATCGCCAACACCCTCGCCAAGAACAAGGTCCTTTGCAAGTCGCTCATGACAGTCGAGACCCTCGGATCCGTCAACGTCCTTTGCTCGGACAAGACCGGCACGCTCACGAAGAATCAAATGACCGTGACCAACGCGGCGGTCTTGGACGACCAGTTTGATGCTACCGAGGCGAGAGATCGGATCATCGCGAAAGCTGAGAACGCGGACAACGTGCGCCAACTGGGCGCAATTGCCGCTGTCTGCAACGCCGCGGTCTTCGACGACGCGACGATGGACCAGCCCATCGGACTCAGGACTGTCAATGGTGATGGCACGGATTCGGCCATACTCCGGTTCGCAGAATCATTGCGCCCAGTCAAGGAGTCGCAGGCGGATTGGCACGAGGTGTTCAAGGTCAACTTCAACTCGAAGACAAAGTTCATGCTCAAGGTGAGTCCTCCCTTCCCAATTGTGATAATACCGCGCCCCGCTGACACTTGAGCAGCTGCTTCAGCTCGCACCTACCACATCAAAGACGATGCCCGCTCCGATTTCGGTACACGACAAGTTTGCCTCGGACGACTGCCTCCTCATGACCAAGGGTGCTCCGGATGTCCTCCTCAAGCGCTGCTCGTACATCAACGACCCGAACACTGGCGCTGCACTTCCTCTCACGCCCCAGTTGTCTGCCCGCCTCATTGCTGTCCAGGAATCATGGGCCGCCAAGGGCCAGCGTGTACTTCTCCTCGCCAAGCGTATCATCCTTCGTGCTACTATGCCTTTGCTGGATTTTGACGACACGGCATTCGCCGACTACGTCAACCTTGAACTCAACCAGCAACTGACTGTCGTCGGTCTTGTCGGTCTCGTAGATCCCCCTCGCGCCGATATCCCCGACACGGTCCGCACGATGCGTGGCGCCGGCATTCGCTTCTTCATGGTCACCGGTGACTTCGCTCTCACAGCCGTCGCCATTGCGGAACAGTGCTGTATCGTCACGGATGCGAGCAGGATTCATCGTCTCGCTGACCTCAACCGCGATTTGTTAAGCGACAGTATCGCGAAATACGACCCCACCGCTAATTTCGCTCCCGATTCGAGTCTCGTCCTATCCGGATCGGATCTCATGGAGATGAACGACTCGCAGTGGGAACAGGCATGCCAGTACCGCGAGATTGTTTTTGCACGTACGACACCCGAGCAGAAACTCCGCATCGTCAAGGAATTCCAGAAGCGAAAGTGCATCGTCGGCATGACCGGAGACGGTGTCAATGACGCCCCTTCCCTGAAGGCCGCAGACGTTGGGATCGCCATGGGTGGGGGTAGCGATGTCGCCATGGAGGCGGCGGACTTGGTCCTCCTGGAATCCTTCTCCGCTATTGTCGTTGCCGTCGAGTACGGTCGACTGGTCTTCGATAATCTCCGCAAGGTAAGCACGCCGCCAGGTCCGCTCGTTATTGGGCTTATCTGGTGTACTTGTAGACTTGCTTGTACCTCCTCCCGGCTGGTTCCTTCTCTGAGCTTATGCCCGTCCTGCTCAACGTCCTCCTCGGTCTCCCTCAAGTCCTCTCCAACATTCAAATGATCCTCATCTGCGTCGTCACCGACGTACTTCCTGCTATTTCAATGTGTTTCGAGAAGCCCGAAGCAGGTCTCCTTACCCGTCCTCCGAGAAATACGAAGACGGACAAACTCGTCAACTTGAAGTTTCTCGGCCACGCTTACTTCTTCCTCGGTATCACGGAATCCCTCTGCGCATGCTCAATGGCATTCTGGTACCTCCAGCGTCAGGGCTACAAGTTCTCCGACCTGTGAGCGACATCTTAGCACTCCTCGGCACGAAGCTGACTGCGGATAGGGTTTTCGCTTACGGGGGCCTTCCGCCTCAGTACAACCCTGATGCCTTCGCCGAGGCAGTGAACGTTGCCCAGTCGGTCTACTTCTTCACCCTCGTGGGCATGCAGTGGGGCAACCTCCTCTCGACTCGTACCCGGCGTCTCTCCATCTTCCAGGCCAATCCATTCGGACCCAACTCGCCCAACCGAAACCTCTGGATCCCCCCTGCTATGCTCGCTTCCCTCTCTTTCCTCTTCTTCTTCTCCTACGTGCCCTTCTTCCAGAACACATTCCTCACGAGGGTGAGCGCCATCTTCGTACATTCATATTGCAGCGGAAATGGTGTGCTGACTAGCATTTAGGGTGTTCCGGTCGAATACATATTCCTCCCCTTTGCCTTCGCGCTCGGTATCCTCTTCCTCGACGAAATCCGCAAGTATTTTGTCCGCAAGCACCCCACGGGCTTCCTCGCGAGGATCGCTTGGTAAAGGACGGAGGCCCAGGTCCAGGTTACTTTGATTATACACTTCCGTATGAGTGTGGACGTTGTGAGCTTGGGGGCGTAGATTTGGAAAAGCAGAATGCGGACGGGAGGAATCGCATGCAGCGCATGTATAACGCTTGTTTGTTTGTGTTGTAGGTCATGATAAGTGCATAAGTGAACAAGATAGTGCGCACTTAACGGGTAATAAAGTTACATTGCGGCTCGAATGAGCGAGCACGTGACCAAGCCATCCAACACTCCAAACCGGTGCCCATGTAGACTGTTTCCTCGAGCGAGCGGTTCCAAAAAGCAGGTTGACATCCATCTGATAGAGTTGGAGAACATCATTGCTGCGAGCGTAAGGATCGTTCGATCAGGAGTTGGGGGGTTAGGGGGTTACATCTCGGGTCTGGTAGGGCTATGAAACTCTGATCTACTCGTACAGGTTACTTATGGCTCGAAACAGCGGGCTCTGACCCCCAGCAAGCCGAGGGAGAGCCGCCTGACGAGGAGAGAGTACACTCCTTCCCTCATGATCGATTTCCAGAGCTTGAGAGTCTCCCTAGCTTTCATTTTCATCATACCGCCGAGGGAGAGCACGAGATGCCTGAATGGTCGGTCCGCAGGCTGGTGTCGGCGCGTATCTCACTCGGGCGCAGAACTGTTTCGTACACGCAAATTTCGTTGAGAGCTGGAGGGAGAGCAGTACAGCCGTGGGCATATCAGGGACTGCAGGGCTCGCCCATCTGGGTATCACCGAGCAACTGCTCAGGCATAGAGGTGGTAACACAAAAGGCATTGAGGCCAGGGAGGAGATCATGAGCGGTGCTCTAGGGAGGCAAGGGCAGCATCGATGATGCTCCTAGTGATCTGGACGACCTCGAGGAACGGACACATTTACTGTGGGGCATACTTGTAGTTGCAAGTCATAGTTGTGGTTGCATCCCAGAGACTGACGGTATGGGAGGTCTATGTGCGGGACAAGATGGCGGCGATTGAACGCACTTTTCCATCGTGTAAGTTCTTCTTCTCTCATACTGGAGCGAAGTGAAGTGAAGCCTGATGGTCTTCAACCTTCTCCGAGGAGGATATTACGACGCAGTTGCCTCGGGACCAGCAATCGGCAAGTGGAGATTGCCTGTCAGTTCTTCCTCGGCTCAGCCATGTCAGAACCCTTGGTCGAGGCACACCAGCCGTACCATCCACGACTCTCTGGTGGGGAGAGCGCACACTGGCCGTTCCGATACCACCATGTGCATGGCTGTCAAAGCGATCACTCTGCTTTACAATGCCTCTAGGTGAGCCTTCCGGTGCTGTGGACCCGCTCACCTCTATCTTATCAGCCTGCTCGACTCACAGGCAAACATCACCACCTCCAGGAACGTCACAGGTCTTCGCAAGCTCACGACCGAATACAT
This sequence comes from Saitozyma podzolica, assembly GCA_003942215.1. NCBI lineage: Eukaryota > Fungi > Basidiomycota > Tremellomycetes > Tremellales > Trimorphomycetaceae > Saitozyma > Saitozyma podzolica. Next base: position 374,257 of record RSCD01000026.1, on the reverse strand, counting down.
GGCGACGCTGCCGAGTTATGCTCCTGGCTCAGGGTGCACAAACGGCCCCCCACTCAACACGGTGTGGGTCTGTCTTCACCGGTAAGTTGGAGGGGGGGAGGGGGAGGGGGCTGCTTCGAGCTGTTCCACTGACAGCGACCTTGCAGCACATTGCTCCTCCTCACTGCCAGAGAATTCCTCGACGTAGAAGACCCTTCCTCACCGAGGGACGTGTCTAAATAAGCCTTCATCGAGCGCTTGATCGAGACGGACGAGAAGCTCGTGGGACGAGTGGATGCCGCTTATCAGAGCCGCGACTATGCCTTGGGTGAGAGATTGGTTGAGACCACTCGGTTATGTGCTCGGTTATCAGTAGGCTCTAGCCAAGCCACGGTGGCGTCCACTACAGGATGACCGACCAGGACCGTGCCGTGGCGGTTCCATGAAAAATAGAGAAGATGAGAGAGTCGCCTATTGTTCTCTAGAAGAGTGGGAAGCATAAGAGTAGCTCGAGTAGTAGTCGAGATGGATGCATGCCTCGCTGGTTCATAACCTGTATCAAGATTTTCATCCGATTTCCTGGCTAGACGAAGTACCTGACCATGTTCTGTAATAGAGGAGTATACCGTCTTTTCAGCCGTGGTGTGGCATTTGTCTGTGAGATTACTCGTCAGTCTCTCCTCGGAAGCCAAGCAGGACCGTGAGGCGTACATGCTGCAGCTGGCCGGCCTTGTGGCGAGCCGACTCGGCGTTGTACTTCGAGAGTACCAACGGCCAGTCACGCTTGGCTTCATCCACGGCATTGATCTCGGCAATGACAGCGTGAAAGGCTAGTCCAAGGATCGTTCCGACAAACATCGCAGCACGCCCTTGCGACGTGTATCCGATTCCTACGAGCTTCGCCTCCATAATCGACAGCGAGAACAACTACACGAGGGCCGCCATTTCCTCAGACGTTGAGTCACTTTGGAGATATGACTTCAAGTCGTTTAGGTCGAGCTTAGATTGCCAACGAGACGGACGCCTTCAACATCCCTTGCGCCTTACTCTCCCTCGTCTGCCACTGCTCCCATTCCTTCCTCTCGTCGGTCGTCATGGCGTTCCCCGAGGCCGTCTCGGACGCCTCCGGCATGGCCGAACCTGCTCGAGCATTCCTTGCTAGCACCGTCCCCGTCGCCCCAGGCGCTCGGTTGATCTACCTCGCCCGGTTCGGTTCGGCATCGAGCCCCAGCGCCGCATTCCATCAACCGGCCAGCTGTAGGGCTACGTCGATCACCGTCCGCCAGCCCGCATAGGCCGAGGGATCGTGTGTGAGTTTGGGGATGTTGGTGGTAGTAATGGAAGTCGTCGACATGGTGAGAGAGGGGGGTCTAGGGTGAAGGAGACACAGTAGGTATCACTCGAGTGAATGTCCCGCAAACGCAGCGGTAGGCAGTCCGACTGTTAATCTGTTAACTAAAGTGACGGGGAATGCATCGATTCGACTACCGCTTGAGCTACTCTTATGCTCTCTGCTGACCAGAGAACAATAGCTGACTAGGTAACCATCACTCTATTGTCCATGAAACCGTCACTGCATGGTCCTCCGCGGTCACGCCGCAAGAGCGCCACCGTGGATGCGGCTCGAGCTGGCTGACAGTTAGGTGGACTTGTGGCTGAACCACCCCACCACTCGAAGCCATAGCGTGTCTCCCTTGCCCTTCGCATATCCCCAACTGGCACTCTGCAGTGTCGTGCTCACGTATTCCGTCCACGTCCCGCTCAGGCACGGGCTTGTCAGCCGAGTCCACGCCGGCGACAAGTGGATAAACGCAGTCGCGATGATAACACCGGAACCGAAGAATTTGGCGAACCTGTCGGAATTTGTCAGAGCTAAAGAACCTAGAGTGGAACCAGCTCCGCTCCACCCCCTAGTCCGACTTCGAGGGCTGTCACCCACTCGAAGACTGGTCGAGGCATTATTCCGTTTCTTACATTCTCGACGTCGTATCGCTCAAGGTCGGCTTCTCCTTGGGCCGGTGCGGTGTGTGGCCCTCATCCTAATCTACTTCTTCACCCACGCTTACAAGGGCCGATTGTACGCCCAGGTCGACGATCTGTTCATCCTTCGCAAGTTCAGGATCACCGAGTGCACTGGGGACTGCGGCGTGGACACCTTTCACCTCGGGCAGGTGCACTGAGGTCGGTGGTATGAGTTGGTCGGACGGCGGACTTCGGTAGGCTTCGGAAGGAGGGGTGGTTGGGCTTGAACATGTCGGTGGTCGTTGGTGATGGTTCGTCGTCAAGGTCATAGGTCGATCCACCCAAGAGTTGAGACAATGGAATGTTCGCGGCTATGAGAGCACATGCTGTGGCTCCTCCGACGGTCGGCGGCGTGATACCGAAGCCGAAGAGAACCATGAAAAGGAAGATAAAGCTGATACCAGCACTGGCGCGCATAGCGTTCTGAGGTCCAGTTTCGCTAAGAAGACCAGCAACAATGGCCATGCCTCATACGCAGCAGATCTCGGCGGTGAGGAATAGCTTGCGACGGCCAACCTTGTCGACGATGGCAGTACCAGAGAGAGCACCGACAAAGGACGTGATCGAGTTGACAAAGTTGAGGACACGCTGGCGGTTCGGGTCGATGATCCCGGCTTGCAGGAGAAGGACAAGGAGGAAGTACGTGATAAGACCGTTACCCGGGAGTTGGCCCCAGATGGAGACGATCGCGCAGAGACCGAATCGGTATCTGTTGCAGGCCGAGTTGAGCGCTCCAGGGATTGGTCACCAACGCCGTCTCGCTTATCAACACCTTCGGTCTCCCCTCGGCGCTCGCGGCCCTCACCTGGAAGACCTACCTCATCTTCATGGTCTGGGACATCGTGGGGGTAATCACCATCTACTGGCTGGTGGTCGAGACAAAGCAGCTTTGTGAGTGTGCTACTGTGTGTTCGCTAGTGGAGATCCGTGACTCACCCGAGAAGCCCTCGAGGACGTGGACGAGGTCTTCTTGGCGCCTAACTCTAAGAAGCGATCGTTTGAGCTCCCCAAGCTCTCTAGGGAGAGAGTCAATTCCACTCTTACAGTACTTGAACTGGCAGTTCTGGGGGTCTGTGTTGGGGTAGGGGAGTAGCGTTAGGCATGCCGGCCTTGGTGAGGATCAGGGATGGTTGGATGGTCTGACAGGACTGACGACTGCTGCATCGTACCGTATACATTTGCCTGAATACGGCCGATACCCCATCGACCATAAGGCCACTGTTGGCAACTTGAACATAGCTTCAATCACTTCACATGCGCTACCTGACTTCTCACCACCTTTCAATCCATCGTGCTGTCTGCAGGGGGCTACTTGGGCTATGGGCCAAGACTCACTGCCCTAGTAGCCAACATAACGCCAGCCGAGTTGAACCTGCTCCTGGGTAACACCGCGCTTGATAGCCTCCTTCTGTTGATCGGGACTGCCGGAGAGTAGAGTGTTCTGCCCAAGAACGTAAAATTTATACCAGATGATAGTGATGACGAAAACGACTGTCGCGGCGAGCACTATAGGGGCAAGATCAGCGAGAGCTCAGGTATGAAGGGAAATGATACCGACAGCAGCCAAACGCAACATAGTAGTGGGGACCATCGACGTAGAGATAACTGGCCCAGATGGGCGCAGTCCCACCGATCGAATTCATCATGGCAACCGCAGCGGCTCGCTTAGGGTAAGGACGCGCGATGTGCAGGTTAACCGTTTTGTACAGAAGTAGCTGGGGCCCGACTGAGAGTTGTCAGGATCTGTGGAAACACAGTAGGGAGCATGACTACTCACTGACACCGCTAGGGAGGAGCATCATCGCAAAGTATCGGGCTCCGACCGTCAAGGTCGCCAAGGCGATGACATAGGCGATGACTGCCAGGGCACAACAGACCATGAGAGGCACGAAAATCTTGCCTGATTTCTGCCAACTATGAGTACTGGGGGACAAGCTGCGCAGGGTTACAACTCACATCGCTATACCATGTCATGCCGTAGAAATAGAGCGCCGCCAGGACTATAGTTGATTAGCATTGCGTCGCGCAAAGGTCTATATACCCACGGTAAGGGGGTGCAGACAGTAGCAGGGTAGTCGTCGAGCTGAACTTCAAAGTTGCCACAATGGTGGGGAAAAAGTTGTTGATGGATCCCATTGTCTGAACCATCATCATAGCCCACACAAGAGCCCACACCTGGAGTCGAGCTGATCAGCGCGGCCAATAAGTTTCCGCAATAGACTTACGCGGAAGTCGCTGACGGCCAGAATGAACCCCCGTCGACTGCTGATTTGTTCGTGGGCCTCACCAGCACCAGCTTCCTTCTCCAGTCGCCAAACAGCCAAGTCTTGCTGCATCGGAGAGAGGATTCGCGCATTGTGGGGATACTCGGGCTTCGAGAGTCAGCGCTAATGTTGCGAGAAGGAGGCCAGTACATACCATAATGAGGGCACACAAGGCCCCAATGCCCACGGTTGCCGAGCCTTCCACGATGAAGAGCCATCTCCACCCCTCAATGCCGTGGACACCGTTGAGACGACCCAGTCCGGCGGCAATGAGCGGGCCAAAAGCGTTTCCGAGCTGTTGGCCGATGTATAGGCCAGCAATACGTTTGCCCAGTTCGCTCTTCGTGTACCTACACAATTCAGAAATGAAATGAATGGTTGAGAAGCTTGCCTACCATGCGCTCAAGTAGTAGACGACCCCGGGGAAGAACACAGCCTCAGAAACACCTAGAAATACCCGAACCACCAAGAGTTGCTGGTAGGTCTTCACCGCGGCGGTGCAGGCGCTGATACCACCCCATAGCACGACAGCAAAGCATATATCTTCCTTGGCATCAGCGCGAGGACACTGGGCAAGATATCGAGATGTCCCACAAAGCCCAGGCCGTGAGATACGAGATATGAGGAGGTTCGACGGGATCTGAAACGGTACGTAGCCAACTGCCGAACACCATCAGCTTCTTGCAGGATAGCGCTTCAGGTGACGCACCATAGAGAATCGAAATGGCAGTAGCGTACTCCTGAGTGGAGAGTCCCAGATCCGCAACAATACCCTGCAACTTCGCGGCGGCCAAGTTCTGACGGTCGATATCTGAGCGTTCAGAAGAGTCATCTCATCCGGGTGGCCAGCCAGTCGCACTTACAGTTCAGTATGTAAAGGATGGCGATGATGGGCCTATTCCGAAGTAAGACACAACAAACAAGGGCGACGAGGAGGTTTCGAGTTCACATGATAATCATATCCATCTTCCTGACCATCTTACGTTGCTCATGGGCGAGATCCTCGTCGGTCAAACCTCGGAGGCTCTCTGGCATAGTGGCGAGCGCGTGTGCCTCGTATTTGGCGCGCTCATCCTCGACGTATTGGACCGTGGCCTTGTCGTCCAGATCTCCGTGGACCCTCGCATCTCGGTCCAGCTCTGGCTGGCTGTCACCGTTGTGGAAGGACATGACAGTTGACGGGTGCGCGCTGGGATGAGAATTGATTTGAAACCGGCACAGCGAAGAGACAGACTTTGACTTGCTTTTTATCGTCGGCAGCGGCCCCTTTGGGGGATGTGAGGGCCCCGTAACTCCGCTGGAGTAGCGGAGTAAGCCGGTCGACGGCTCAGCCGGAATAAGATATCGATGTTTCTCCGTTCAATGCCTCGTAGCAATGCTCATCTCGATAACTTCGTCATCCTTCCTTCCTTTTCGCGACCTCCTGCCCCCCAAATCACGCATCACACACGTAGACAATAATAATTCCGACGGCAGGTTTTACCGGAGCTTGACGGGGACGGCCGGAGTTGGGCGTAGTTCCGCAAGTTGGCATCACAAGGTTTAGCAGGCTTGTGTCGCTCAGGCCCGCCCGGATTTTGTTCGCGCGGCGCGACTCCTGTCCCCCGCTTTCATAACATACCGCAGCAAGCCGCAGCAGTTCTGATGATCATGGCGGGGTGAGCCATTCCGTAACCTCGGTGCGATATCTCAGAGAGACATGCATGCACCGAATACCGGAAGAGGAGCAAGGAAGAAGACCATAAGTTTGGCGACAACAGGCGAGTAGTGCCTTTGAGCGACTCGGAAGGCGTGGAGCAGGAGGCACGGTCCTTTGTATATCATGCTGAGCTGCTTCTGACCCATTGAGCCTGCAATTTCCTAGGCTGCTCATAAAAAGAGATCCAAACGTCGTCGGTCGGCGTCCTTTCCGGCTCATCTTCTCCATTTCAACCCCACCTCCCAGTCGTCTTGTAGACATCCCGTCCTAGGCATATCACAATTCTCACCCCGGTCCCAGCCAACCATCTGGACATCCTTCATTTCCGTCCCTGCCCCTCTTCTCCCTCCCTAATCTCCGTCAGCAGCCCGAAGGAACTCCCGGTGATTTGCAAGGCTCGCTCAGGTTGGCAATGAAGGATGTCGAAACGACCCTTTTCGACCCTAGAGCGCTTGCTGGAAGATCGGTACAGTGAGCGGCCTCTTCGTATTCATTACTGATCAGGACAAGTCCTGAGCCTCTCTCTCGGCATCCCTCCAGACCGGATTTACCTTTCGATGTCCTCCCCACGACTCAGCTTACGGGACATCGGTTTGAACCCTGGCGATCCACCGGTCCCTGTGGGGCGACGTGAGGGCCCCGTAACTCCGTCCGGGTGGCGGAATAAGCGGTCCGACGGCTCAGCCGGAATAAGAAGTCGTCGTTTCGCCACCATTCTGCTGTGCATTTGAGACTGGCGCTGAGTTGAGCGACCCAAGATTGCTCCTGCTTCGACGAGACGCGGAGCCCGTCCTGGATGCAGTCAGTACCGGCGTGAGGGTGATCAGCATGGGAAAATGGAGAGACAGCCTTTCTGCACCGGTACGCATGCCTCTTTCAATTTCACACCCGCTTAGGCTTTCCCCTCCCCGCAAGCGGGGAGTCATCTAGAGACGGTCTAACCATTGCCACCCTGCGTTAAATGGAAACCGGAGTTAGACTGCCGAGGGACCGGCCAGTTTACAACCCATTGCCGCAGTGGACGGTCCGCTAGGGGGGTCACAATAGGTGGTCGGATTAAGGGGTCAGATTAGGGGGTTGGAGTGGGGGCCAAATCGTCGCCGCCAGCAACGGTTGGAATAGGGGGTCAGATTGGGGGGGCGGATCAGGGGGTCAGCTTGGGGGGTGAGCTGGTCAGAGTCAAGACCAGTTTCCATCATCACCGGGCGAGGTTCTACGTGTAGCCCACGGCCAATCTATCGTAAACACTTGACTATGGCGGGATTGAAACGTGGGATACGGTCGGGTGGAGGAGAATGCCCCAAGTGCAGCCGACAGTACGATGACCTGCTGGAACACATCCGCAAGAAGCACAAGGGTGCACGGTTCACGGAGGATGAGGTGGATGGAACGGGACTGCTGGCTTGCGCATGTGGGGCGGTATTGTCCAATGCTCGTGGGCTGTCGCATCACCAGAAGCGAACGATGTGTGTGGGCTTGGAGGAGACGAGGAGGACAAGCGCCGTGGTGCCGAGCACATCGCCCCAGCCTGTACCGACTCAGACGCCGTCTCAGACATCGTCATATTCTCTTCAAGCCATCACTCGAGGGTCACGCATGTATCCGACACACAGCCGTCCCGGGTGCTGGACACGCCTCACGAGGAAAGCCAAGACACGGCGATGCTGGACTGGATTGCGGACTACGAAATGAGTCGAGACGAGGGGGGGGGGGGGTTCGACCTACCAATCCAGCGCAGCACAACCACCGACAACAGCCAACGGGAGGCATTCCACCACCGAACGCTGAGGTCTACGACCGCAAGACTGGCCAGGAGCAGCGTGACCCACACACCCCCCCACGTCATCCCTGCCCCGGCCATCACCCACCTATGTGTCCGTACCCCCACAATCCACCCCGCCGCCCCATCCATCCCGCCGCCTGACTCCCCTTCGACCGCTTCCTCTCACTTGGGGACCTGCCCACGGTGCACAAGCCGTTGTCGGCGGCATCAGCCGGGGTGTTCGCTAGATGTGTAGAACACCTTGCTGAAGCCTTCCTGGCTGAGCCGGGTGATGACACGCTCTTCAACATCCTTGCCCTGCCCAAGGCTGGTCTTGCCCCGGGACTCAAGCAAGGACTCAAGGCTCGACTCGAGCGGTACCCCCGAGTTGATTGGCCAAGGCCCGAGCCGAGTGATGGCACCACACCCAGGACTACGACAGCCGTCGAGGATGTGGAGAAGGGACGACTGGGCAGTGCAGCAAGGTGGCTTGCTGGGACGGCCGCCGTGGCCACCGTGGACAACGAGGTGATCGCAGCCCTCCAAGACGAGCACCCGGCGGGGACCGAGGACCAATTTGGCCCAACTGAAGGGCCAAGCTCGGGGGACATCCCCTCGGAGGAGGAGATCATGGCCGCCTTCAAGACCTTCAAGCCAGACACCTCGCCGGGCCTTTCGGGGTGGAGGCACCACCTGTTGGCCACTGCCTTACGGGTGCCCGCATTCCTCAAGGCGATTCACACTCTCACTGGTCTCATCATGGCTGGGACAGCTCCCGGACAGGCGATGCTATGTGCCAGCAGGCTCACACCTCTACGCAAGCCAGATGGTTGCCTCTGCCCAATTGCCGTTGGAGACATGATCTACAGGCTGGCAACCAAGGCCATTGTCCGACACTCCAACCGACGTGATTTCTTGCTGCCATACCAATTCGGTGTTGGGAGCAAGGGAGGGGTCGAGCCGGTGGTAAGGGCTGTCGAACGTGCTCTGGAGGGCACCCTGGACCGACGATACACCCACCTCACCTCGCTCGACTTCAGCAACGCATTCAACACTGTCGACAGGAGGGACATCGCCGAGGGACTCCGCCAGTACGCTCCCATTCTCTATCGGGCTGGGAGATGGGCATACGGCTGCACTTCCAGCCTCGTGCTCGGCTCACTCGAGGGGAGACACATCATCAACTCGGCACAAGGTGTCCGATAGGGGGACCCGATGGGACCGCTCATGTTCTCGCTCGGGATACGCTCACTGCTCAGAGACCTGGCCACGGCCCTTGGGCCAGACCGGCTCATCCTGGCCTACCTTGACGACATCTACATCCTCAGCCCGGATGAGCTGGCGTTGGAGCAAACGCTGGCCTTCTTTGACGAGAGGCAGCCATCCATCCGCCTCAACCCCGCCAAATGCAAGATGCTCGCTCTCGAGGACATCCGCACCAACGGCCTGAGGATGCTAGGGACCTGTGTGGGAGCACGCGCTGCCAGAGAACAGTTCCTCCAGGAGAAGATCGACCACGAGGCTGCCACCGTCGCCAAGCTCATCAACCTGCCGCATCAGCACGCCCTCCTAGTCCTGAGGGTCTGCGTGCAGCAGAACCTACGGCACCTGCGGCGGTCCCTCAAGTCCAACGACCTGGTTCACCTATGGGACAGGCTTGACACCACCCTGCGAGAAGCTGTGGCCAGGATCCGAGGCCTCCCACGCCCCATGGACCGACTAGACGCCGCAGTCATCTCCCTACCGATCAAGATGGGTGGGCTCGGCATCCTGTCCTACAAGACAGTGGCACCCCACGCCCATGCTGCAGCGTCAGAGGCTGCCGACACCACTCTAGCACGCATCCTCACCCCCGGAACCCTCCCTGCCAGCACCCAACTTACCACCCAACACCAACGCTGCCAGGAGATCTTTACCGGGAACAAGGAGGCGCTGCTTGGCTCGCTGACCCCTGAACAGGCCAAGGCGGTTGTCGAGGCATCGTCCAAGCTAGGTAGGGTATGGCTAACCACGATACCATTCCAGCCCTCCCTCCGCCTCACCGATTTTGAGGTCGCAGCAGCCCTCCAGCTACGTACTCTGGCCAGCGAGCGAGAGGCCCACTGCACCAACTGCGGGGAAACAAACTTCTTTGGTCACCCCGAGGTCTGCCTCCAGAGGAGGTTCAGGAGGGTAGCGCGACACGAAGGAGCCAAGCACATCATGGGACTCGCCCTTGCCTCGACCCCTGGTACCCGAGTCCGACTTGAACCCCTCGGCCACCAGACCAGCAGACGCAATGACATCCAGGTATTCTCTCTGCTCGGGTCTCAGGCCACGGGGCTAGCCAATGCCGAGTACGATCTCACAGTCGTCTCTCTGGCAAACAAGGACGCCCGTGCCACAAAGCTTCCGAATCAAGACACCGACCCATCACGGCTGGCCAACAAGTACCTCGACTCTGTTGCTGACCACAAGGTCCGCCACCGCCCGACAAGCAACCTCCCCTTCCACCCCATCGTCTTCTCCCTGGGTGGCATGATGAATGGCAGCACCACCAAGGTCTTTGCCTCTTGGAAACGGGTAATGATGCGCGGGACATACAACCTGATGCTCAAACGGTTGAGCCTTTGCCTTTTGCAGGCGAGGGTCCGCAGCTTTGAGCTATAAGGCATTCATACCACCGTAGACCACCGTAGACCAGACAGACACGCTATGCACCCCCAAACAAGGATGCCCGTGCCACAAAGCTCCCGAATCAGGACACCGACCCTTCCCGGCTGGTCAACAAGTACCTCGACTCTGTTGCCGACCACAAGGTCCGCCACCGCCCGACAAGCAACCTCCCCTTCCACACCATCGTCTTCTCCCTGGGCGGCATGATGAACTCCAGCACCACCAAGGTCTTGGCCTCTTGGAAACGGGTAATGACACGCGGGACATACAACCTGATGCTCAAACGGTTGAGCCTTTGCCTTTTGCAGGCGAGGGTCCGCAGCTTTGAGCTATAAGGCGTTCATACCACCGTGGAACTCCGTAGACCAGACAGACACGCTATGCACCCCCTAACCCTACAGTCCTATAACAGAAGCTGTCCGCGAGCGAGTTTGGGCATGTGACCCTCCATACACCTCTTACGATCGGGGCCTGGCATCACGGCCGAGGCACCGGAACATGGTCACTCGGCTATGCGAATGACCACCCACTCTACTCATCCCCTACTGAGCAGCACTACTGGTCCACGTAAGCCAGAGCGCTAGGACATTCGGGAGCTAGTTAGAGCGCCGGAGCGCGGAGCAATTGGGCGACCTTTGTCGGAAGGCATCCGCCACCCCTGTCACTTACGCCTGTAGACTTACAGCCTGCGGGGTCTTGAACGGCCATACGGGATACGACTACACAAGCCCGGATGTAACGGAGAGGCCCATCCCTCCTTTGGGCCTACCCCCCGCCTGTTCCCCATGCCGTGACGCCGCGACGAAAGGCGCAATTTGTCCGAGCAACGGCCCAAACGCCACTACCGCACACGCGACCGGACCGCTCGCTCTCTCATTACTCTGTCCTGTCAGCTCGCGTCCTCGTATCGGACGCCGCTGCGATGTGATCGTTTGCCCACAATCTCACAGATAGTTGCTGGGAGATCGAGGGGCAGACGCTTGACTCAGAAGGTCTTTTCCCGCCTTGATCAACGGAGTCGACGGACAACCTGCTGCATTGCCATTTTACGCCCTCGCCGCTGTTGCAAACTCTCACCGCCACTTGCCCCCATCACCAACGATCGTCTCGGCAAGCCACCCAATTACGTTCAACCGGAGGTGGACCGAGGAGGAGAATCCTGCACGGATGGCCGTAAGGAATCGCGGACGTAGTCCGGCCGATCGTTATTCGACTGCCCGGCGTCGAGCCTCCAGGCCTGGTGCGCAGCCACCAATTATGAGCAAGAGGCTTAAGATGGAGGTTCATATGTCATAAAGACGGCGAATGCAAAGTTCATGATTGGTGCTCAAATACTGGGTCACTTGGCCTGGCGATCACTGCCACAGTGGCTCGAGGCGATGCAGCAGCAGCGGCGATTCTGTTTTGAAGCATATGACATTGCAAGTCGTCATGAGCGTCCGAGAGTATCCGCACTACTGCTGAGAAGGTGGTCCGTGAATTTGAACCCTAATCCACCCGCAGCTCATCTTTCAGTCTTCCCAGATTGCCGGGCCTTCGCCAAGACGGAGCTGCTCCCATCCTGTGTTCCATTCCTTCGGCAGAGCAGCTTTGGGTTCCTGGAAACCCTGGTAGGTCCGCCCATGATGGGACGATGTGGCGTCTGGGAGAGTACAGTCGTACCGAAGCCGCTTTTGAACGGACCGGTGGATGCGCTGGCTCGTAATGATTTGTCGACCTCTACCGCGGTTACATCTGTGGTAACGTCACCAACGTCGCTGCAACTTTTTCCCCGTAGCATTCAGCTCACCTCGAATGGTCCTCCTTCTCTTCCTCGAAATCGTTGTAGACCCTGGACTGCAGGGGCAAGTACTCCAGCAGCCACCACGGCCCAGTCAGGGACTCTTTGGGGAGCTTCTTAAGATCTTTACAGACCTGTGTGTCTGGTCCGTCGTCTCCGTCGAGAGCGGTATCGTGAGCAGCAGCGAGCTCAATAATGCGGCGCAAAACAGGGGCGCTGAGGTCTTCCTCGATTATTGCCCGTACCGCGTCCTCTTTGTCTTGATCAATCATCGTCGCAGATGACATCTCGTCCAGTAACTTCCGCAGCCGTTCGGGAATAAGGCCGCTGGTTTTGACGGTGTGCACGTCAGATAGCGCGGGTTGACATACGACCTGAGATGCCTCAAGACGAATACCACATTGGACCGCTTCACGAAGCATCCACCTGATTCGATAAGCTCGATGAGCTGGTCCCTGCCAGCCGCGTTAAGGGAAGCTTTACCTGAATGGTATGTTTGACAGGGAATGGTGGAAGTTGGGGTCGTTTCCACCGCCTACATCACCATGACAGCCCATAAACCAGCACTCCACAGTGCGGCGAGGGTTGCGTGCCTTTTCTTCCAAGTCAATTGGCTCCGGGAACAGCAAACGGGGTTCAGTTGTAGCAGCGCGGCGATATTCGGGCTGGAATCGAGCCCGTCGCTCGTCAAGCGCAAGGGCTTGTCGAAAGTGCGTAACTGTGCGAACACCACTTGCAAAAGGTAGGCCTGCGAAATCAGCCGGCAAGTCGAGCGTGACGTGTGGGCACCCACTGTGAAGCTTCGTTCCTCCTGCGTCCTGTCAGCACAAGGTTGCAGTCGGACGAGGGACGCGCCTAGACTTGACACGGTATCCTACGAATAGGTGAGTGGGCTTGCGCATGGAGAGGGCGTGGTACACACCCACCCATACACCGACGAAGTGAATCACAACAGGGCGGGAGATGCCAAAGATCCGGCGATACTGAGTTGAAAGAGGAGTCTCGTCACAACGGCTCTTATGGTGCACCTTCTCATTTTTTTGCGTAGATCCCGTACGCCCTAGGTTCCGTCATCGAACATCACCAACCGAAACTTACAGCTTGATCTGACTGTGATTGCCGGGCGGGAGCAGACCGACCTTGGCGAGTGTCAGTAGGATTGGATACTCACGACCTGTAACAAGCGCACTTTCTGGATCATTCCAGCCAAAGCTCGGGCAGAATATGCTCCTCGGGAAAAGCCGAAGATGTACAACTGGTCGCCAGGATGGTGGCAGTCCATCAGAAATTTGTACGCGTCGCTAACAAAGTCTGCAAAGTTCCTACGCAGGCGTCAGCGTACCCACGGCTCAGGCATTGCGAAGTTGCACCTACCACGCGAAGCCTTCGTCGGTCCAAACAGCTACCTTGTGGCCGACCTTGCCTCTCAGGCTTTCTCCCGGGGCGAATACGGTGCCTCCGGCCGCTTGAGCTATATCCTGGAGGCGGTATTGACGATACTCACCGACACCGCTGCTGTAGTACAACAGTTGGTCCTCGTCGGCCTGCAACACCGACAGCATCTTTATGACGTTGCTGTTGTGCGCCGAGAAGCATTCGCCTGTGCCGTCGAAGAGGACGACGATGTTTCGGTGAGGCTTTCGCAGTGTCCCCGTCTCTGTCTGCGGCTTGGCGACGGACATGGCGTAGGTCTGGGAGCGGTATCGAAAGACAGAAATTGAGGTGAGAGAGAGATATGGGCGTTACAAGCTACTGGAAAACCTACGGCAAAGAACCTTACCATTCCCTCTAGCATTTTAATATGCTCGTTAACGCGCATCAATCAGTTATGAGAGTGGTTAGGTGAGAATGGGAATGGGGATGGAAAATGATGCTCAGTCCCGACCTTCATGTCGTGCGTTCGTGCCTGCGGGATGCTGGTGCCTGAGCCGATTCAGTTTGAGCCCGGTGGGCAGATCGGCGTCACAAGATGCGTCGACTGTGAACGACGACGCAATACGCTGTCCAAGACTATCGAAATCCATGTACAAAAGACACACCAACAGACATTCCACATTAACAAAGGTCCCACAGCAATGGATGAACCTGGTTTGGCTGACGCAGCCAGAGCAGTTCTCAGCAGCGATCGACCGCTCAATGGCTTATCGCCGAAATTTGACACCGGGACGCTGTTTGCATGCGGTAGGGCCAAAACTGCGAGTGACTGCCTCCTGCATGGCCGCCACAATGCACAGGGAATTCCCAGGAGCTGGACACGCCGGCAGTTCCGACCACGATCGCCTCCAAGAGTTCCTGAATTCAGGCCCTTCACTCGGAGCACTGTTCGGGAGTGCGGGCGCCTTCACGACGTGCGAGTGTTATCCGCTGTCCAAGGTTCCCAAGCCTTCCCTGCGTGGGTCTTCGCAGGGAGTCGACTGGGAAGTTGATCGACGAGGTCCGGCTTCGCTATAAGCTTCGAGCCCGGACACGTGTCTGTGGACGAGAGAACTCCTCTGAGTCCGAAAAGACGTGACGCCACAAGCCTTCAGCGCGGAAGCGCTCAAGGCACGAGACCTTAGATCTGCCTCAAACCTTGATTTTCAGCGTTACGACTCTCGAGTCGTCAACACTAGCGAAGGTGAGACGTCTGAGAGGTCACAAAACTAGCAGGACATAAGATGCGGCGGATTGGGTCGGCCACGACCTGCACTCTGGGAAAACAGAGTCCACATTACTGTGCCCTTGTAACACCATTATGGGCCTCTCCAACGTACCGCTTCCATTACACCCAAATCTCAGGGGGACGCTCGCTTCGGTCATCGAAACCGTCAAGCGCTCCATCCTGCCTCCAGCACTATACTCGGACGCACCCGGCAACGACCCTCTGGAACCAGACGGGAATCTGCTTGCCGACCTCAGAGCGCTTGGCTTTTCCGACGTCGAAACGCTCCTGCAGACACTAAACTCAGGCGTTAATGGTGTCATCGACGACAACGACCTGCTGCAGGAACACCTCATCCAGCTCCTGTCCAGGCTGCCTTCTGACTCGAAAGCTGGAAAGAAGATCGCGGACAGCTTTATTAACCAGCTTTGGAACGGTCTGGATCATCCGCCCGTGGCGACGTTGGGCGAGGGGTACAAGTATCGGAGCGCCGATGGGTCAGGCAATAGTCTGTACAACGAAAAGTTGGGTGCGGCAAACACCCCCTACTCGCGCACTGTCAGGCCCGAGGTCTATCAGGTTCCTGTGGGCAATCTACCGGAACCAGAGTTGATCTTCGATCTGTTGATGGCGAGGGGTAAGGCAAGCGGGAACAATGGAGATCATCCGAACGGGATCAGCAGTATGCTGTTTTACCTGGCGACGATAATTATTCATGACATTTTCCAAACAGTAAGTACGCTTCGACTACCTCACCTTGCACTGGTTGATGCCCACTCATACTCTTCTCAGGACAACAACTCGAAAGGCTACACGGTCAACACGACGTCGTCGTACGTTGACCTGGCGCCCCTTTACGGCCGCAACCTAGCGGAGCAAAAGGCGATGCGCACTTTCAAAGACGGACTGCTCAAGTCTGACTGCTTCAGCTCGACCCGCATCCACGGGCAGCCTTCAGGCGTCGGCGTGTTCTTGATCATGTTCAACCGCTTCCACAATTATGTCGTCACTCAGTTGGCATTGATCAACGACGGCAACCGGTTCCCCAAACCCGTGTCCGATAACGACCCCGCATACGCGCAGTTCGATGAGGATCTTTTCCAGACGGGTCGGCTGGTGACCACGGGTCTGTACGGCAACATCATCCTGCACGACTACGTGCGGACCATCCTGAACCTCAACCGTACCAACAGCACTTGGGCTCTGGACCCGCGCACAAAAGAGGGCAAGAATCTGTTCAGCAAGCCCGCCCCGCAGGGCATCGGCAACCAGGTCAGCGCCGAATTCAATCTCATCTATCGGTGGCACAGCGCCATTTCCACTCGCGACGAAAAGTGGGCGATCGAGCAGTTTCAACGTCTTCTGCCCGGCCGAGACCCTACTACCGCTAACTGGCACGATGTTGTCAAGGCTCTGGGCGTCTGGCAAGCCGGGTTCGAGGAGCAGGCCCCCGAAGAGCGCACTTTTGCGGGGCTACAAAGGCAAGACGACGGCTCGTACAACGACGACGAGCTGGTGAAGATCTTGCAAGAGTCCATTGACGACGTCGCCGGGGCTTTTGGCGCCAATCGTGTCCCAGATGTGATGAGGTCAATTGAAGTCCTGGGGATCATTCAGGCTCGCTCTTGGAACCTTTGCACCCTAAACGAGTTCCGCGCCTTCGTGGGTCTCACCAAACACAAGACATTCGAGGACATCAACCCGGACCCGGTCGTTGCGAAGAAGTTGAGGCAGCTGTACGATGCGCCGGATAGCGTCGAACTGTACCCCGGGCTAGTGGTGGAAAAGCCCAAGCCGCCCATGGTGCCGGGCAGTGGGTTGTGCGTTAACTTCACGACGAGTTGGGCCATTCTGGCAGATGCGGTTGCATTGGTTAGGGGTGATCGCTTCCTCACAACGGACTACACACCGGACAAGTTGACGAACTGGGGGTCAGTCTGCAGTTGTTGACGTTCAAACGGTTGCTGACGGATCCAGACATCACGAAGTCAGCTACGACACCAGCGTGAACCAGGGACACGTGATGTACAAGCTCATCTTCCGTGCTTTCCCCAAACACTTCTCCCCGAACAGCATCTACGCGCACTTTCCATTTGTCACTCCCCCCGTCAACAAGGACATTCTCTCTGAACTCCAGCGCGAAGATCAGTACAGCTGGGATGCTCCATCCCGGACGCCCGACATGGTCGTAATACGCTCTAACAATGCTGTTCGCGCCGTTCTCGACAACCAACGAGACTTCAAGGTAGCCTGGGGTACGGCGATGTCGTTCCTTACGGCACGGACACCATCCTGCGAATCCAGGAGCGCCTTCTGTCTCTCAGGTGACGGGTCACGGAACGCCGCCAACCGCCGGCAGATCACGACCGCCCTGTACCCCGACTCATGGACACAGGACGTGAGACAATTCTACACGGCCACCGTCCGTGACCTTATCGCTCAGTACAATGCAGCCATCGCCCCGGGGATGCGAGAGGTCGACGTCATACGGGACGTTATCCACCTCGCCAATACTCGCTTCATGTGCGCCATGTTCAGCCTACCTCTGAAGACTGATATGACGCCACATGGGATCTTCACAGAGCAGGAAATGGTCGACGCCCTGGGTGTCATGTTCAGGGCCGTCTTCCTGGACACGGACGTGGCACAGTCCTTTGCGCTACGAAATACCGCAAGGGAGGCCGCCCGGAAGCTTGGGGAGCTTATACTTCGGCGGGCCGAGGCCACTGCCACCACCAGTCTCATCAGAGGACTGGCGGGCGATATTGCCAAGTTGTGGTGGGGCGAGGGTGAGGAACCGAAGCTGGCGAAGTACGGCCACCACATGATTGCACGCATGTCAGAAAGGGGGAAAAGTGTAACGGAGACCGTATGGGGGTCGATCCTCCCGTTCGCGGCGGCTAGTTCGATGTTCCAGACGCAGATGTTGGCGCATTGTTTGGAATTCTATCTCGGACAGGGCATGGGGCATCTAGAGGAAATTCAGAGGCTTGCAAGGTTGGACACTCCAGGGGCGGATCAGCTTCTCATGAAGTAGTAAGTTTCGGTCTTGTTGTGATTCGCCCTTCCTCTTGCCGTTGCGTTTTGGACTTCAAGCTGCTAACGAGACAAAATCAGCGTGCTCGAAGGATGCCGCATCTCCAGCTCCCTAACCGTCTACCGTATGGTCGACTCTTGGCAAGTAATCGACGACGACTACTCCGCTTACCCTCAAAACTACACCTTCCCCCAGCACCATCGTCATGGTCAATCTGAACACGGCTAGCCACGACGCCGGAGCGTTCAAGGACCCAAACTCTGTCCGCCTCGACCGCCCGCTCGACGCCTACGTACATTACGGCAGGGGGCTCACCAGTGTGTGGGGTCAGACGCCAGTCGAGTGGCACTCACGACGGCATTCAAAGAATTGATGCGGTTGAAGGGACTGCGCAGAGCGCCAGGAGAAAGAGGGAACTTGAAGAGTATGCCTGCACACGTTTGGGGCGGCCAAGTCGGGAGGGAGGAGACGAGCCAATATGACAGGTTGAGGGTCTATTTGTCTTCGGATCAGAGCTCATTCTTGCCTGTTCCGAGTACCATGAGGATAAGGTGGGAGGAATGAGTCAGTGTGGGTAATTCAGGGGTTGGATTTTAGCTTCGATGGGTAGGACTCGGCTTGCAATAAGTCAGTTTCTCAGTTTGTGTTCACCAGATGTAGTCGTTGACGTTGCCTTCTCTTGATGCAGGATTTCTCATGAACGCCACGATTTTTTTTTCATCTCGTTCTTCCCCAGGTCGCTCCCAGTTGTCCAAAGATAATGGAGCTTGCTCGGAGGGGGGTCCGGGCAAAAGTGAGATGGCCCGCGCGATGGGTTTTTGCCCGGGGGGTCCGGGCAAAATCGGGCGAGGGAGCGCGTGGGTTCCGGGCAAAAGTGACGTGGTCCGCTGGATGGGACGTCGCGACGGGGGGTCCGGGCACAGCCAAGGGGGGTCCGGGCAAATTGGCAAAGATGGGCACGATGATACATAACTCATCGGACGGGGAGAGGATCAGACGTCTATTCGGTTTGCACCAAGGACGCCGGCAAGCATCCACTCGACCACAAGCCAGGTGCGGGGACATACATTGGGACCATGATAGATGCTCGCACAACCAGGCTCTCCACGCTGCCTCTGTCTCCCACCGTTGCCCCATCCTCGCCTCCACCTGGGTCCTTGCTTGACTGCGCCACAGCACGTAGAGCGTCTCAGGGACAATGTCGTTGAACATGCAGTGTTTGTCGAGGTGAAAACCGATGTCATTCATGGGGAGGAAGCAGAGATAGCAGAAGATGTTTCGCTGCTTGAAGGTGAAGCCTGACTTCCAGACCTTCTTTCTGGCGCGCCAGGTCGGTTGATCCCTCTTGGCTTTGGGACAGGCGGCGGTGCTGTGTCCGTTGTCCCAGTTCCGTGAGCGAGACGCCAGTGGCAGCAGCCCCTCACCCGCGGCAGCCACCGGCGCAGATGCTCGACCTTTGCCTCCATGTCGGCCCTGTTGGCCTGAGCCAGCTTGGAATCCCGATGGTAAGAGGGGGAGTCGCCTTGTGGGCGAGATGAGGAAGCGGTCCAACACCGGGACGGGTCAGGGGCATCGTCTTGAACGATGGGGGAGAATGGCAACTGCAACTGAGATGACGGGGTGCGAATCAAAGGTGCCGTTGAGGTGGAATCGTAGATTGATTCGACAGAGTTGATGTGGTTCAGCGGCCTCTGGGGAGCCGGGTCTTGAACGACAGGGGAGAACCCCAAACGAGGCACCTTGGGCTTGGACCGCCCTGTCGTCGGCCCTTCTGGCGCGCTCTGTCTCACACATCATCCGCGCATACCCCCAGTCTGCGAGGGACTACCGCAACATGCAGACTTGGCCCGATCTGAGAACGATAAGACTCTCGTCGAGTGGCATCTTCCGTCTTTGAGAACAATAAGACTCTCGTCGAGTGGCGTGTTTGATCGACTGCGATGGCGTATGTTCGAGTAGGGCGAGTGAGCCCTGGTCCCGGTCGTCGATGGCCCACAATGTATTCGAGGCGAGAATGATAGTAGTCGGCGGTGTTGTAGGATAGGATATTCTCGGCGTTGGTCGGATGAGGTCTCTAACACTATCGGTCTCGGGGATAGACATGCGTATTCGAGACTATTCGACAGAGAGAGTCAGAAGGGCAGCGTGGAATATATAAGTCGTAGCAGTGGACGAAATAGAGAACCTTGAGAACTCCGAATTGTTGTCCCGTAGACTTCTATACTTGTTTTATCCATACCTTCTTATCCCATTCTATCCGACTTGCATTCTAGCACACTCGTATCCAAACATAGCTACCTCGACCAAATTTGACTTAGCTACCACACAGAGTGATCCCTAAGTCATTCTGCCGCCGCCGAGATTCGTCTGTTCTTCGCTTAGACTATTCGAACTTAGCCGCCCATAGACGTCGGACACTACGGGTTCCTTGTTGGTCGAGGTAGCCCCGTGACAGTTCGCAGCTTTGAGCTATCAGGCTTTCATACCACCGTAGAACTCCGTAGATCAGACAGACACGCTATGCACCCCCCAAGCGCGTTCCTTCTTCCTATGCCTCCTGAAAAACAAGATGAGAGTACACCGTTTCCTCGAACCTGCGGTAAAACCCTTTCCACGGTTCGGGAGGGGCCTGGAGCATCTGCGTTGCGCACACAGCCTAGGACAAGAACGGTTGTCAGCTATGCCCTTCCTTGGTTCGTCTCCCTCTTCTAGTATACCCCACACTTACCGCAACGCCTGTCTCTGGGTCGAGCCAGAAGTGGGTTAAAGCTGCCCCGTACCAGCTTCCGGACCCTTTTCTCCTCCCCGCTGGGTTGTTGGCCATCTCGAGCACAAATCCAATACTGTGATCGACCAGGTGCTCGTCCCTCTGGAGTAGGGCAGCGAGACCTCGTTTCTTCGAATCACAATGGGGCGAAGAGTTCAATGAAGGATGGAACAGGTCCTGGAAGCTCTCGGCTGAGAGAATTCCCGTATTCCCCGGGTTACAGCGGGCCCTGGGATCGGAACGAAGTATCGCTTGAAGAAAACTCAAGAAGTCGGCGGCGGTGCCGTAGAGCCCGCTTCCCCCACTTTGGAAAGTAACGTCTGCCTTCTGATAGGTTTTCCCCCAGACATCTCCTCGTATAACTTGTGCGCCACCAGTATGACTATCGAAGAGAACGCACTCCATAGCGCGATTTGAATCGTCTGGGAAGAGGCTCAAGCTGTCCAATCCGAGGGGTCGAAACATCTCGGCCTGGAAGACCTCTCCTAAACTCCGGCCCATGAGTCGTGAGATGAGCTCTCCAGCGTGGTCGAGGAGGGGGGAGTACGCGAATGATGTATCGGGCTCGAAAGCAAGCGGCAGGGTGATGTCTTAGTATCCTGGACCGGCGCAGAGAAGGTATTTCTTGCCGGCGGACCTCGCGAATAGTCCTAGTTCTCGTCCTGGTCCAGGACTGTCATTTCGGCTCGGGTAAACGGCACCTGTAAACTCAGTCATATACGCTGTAGGATATGGACGGCGTACCGGACGTATGGTTTAGCAGCATCCGCAAAGTGATTGCCCTTGTCGCTTTGCGGAAGACTGGTTCTCCGGCAGCATCGTACCGTTCGAGGATCGAGAGTCTACCAAGGCTAAGTTCCGGCAAATGTTTATCGATGAGGGAAGGATCATCGAGGTCCACGCGGCGGAGGAACCCTTGGTCAATCAGACGAAGACACGCCACCTGGCTGATCAGTTTCCAACGCTATCGTATATCTGCAATGAAATGGTGTCGACGACCTCACAGTGGTCACTACTTTGGTCATAGAAAACAGATGGACTGCGAAATTAGTACTCATATTCGAGCCAGGGGGAACCAACCCGTGTCTTTGTTGACTTTCCCTCGCTCAGGGTGTTCCACATCGACCCAGCCTTCTTGCTTCTGATGAAGCACTTGTCGAGCGTTGGCTACCCCGAGGAAGACTGCAGGAAACTCGTGGTCCTGTAGCAACGCCTCGCATTGCTGGTGTAGCGCAAGTTTGCCTGATGAGCAGATTGTCGGGGAGAAAGGAGGATGGGCGCTCATGGCTGGTAGAGTGGCGAACCGGGGATAGGCTTTGGAAACAGGGGTCTTATGACGGATGTGCATTCCGTGCAACGCGCAATCAGCAGCTCTCCGCGAGCGGGCCGGAGGCAGGCCGCGGTCCGAAAATGCGGTCTTATCGGAACAATGAGCTGTTTGTTTCTGTATCGACCCGCAGGAGCTCCCGGTGAAATGTAGGGACTGACAGCGAGTGATGCTGACGTCACGCTAACACAAATAGACCGCGTTGTAACCGCCCAGCGCCCTGTGAGACAGGGCCTCTATGGCCAGCGTGCAAACGGTGCGATTCCTTTTGCGTTTCGGAGGGCTATAGTCTACATTCACAATCAAACATAGGGTGAAACCCCATACGGAGACTATAAATCTCCCTGTGTGTCCTGTAAGCTCCGCCTTCAAGCGGCAGTGACCAACCCCTCCATTTGCTCCTGCGCCGTCGTTTTGGTCTTGTGGAATTTGCGAAGGGGAATCTTGCGCTCGAACAGGTCATCCAAGTCGGCAAAATTGCGACCCTTGGTCTCGGGCAGGTAGAAGTAGGCGACAATGAGCCAAATGAAGCAGGTGCCGGCGAACAGGAAACCGGTTCGCTCTCCCCAGTTGGCGTCTTGATTGGACAGCATGAGCGGGACGGTGTAGGAGAAGAGCAGACCCGAGAGGGACTGAACTATCACAGCAAACGCTGTCGTCTTGGCGTTGAGCGCAAGAGTCGAAACCTCGGCGATGAAGATCCAGCCAATAGGTGTGAGGGACGAGCCGTAGAATAGCTCCCAGGCGGAGCAGATGACGATGAGACCAGAGCTGGATGCGGTCGTGACTTTGACATTGGCGAGAGCGCCGATGAGGAGCATGCAGATACCGCATCCTGCTGTGCCAATGAGAACGAGGGGGCGACGGCCAACTTTCTCGACCATGTAGACGGCGGCAATCAGAGCAACGATCTCGATGGAGTAAAGAATGACGGTGTCCTGAAAAGCGTTGGTTAGGCCGGCGAGCTGAAGAAAGTAGGTGGTGTAGCCCTTCGTGAGGGCACCACCGGAGAAATTCTGTGGGATTGCACGGGTCAGCATGTAGACTGCGAAGGAAATTGCTCACGAAATGCGCTGAACTGCATGGTAAACGGCATTGTCGCGATGAGCCCTCGCCTCAGGTTGCCCCACTTGAAGAAAGCCTTCCAGGCACTCTCGCTGTAGCGTTCCTGGACAAGCTTCGACTCGTGGACCTGCCATTTGATGCACTCGTACTCGTGATCCACGTCGTATCCTTCAACCTTGCCTATAAGGAACTTGAGAGACTTCTTGGCCTGTTCATGCTTGCCTTGGCGACAGAGCCATAGCGGAGTTTCCGGCAAGAAACTAACGGGGAGCGCCCAAATGCCGACGAGGACAAACTCGGAATCGGGGAAATTGGAGCGGAGCGGTCGTGTTGAGGATGTCGAGGCCGACGGCGCCAAATAGCGAACCCAACTTCCACCATACGGAGAACATGGAACCGATTGCACCGCGGGTCTGCGGCATGGTAATCTCGGTCAAATAGGTCATGACACCAGTGCCAATGTAGCCGCACGCAGCTCCCGAAAAGATTTTGGCAAAGAGGTAGGCGATCCAATTCTTGGAGAGGATTTCGGTGATAATGGCGGCAGTCATCCAAAAGGTGAAGAGGTAGAGGTTCATCTTGACACCGAAGCGGTCAGCGGTGAACGGTGAGAGGGCTTGAAACACGACCTGAGCAGCGAAGGTCGTGCCTCCCCAGACTGCAACGTAGGTGGCATTGGTAGCGAGCACACCGGTTACCGGGTCCTTGACAGTGCCAAACTGATCGATGAAACCTACGAGCCAGGTTTGTCAGGTGTTGTGAGAGTTGCCAGACATTTTCGGATCAATCCTCACCTTTATTGGCAACGATGGTACCCGGGACTGCGAGGGTAAAACCGAGGTACATGCCCCGATAGATGCCGCCATGCCCCACAACGTCAGCCTCCAGAACTTGCGGAGAGCCTGACCCGTGGGCATGTCCGCGAATGCCGATACGGGGATGTGGCCCAAACACACCCAGTTCGAGCTTTCATACCACCGTAGAACACCGTAGACCAGATAGACGCGCTATGCACCCCCTAACCGCTCCACTCACCGAACAACTCCCCTCCCTCTCCCTCCGCGCCGGACTCCGGTATTCCGCCCTTGCCTGCCGGCTGGATGTTGACCCTACCTAATACCCCCCCTCCCTCTGATACCGGAGTCCGGTGTTGCGACATCGTCATTTTGGTGTGTATTGATGTCGGCGCGAATGGGGTGTTCTGATTGCGGGTGTTTGCTGTGTATTGATGTCGGCGCGCATGGGGTGTTCTGATTGCGGGTGTTTGGCATGATTGAGACGTCTTGATAGCACGATTGACTTGATTGAAGTCCGGTGTTTGAAGCAGGAAATTCGGGCCAAAACCTCAAGTCGCACTGTACGCGAGGTTTTTCGAAGTTGGTGAGTGGAAAATCCGGCTGTGACTCGGATAACTTACTTGTCAACTCGCCGCAGGTCGAAATACCGAAATTTTGCCGTGTAAAAATGGCGCTAACCTCGTGTAGTTTTTAACACTAGCCGCTTCTAGATGTCGGACATACGGGTTACTGGTCGATCGACGTAGCCTCGTGACACTAGAGCCGCGTGCCTCACGGGGTTCACGGCCGAATGCGTTGATCTTCCCAATCTACCGCGACGGGAGTGCGGATTATTCGTCTAATTCGAGCCTGGGTACATCTCCGCAAGATTATAACTCTCCACTGGATTATAACCAAACGCGTCAAGGTCGTCGGTGCCTATGAAACAATGACTAAAGACTGTCACGAATATCCACGACCGTTCCGATGATGGATCCTCGTTTCGGAAATGTATTGGTCCTTGGCACGACCTCGTTTCAGAGATCAGTCGCCCTCACGCCTACCAAACGAGGTTGGTAAGGTCACCGTTGGTGACGTTTGTGTCGTTTCGGCTGAGAGAACCCAGACCAAAGTTATTGATTGCGCCGATGAGAGCGCCGTAGTGGGTGATGTAGGTGTCGTCCATCGTGTTGGGGGTCACTCCGGAGCCTGGCAAAGAGATGGATCAGTTCACGTGCGTGCGGCGCGAGTTCCTGGGGTATACCTACCAAAAAGCATGGTCACAATCGAGTTGTTGTTGTTAGGTACGGCATCCGAATCGTTGGTCCAAGTTGCTTCATCGAAGGATGCGACGACGAGAGTCCCTTGTTCTTGAAGAGCGGGAAGGTAGAGATCAAGGAAGGAGAGGAGCCATCTTCCGGCCTCGTCGTTTTGGTGGAGGTAGTCGGAATCGGAGGCGGGGTCATGCCCTAGAAAGGATCTGGTGAGTTTGGGAACGGGTCACTGATCGACGCCGTACGCACCATTGTGGAGCATATCCGGCACATAGAACGAGTATGGGGGGAGGGAGCCGTCGTTCACGTCCTGGGCGAACTTGTCCGTCGCGTTGTATATCTTGGAGCACCGAGTGTAGTTGGTGGTGTACGAGGAAAAGAGGAGGGCGGGAACGTCGAGCCTTCGGTAGACGGGGGAAGACCAATCCGGGTTGCTGCCGTCCAAGGGGCCCATGAAAGGAGATTGGTTACAATCGCAGGGACCTCGAGAGGTGTTCGACGGAGTGTACCATTCAGCATAGCTACCGAGGACGTGAACACAGAGTATTGAGGGACACGTTTCCAGCATAGTACGGACTCACGTTGCATAGTCGATCCCTTTGTGGTCTAGCAAGTCATAGATTGTGGACCCCTTGACATTGAAGAAGTCTGCGCCGACGTCAACATACATACCCGCCCAGTCAACGAGACCAGGACTCACTCTCAGCGGCCATGCCGAAAGTATCGCCAGCAATGAAAGCGGCGTAGTTCGGGAGCGAGGGGTGGGACACGCCGTGACTGCTCGGTTCAGCTTCTCCATCAACCGAATTCTCCACCCAACGGGGCTCGTCTCACCTGTTGGTCAACAGCTTTCCTCGAGTGGCGAGCACCCGCCAATAGGGCGACGACATGGTCCAACTAAAAACCTCGTTTTCGAATAAAATATGAAGGATCTTCTTGAAGGTACCTTTGCCCTCATACTCGCTCGAGAAGTCTACGGGCTTGTCGCAGGGCTTCTCGATCTCGAAGTATGGCTGGAAATCAGATCAGCGACTGCACCCTGCTTACGCCTTCGGAGGGCGTACGTAGACCGTGTTGTCCGATCCGTAGTTGGTCAGGCCCAACGGGGCCTCAACGGCAGTAGCGTTCGAGACACCGACGGTGTTGTTGTCGACCCGCCAGACGTAGTAGTCGCCATAGACGCTGGGACTGAAAGGAGGGGTCGATGCGACGGCGTAATCCTTGAGCCTAGGGTCGGAGGCTTGATAGACACCGCCGCCGACGAAAGGGGCAGTGAAGGGGGCGGGAGCGGCGGCGACGGCTGCCACGAAATTGAAAGCCGCCCAAGCAAACGAGGTGCAGAACATGGCGGAAGTCCTTGGCGCTTCGTTGAAGACGCGGCAAGAGAGTGTGGTGGTTTCAGCCAGAGCGGCAGGGATGTTGTCGACCGGCTGCGGGACCTCTATATATAGGTCTTTCGGGTGCATCCTTCGAACGCGTGGTGCAGCCCGGTCGATGCTTGCGTCGTTGGAAGCGTGGTTCTCAGACTCGCTAGCACGGGGCACTAATCCGTGGAATTGCAAGATTGAATGTGAGCCGCCGTTGGACTCACTGTGCCATGAACGCTTTCTCCGTTGATGAGAAAGGGAAACGTGCGTTAGCACATGCTTTCTGTTAGATGTCTTATGCACGTTTTCACTGTAGAAACAGATTTACAATACCCTCTTTTGACATGTTTCTTGTTTGAGCGAGTTTTGGATGGAGATACACCGCGCTAGCCTCGACGTCCCACTGTATTTGGTGCCACCTAGAAGTACAACTCGACCAAAAATAGCTCCACCCCCCGTTGAAGCACTTCACAGACGTTGCTTGACGAGCATCGCAGGGGGTAACCGTAGGTATGCGTGGGCGCACGTGTTGCTAAGTTGTTCGGGCGGCATTGTGTTCCTTCAAGAGTTAGCCGATGGTCCATCAAATTCGGAGTCAAATGATTCGGCGAGGCGTGTGAGGTAGGATTTTCGCCTGCCGTGTCTGAAATTCAGCACGGGGAATACATGGCCGCCTCGTAACATCGAATGCACCCACATAAATCCTTGTGGAGGGACTGGCAGGACGTCCCGGAGCCGTCGATCAGAGGAACTGGCGGTGACAGTAGTGGGGCAGTGTTATTGCTATCGGGTGCTTATTGCACGTCCTCGTTTGGCAGTGGTTGGGTGGCTCCGAGCAGCGGAGATCCCCGTACTTGTTATGGATATTTGCCGCGTTAAGTCGACCGGCGTCATTAGTTATGAGGCTCCTCCAGTAACGGTTCCACCTTCCGAGCGAGATCCTTTGGTGGTTTACAGGCTTCAGAGGCCGGTGCCCAATACGAGCTCACCCACCAGCACGGGCGTGACACCTGGGTCGATGCGTCATTGATGAGGGTCATCATGGTATCCCGTGGTAAACGTGACGCGGCTCATGAGTCATACGGCCTATGTCGCGCCGTGGTGACTGCATCGTGACTTGAGTCGTAACAGGGGATGCATATGTCCGACAACCTCGGTTCTGTCAGACCCGACACTTCAATGATTGCGCTCCCTCAGGCTACCTTCCTTCGCCGCCCTTAGGCTTTATCGGGGTGAAGAAGGCGCTACCAGACCTTACGCCAGACGCCTGGACCCCCTGGACGTGGATGAGGCCGGTCTCGCGAACCGTGGCCATATCCAGTGTGAACCGGCCAGACTCATGAAGTGGCCCGCTTTACATATAAAACCCCAGAACCTGGTCTCGGCCCACATAGACATGCTCACAACCGGTACACTGCGCTGTCACGACTTCAGCGTTGTCGTCTAGTGTAGTCCCGAGGCGAAGAGATTGACATTGCCGTCATCTCCCTCTTAGCACAGGATTTCCCAGACGCTAACACTTGCCTTAGTAGCCACCGAGAACAACTCCGTCGCTCACCGAGCCAAGACTGTACAAACTGTACGCGGAGACGCGCCGTGATGTTTCGCCAGGGCAGCAACAACAACGGTGCTCTCACACTAGGGATGCGTTACGGTCTGATAATCGAGCAGAAAGGTCCGGCTTTATTCCCAGGCTTCGGCACGCTCCAGTCATGAGCAACATATTGTACATAGACGAGTAGAGAAAATATCATACGGCTTCCGAGCCTGAAATGCGATCCTTTAGCGCACTATCGGTCAGCTGGCAGAATTGGCAGCTCAGGCATTCTTGTTGTTCCCCTTCTGAATCCATCGAGACCGAAGTGTATAGGCGGCTGTCTTGGGCCGCCTGTCCCTGCTGAACACCCCCTTGCGGTTCCCGTCCACTCTGAAGATACCCGGACCCGTTCCAAAGTCCGCAAAGTTCCACACCTGCTCCCCCTGGATCGCCTCGATACGATCAAACACCTTGTGGTACATTTCGTAGAAACTCGATTGGAAATCCTCCGACCAAGGTAGCTGGTGGATCGATCGGAGACCAGTGACCGTGTCTGCGCCGTACTCGAGCATGAGCAACGGCTTACCAAAGATCGTTTGCCACCGCTGCAACTCTTTCTCCAGCCGGATCTCAGCAGTCGCCAGGTCCCCCGTTTCTTCGTACCAGCCACGGTATCGATTGAGTCCAATGACATCGAAGAGGTCGGCAATACGCTCCTGTTCCGGGGGGACCATCTGCAGATTGGTGTACGTGACAGGCCGGGTGGTATCCAGCTGCCGGGTTAGGTGCACGAGAGGTTCGAAGTAGGCCCGCGCGCCCGCCTCCCCCGAGTCAGGCTCGTTCGTGATGCACCACATGACAACCGAGGGGTGGTTCTTGTCTCTGTTGACGAGTTCGCGGATGGCGTTCTCGTGATTTTGCCGCGTGCGGTCGTTGGCAAAGTCGGGACCGAAGGTGACATTCTTGCCCGACCCAAAAATACCGCCTCCAATATTCAGGTTGAGACCGACAGCCGGAGTTTCGTCGATGACAACGACGCCGTGACGGTCAGCGTAATCGAGAACTTCTTCGGCATACGGGTAATGAGAGGTTCGGAATGAGTTGGCACCGGTCCATTTCATCAGCTCGAAGTCATGCACCATCCAGGCATCGTCATGACCTTTGCCCTTGACAGGTGTGTCTTCGTGTTTGCCGAACCCGGTGAAGTAGAATGGCCTATCGTTGATGAGAATCTGCATCCCCGAGATCGTGATTGTCCGTATACCGATGCGCAGGGAGTACTCGTCGACCAAGCGGGAAGTGTGGTATAACCTAACACGAAACGTGTAGAGATATGCTGCGCCCGGCTGCCATAGGGTGGCGTCGGGGACGTTTATGGTACCGGCGGGAAGTGTCTCCGAGGAGCCGACTGTCATGCCCGCCTCGTCGATCAGGTCGATCACCGCCTTGCCCGCTGGACCGACCGTAGCAATATCGTATCGTACCGATCCTGTCGATCCGGCAATGTCTGTCACGACGCTTATGTCGTCAACTCGTGTCATCGGTGATGAACACAGATAGACCGCTCTCGCCAGTCCCGAGTAGTTGAAAAAGTCGTGCCAATATCGAAGCTGCGTCTTTCCAAGATCATCGGTGACGAGTCGGCCTGGCGGGATCGTCTCGTTGCTGAGGATGTTACTGACCCCGACAGTGAGCCGAACCTCGTCCCCTGGAGAAACGAGCGGTGTGAGATCGGCCTCGAATGGTGTGTAACCACCGACATGCCGCGTAACAAGTCTATCGTTGACGTATACTGAGCCCTCGTGTGTAGCCGCGTCGAATCGTAAGAAGACACGTTGATCTTCCCAACGCGAAGGGATGGTGACCATTCGTTGGTACCAGACAGTCCCGACATGGTCGCGAAGAGATGGTACGAATAGATCATTGTACGATGAGGGTACCGGGCACTCGAGCTTGCCCGGCAATGGTCCGGTCCATGGCTGGTTAACTCCAGGCCCATCAGGCAAGAAGCGCCATAGACCGTTCAGAGACTTGACCTCGCGAGTGGCGTTGTCGATGGGTTTCAGCATGTCGGAGCGGCTGTCTGCTGTCGAGCAGGGCTCATTGAAGGTCTTAAAGTCATCAGCATGTGCAAGTGACCGGGTCACGGACCGGGACCGGCGAGCAGTGCCCTTCAAAGTGAACACCTGTGCTGGTATATCCGTCCTTCCGAAACATCGCGACATCGAGCCGCCTGTTTTCCCGACGATCAGCCGATTTCCGTCGTCTGCATTGGAGATATCCCCTCGAAGCCAACCGGATGACGGACCGGGGTTGGCAAAGCACAACACGGAATGAGATCTCGAAGGATGTACCTCGTGTATATCCGGTCAAAAGTGCCCAGCCTTTTCGGGTTCTTGCAGCCAACAGGACGACAAATGATGTGAGACGATGAGAGACGATGGAGAGTCGTAGCAAGAACACCCTGAACCGGTACCCGTCCTACCGGTGGCACGGCTCAGGCCCGATGTTTTTCCGAAGAATACACGCTGCAGATCCCGTGGCTCCTTGGAGGCCCTTGGGGCCGATGGGTACATAAGAAGCCTCAGATGTTCTCGATGATCTCTCTACATCAAGCCCCACGCTCCTCCTTCTCCTGATTAGCACCATGAGTCTCTCCGTCTCCCCGACAACCACAATGCCCGAGGAGAAAGCCATAGTCGAGCCAATCGAGGACAATTCCAAGGCGGACGATGAGCTGGCCCCGAACGGAGCCGAGCAAGTCATCTCGGCCTATGCCGGTTGGCCTGCCTCCAAGGTCATCAAGAAGTTTTGGCGGCTCTACCTTCGTGGTGTTCTAGTCACGTTCGCCGGCATGTAAGTGTAAGGTTGCCCCCGTCATGCTGACCCGGCAGCTATGTCGGTTACACCAACTCGATTCCCGGGTCAATCGTCGGCAACCCTGGTGAGATGTCCGCAAACAGTTTGGGAAAGCACCCATTGACGCCGAGATAGGTTTCGTCAAGCAATTCGGCACCGTTGTCAGTGCAGCGGGTGTTGTCAGTCTCGACGCCAACTATGTCGGCCTCTGGGGCGCGCTCAAGTTTGTCGCCCAAGTCGTTACCCAAGCGATCTCGCCGATCACCGCGAATCGTTTCGGATTGCGTTTCAACCTCTGGGTCCTCACTGTGTTGAAGCTCATCGTGCGTGGATGCATACTCACCAGCATTCACCATACATGTAACAACTTACACAGACAGGCCATCATTGTCGAAATCATCTCAACCACTTGGTGGCATTTCCTGATCGCGAGCATCTTTGCCGGCCTGTCATCAGGCTTTGTCGGTACCTCGGTCACCACCTACGCTTCGGAGATTGCCATGCCACAGATGCGTGGTGCTGCTCTTTCCGCGTACGCCTTCAGCTTTGCCTTGGGTCAGCTGGCGGCTGCGATAGGTCTCCAAATCATCGCAGTTGTGAGTCGGAGATTACAGTATTGACGTGCCCACCTGACATTCGTCTAGACTACCCCCTATGAGTTCAGAAAGGCGTTCTACTCCCAGTTCGCCATCCTGGGTGTCTGGTTGGCGGTGCTCGTCTTCCTGCCGGAGTCTCCAGTTTGGCTCCACAAGAAAGGGAAAGTTGCCGAGGCACACCGCTCCCGCCAACGACTGGTTGGGAGGGTAGAGGGATACGACGAGGAACGCGAGTACCAAGTGATGGCTCAGGAGATTCAACACTCCATGAAACAGACCCAACAGTCGAGCCAGTACAGCTGGGTCGCTTGCCTAAAGGGCACCAACCTCAGGCGCACACTAATTTCGACCATCCCGCTGTCGATGCAGGCAAGTGCCAACTTCGTCAATGATTGCACGCCGGAGCTAATTCTGGCAGAACTTTGTCGGAGTTCCGCTCATGTTCAACGTGGTCTACTTCTTCTCGTTGATCGGCCTTAGCAATGCCTTCACCGCCAACCTGATCATTACCTGTGTTCTACTCGGAGGTGTCCTGGTATCCTTTTACCTGGTCGACAAAGTTGGTCGGCGACCCCTGCTTCTCGGTGGCGGGGTCGTGATGTCCATTTGCGTGTTTTGTGTCGGAGTCCTTGGGACCCAGCGTCTCACCTCCGCCATGGGAGGCGGAATGATCGCCCTCGTCGCAATCTGGGTCGCAGCTTACTCGGTATCGTGTGCGCCGATTGGCTGGATCGCACTGGTGGAGAACTCGACTCCACAGCTTCGAACCCAAACCGCAGGTATTGCTGCGGTCCTGCAGTCCTGCAGCGGTGTCATATTTGTGAGAACAGCGTGGTCTCATTCTGCTTGTCAAACGCTGATGTCGCAGACGTATTCGGTCCCCCTCATGTTGTCATCCCAATACGCCGGATGGGGAGCCAAAATTGGTTTCTTCTTTGGCCCATTGGCCGCAATCTTCACCGGACTTGTCTACTTCGCTGTTCCAGAGACAAAGGGAAGATCGTATGCCGAATTAGACGAATTATTCGAGCGGAGGATCCCGGCGTGGCGGTTCAAGGACACCAGAACGTCGGCACAGGACGCGGTAGAGCGCGAGAGGGAGGGTCGCCAAGACGTCGCACAACTGCGCGTATAGGAAGTGTCATGGATGTGATTGGTCGATCGAAGTGGGGTGGCGGAGCAATGTTACGGTCAGCGCCTCGAGCCATACCAATGCCTTCGTGATATGCACTTGGCCGAAATGCGGTCTTTGTTGTTCTCAGTTGCTTGGCCTCTACAGGGGAGGCAGCGCTGACATTCGTTGCGAGACACCGAGTGCAAAATACAGTAGCAGAGCGATGCGTGGATGTTTTTGGGCCGCCCCGTCAGTCCCAGTATGGACTAGACACTGGATCATGTTTGCACGCCCTTCTGTGTTATACTGCTATTGCGGCAGATGAAGAACGGCAGGTGACGAACTTGACACTTTGCATGTGCCAAGGATGTCTGACGCCGAAATCGTCCTACGAGGCCGTACCGTCTTGAGGAAATGCTATCAGAGCCTGTATGTCCTGGCCGCTCCATCTTTGACCCACCCCGGACATTACATCCATCCCGAACCCTGCGTCTCCGGAGAAGCCTGCACCCCCTATTCCCTCTTGAAGGATGCTCTCGCCATCGCTTGGCAGGCCGAGCAGGTACTTCAAGTCGAAATCCGCCTGCCCCTGGAAATAATCCTCAATGTTGAAGGCATCGTCATTCAACGCGCCTGGGTCGGCCACAGGGAGATAGTTTGCTGAGAACAGCGAGTGCGGATCGAATGCGTCGGACTGGTCATCGATGCTCGTCTTCCGTCCGATCTCGCAGATCGTCTTTGCCAGGTAGGTGCCGAGCCGGGTCTCAGACAAGTCTGATGACTCCAATATGTTGACTGACATCTTCCAGTGGTGTGTCAACACGGCATTGTCCACTTCGAGAACAGCCTGGATGGCCACGGGTGCCTTGGTGATCTGGATGAGAAACACCGCCGCCTGCGCCAGTGCTATCGTGAGATACTGCAGAATGAGTGCGCGACAAGCCCTTGACTCACGTCTGTCGCGAAACTCAGCCCCAGATCCGTCTGGCTTGATTCATGATGAGTCTGGATGGTGCTGGTAGCTGCACTCTGTGCCGCGCGAAGGCACTTGGCAATTTCCTCGTCCTCGTCGGCCCTACCCTTGAGGGCATACGAGTTCAGACACAGGCGGAGATGATCGGCCTGCAACCTGGCAAGCCGGGCCGAGGGCCCGAGATGGAGCGCGTACTGCGAACCTTGGATGTCAGCGGTGAACTACGCTCGATCTCACCCGTCCAGACCCAGAGCCTCGACCAGTCTTCGATCCTTGCGTTGAGCTCTCGGAACATGTTCTTCATGCTGAGATCCATGCCTCGGAAGATCTCCGCCCGCCGAGGATCGGCATATATCGCCTTTTCCGGGTCCACGAGCATCTCAATCCAGTTGATGAGATCACGGCCGATTTGAGTGAGCTGCACGAGGCCGGCGATATAGACGTCTCCATAGAGTGAGAGCGAAGCCGATGACCCTGGCCAGGGGACGACTGCTTGGTGAAGCCTCATCTGGAGGAACCCGGACTCGTCGACGGTCTCAAACTGGGTAG
Source organism: Saitozyma podzolica (assembly GCA_003942215.1). Taxonomy (NCBI): domain Eukaryota; kingdom Fungi; phylum Basidiomycota; class Tremellomycetes; order Tremellales; family Trimorphomycetaceae; genus Saitozyma; species Saitozyma podzolica. The sequence goes on along the minus strand of RSCD01000026.1, from coordinate 340,214 downwards.
ACTGTGGGCGACCGAATCCGAGCGACAGGAAGCCGTCAAAGGTAAACCAACACAGCCATGTACGCCACTGCGGGACAAACGACCCAAGCTTGCACCACTCCTCTGATCCCTGTTCGGTCGCCCGAGCCTTCGCGGCGGCCTGGGCGAGAGCTTTGTGCACACCCAGACGACGTGATACCCTCGCAGCGTGGCCTGTGACAACCCAAGGGTCTGGACCGGACCTGCCGGCGCTTTGCAAGCCCCAAGCGGTGAGCAGAAGGATGGCCTGCACGTCGGACAGTGCGTAGTGGCGGCGAAGGAGGGTTTGGCCTAGGTGAGCCTCTGCCAAATTGGCGAGACGCGCCGGGATGGACCCGTCCAGAGCGGGCCCGGTGGACTCGCGGCGATCACGGTATTTGGAGTAGAAGCGCGAAGCAGTCGAAATCACGGCCGAGAAAAGCGGCGCCGACCCCCGGACTGATGCGAATGCGTCCTCCTGAGTGATGTTGATGATCGGCAAAAAAGGATGACAGTGGTCCACAAAGCTGAAGCCTGGTGAGAATGGCCTGCGGGTAAACTCACAATCGGAACAGAGTCTCGGCGAGAACGGGATCCACAATACCCGTATTGATCGGGTCGTCGTGCTCCTGGTAGACCCTAGTCTCGCACCGAAACCTGGGGACCTCGTCCCTGCTTGCAGGCTCGGGGGAGTTGCGTCGCGACTGCCCAAAGTAAGTCCATGTCTCGAAAGCGAGGCACTCACCGGGCGGATGAGACGTCGGAAAGGTGCTTCATACAGACTTTCCGTCGGCCCACTCTGCAAGACATCATTGTCCCTCCCGCCGGCATGAGCGCTCCCGTCTGTGAATCCGATCGATCCGGCGGGTGTCTTATCGGCCGTCGAGGAGGCGCCGTGGTGAGTGGAAGTTGGAGGCACGGTCGTGTCCAAGCTAACGCCGAGGCGAGGGGGTTCTAGCGGTCTAGTGTGTGTTGGGGGTGGTAGCGAACCACTATTCGTCGGTGGAGGGAGTTGTGGGGTGAGAGCTCCTTGGTGGTGCGGACCTGTGTAAGCTACATGCTCGTCCACGAGACCCAGGAATCACGCGAACTCACCAAAGCCGCGCTCCCCTGTCACGGAGACTGTGTCGGCGATTCTGTCTCTCACCGTAACTTCGTCCTCGACCGCTGCCCGTGACTCTTTCTCCTTGAAATTGCACGCGATCCGCCTCTTGACGCACCGCAAGCAGGGATTATCCCCCAGACACCGCAGCTTCTGCTTCCGACACCGCAGGCATGCTTGGGCTGCACGTTGGTTGGCAGACTCCCTCCTTGGACGTTTCGTTTGGTCCGAGTCTCCGACTGAGCTAGCCTGGGCAGTACGCTGGCCTACCGACGAACTGGCCTCTCCGGGAGTGACCGCAGCTGGGGAAGGTCTCCGCTCCATGCGAGATAGTTCCGACGCGGGACCAAGACCCACGACGGAATCTTGAAGGGAGACAGCCGAGCCGATACAGTGCTCGCGGATTCCGGCCTCCATATTGAACACGGCGGTGAATGCAGAAATTGAAGTAAGGCGGATGCGGCGTTGGGCGAAACTTCATGCACAATCCCTAGCTTGGAAGCAGCGGCATTCGAGGCCGTGGTCGGACTAAACACGCGGCTCCATGGCCCCCCTCCACTCGGACCGGAAGGGGACCGGATCCCCGGGTCGGCTCCTCCTGCGACGGCAATTTCGGCTCGGCTTGGGGTTCCGCCGACGCTGCCGATACCTTCATTTGGACCTCCACGTCTCTCTTCGGGTGATGTACCCCGACAAGACATCACGGATGGCGCCCTTGACCCGCAGGTTTCATGGATCCTTAACCGTTCCCAGAAAATGCCACTGTTCACATACGAGAACGTCACTAGGAGGGACGTGTGAGCCTATCCTCCCTCCACTGTTTAGCCAGAAAATGTTGATTCGGCCCTCTTGGCGGCCTCATCTTGTGGTCAGCTTCTTGTACCTGAAGGTGGGAAGCCCACTCTCCTCGTTCCGCAGCACACATCGGGCGTACTCATACAACAAGCAGAGCTGTGCGATGGCACCCAGTAAGACTGACCTATCCCACCTCGGTAACCCTCACGCGCGGAGGCACCCGACAATGTGCGGACTGATCGGGCCCCAGCCGACATCGTATCGGCTGTGCTGGGGCTCAGCCGACTTTCGGCCACCTCACGTTGGGGTACGGGGTGTGGAGGATCCGAATGTGTCATTGTTCGGCGTGTGTTGACCATGACAAAATCCTTAAAAGGGACTGGTGGACGCATAGGCAGGCTCAGTTTCTCACGCCATTGAACACTCCGTTGACCTCATGCGCAACGAATTCAAGCAGACTTTCGGGGATATCCCCAGTGGGTTTTTCGTTACTACGAGAGTCGGGCGCCGTCGCTGACTGGTCAGACAACACCAACAAGTCGTGGTGGAAAGACCCCTGCCTTCGGGCAAACGTGAGACACTGTGCAGGAGCTGGCCTGTGCTCCTATTACCTCGGATGTGAGTCACCGCATCGCCCATCTATACTCTTGCTAACGCAGCACAGACGATCAAGGACTCCTCGGCGGTTTGCAGTCACTGCCTGCATGGAATGCATTCTTCAATACCCCGGCTAGTCTCCGACTCGGGGTTTTCGCGGCGACGCTGTTCCTACCCGGTATCCCGGGCGTCTTCCTGGCAGAGGCCATCACTACCAGATTTGGCCGTCGGGTGCCCATCTGGATCGGGTGCATCCTCGTCATCGTAGGGTCCATTATAATGACGTGCTCCCAGAACGAGGGGATGTTCCTCGCCTGTGCGTAATACCGTGACTTCGAAGCGATACCACTGGCTTTGAGAAGCACGCGTGATCGTTGGCATTGGCGGCGCAATCGCCAAGGTGTGCGCCCCCCTAGTGGTTCAAGAACTCGCGCACCCTCGTCTCCGTTCTCCACTCTCAACGTTGTACTACACCTACATCTTTGCCGGGAGCATCCTCTCTGGAGTCTTCACCTGTGAGCCTATCGTGATGTTGCCCAGTCGGGGTGGAATTGACCGGTCATAGTGGCTGGTCTACATGCCGGGCAACTGGGGCTGGCGTGTGGCATGCCTCACGCAGCTTGTCGGTCCGTTGAACGTCCTGGTCTTCATCTTCGACATGCCAGAGTCACCCCGTGTGAGCTCGCCCCATGACTCTCGCTTGGTATCCTTCTGACCGTGTAAGTGGTTGGTCAAGCAAGGCCGACTGGACGAGGCGAAGGAAATTATGGCCAAGTACCACGCCAATGGTGATATGGACGACCCGCTTGTTAACTGGGAGTTCGACGAGACTATCACCGCTATCGAATCGGAGAACAACACTGCCAAGACGTCCTACGTGAGTTCGCCCCTGAGTCCAGATATACATATCACTGATCTGCCCAGCTTGACTTCATACGTCACAAGGCCAACCGACGCCGTCTTGTTGTCCTCATCTCTTGCGGTGCCGGAACCAACATGAATGGCGTCGGCATCGTGTCCTGGTTCCTGACACCCGTTCTTCGAAGCATTGGCATCACCCAGCCAGTTCGGCAACTCTCGCTCCAGCTCGGCTTGTCGATCTGGAACCTCCTGTTCAGCTATACCGTCGCTCTCCACGTGGACAAGGTCGGGCGTCGTCCTCTCTTCCTTAGTTCCCAAGTCGGCATGGTGATCATGTTCGCCATTGTGTGCGCATTGTCCGCCGCGTTTCAGATGGGCAAGGGAAGCAATAACGGCGTGGCCGCAGTGCCGTTCCTCTACCTTTACTACGGTGTTTACAACCTCGCCTGGGTCCCATTGCCCTACGCCTACGCCTCCGAAGTCCTGCCATACAACCTCCGCGCGAAGGGAATGGCCCTCTTCATCCTGGCCCAGAATTTCGGCAACGCGTTTAACCAGTTCGCCAATCCCGTCGCTCTGGCTGCCATCACCTGGAAATACTACCTTGTCTACATCGGTGTCGACACGCTGTATTTTTTCCTCATCTACTTCTGCTATCCCGAAACATCGAAGATGGGGGTGGAGGAGGCTGCCCTCATCTTTGACTACGGTGGAGTGAAGGATGGCCGGGAGAAGGCTATAGCGGCCATGCATAGTCTCCGCGAGGCGAGGGAGAGGGCGAACAGAGAGGAGCAGAAGGTAGATGATGGTCAGGGTAAAGAGGGAGCTGTTAGCGAAATGATCGAGCGTGTTTAGCGGTGGGGCTGGAGTTGAGTAGGGTGTTCACCAACAACGGCGAGGAGGTTATGAGCGCCGTGTGTGCGGTGACATATCAGGGCCCATTGACATTCGTTAAAACATATATGACTAGCGAGAATGATCGAATGTAAGTCTAAGCGGTGGTCGTCTGACGTTGTCGGACCCACGGTCCGGCTGTACATAGCTAGGGTCAGTCCTCAGGCTTGGTCGCCCCGGAGACGAGCATCCTGTGACGGCAAGTGGTGTAGACTTGGCTGACGTTCCCCTTAAGGACCTGGAGCTTATGCAGAACCGCGTATATTGGGATGAGTTACATGCACACCGATCTTGATAAAAAGTGCCAAAACAAAGGTCCAGGAGGCGATACACACAGTAGCAGGGCAGGCGATTACAGCTTGCTAAGCTGTTCCGAACGGAAGGGGCAACGGGCTCGAGCCACAGCCATTGCCACGCTACCGAGCACTTGCGTGGCGACGAGGGAACAGCAATTGTGGAAGCGAGTGAGAGTCCTGGGGACGTCAGCATATTGAGTGTCATGTCATCGTGGAGTACGGGTGACGTACTTGTAACAACGTTGTAGAGGGGTCCCTGGGTCGGATTCAGATGTTTGGAAAGGTCGGCTTGGTTCTGGCGAGACTAGCGGGGACCAGCGGTGCCGCAGCCGAGGGGGAGATTGAGTTGGGTTGAACTGTCAAATAGAGAGTATTAGGTGGTCATGCACCTATGAAAGGTACTCGTCGGTTGATCAAGTGCCCGGCTAGCAATGTCCGTGGCACGTCTTCCTCGCGGGGTCTTTCGACCAGAATCCGCATTTATATGCATACGTACCTACTAGTACAGCGATATCAGACCCGAGATGTAAACGTATAACCCCCTAGCCATTTCAGAGGTCGGAGACACAGGTTCCTCGTTGGTTGACGTGGCCGCCGTGACACTCTGATGCTCTGACGGCTGAGCATTTGCCTTGTGCAGGCGAGGGTTCGCAGCTTTGAGCTAAGCGGCTCTCATACCACCGTAGGAATCTGTAGACCAGACAGACACGCTATGCACCACCTAACCCTCACATAACGCCGAACTTAGCAAAAGCTTCAACAACGCTCATTCCCCCCTTGACGGCTGCCGCAAATCCGTCTTCGGCCTCAGCCTTTTGCAAAGCCAGTGCAATGCACTTCTCTTCGACCGGTCCCGGAATGACAAGTACACCTTCCTTGTCCGCGAAGATCAGGTCTCCAGGGTTGATCTTGACTCCACCAATGTCGATCGGACATCTGTAGTCGATCACTTTGCCGCGAGGCCCCTGGTCCTAATGGACATCAGCTCGCTTAAGTTCCACCCCTACACTCGACTTGCCTGGCTATACAAGCCGGCAGACCAGACAGGAAACCCTAGACGCAAGATTTCGTCGGTATCACGGGAGTAGCCATTGACGATAGCCCCTGCGGCTTTGAGATAACTGGCGCGCGTGGACATCAGTCCACCCCAGAAAGCGAATGGGGGGGCGGCTCCAAAGGACGACGACGAGGCGATATAGATTTCATTGGGTTGCAAGCTGTCGAGAGCTTCCATCATCAGGCCAAACGACCGATTGCCGAGCGGCCCCTTGTGGTCCGCGGCACCGCCAGAAGACCTGTACTCGGCTTCAAGCACCGGCATCGCACGACCGACGATCTTCGAGTTGAGGTCAAGCGGTCGGAGCGTTGGGGGTAAGAATTGCGTTTCGTATCCCATGGTGTCCAAGACATCGCCCATGAGGGCCGTATTCAGCTTGGCTTTCAAAGTGTTAAAGAGGGCGGTGTCTCGGGACGACAGGTCCGACATGGCGTTATCGTTAGGAAGTTGGGACTGAAACCAAGTTGAGGTTGATTCACGGCGAATTGATTGAATTTCGTCGTCTATGTATGCAACGAAGAGGAAGCGCATGGTCGTTTCTGGGCCGTCAGATGCCGCGGGCATTTGACGGGCAGGTCCTCGGTCTTCAACGTCGGTTACTCGGATGTGACCACACTCCGAGTTCCGACGGCGATCGGAACTCCCGGAAAGCCGAGGCTGCCGAAGTGACGAAACCCGCAGATTGAAATCGGATCTATTGCTTCTGTCCTCGTCTACTCTTGCATCTCTCGTTTGTCCTCCCGGTTCACGCCATCGGCCCAATCCTCTCCCACTCCGGAAAATGTCGCCTCAGGAACTGAGATATTGCGAGGGATGCACCTGTCGGCCGGCCCAAGATGGCCAAGCTAACACTGGTGGGGAAAACGACGACGAGTCAAGCAATGGCCCAGCAGTCGACTCGACAAGGGCGACACGAAGTTTCACAGCACCAATCGGCTGGGACAGCAAATCAGAGGGTATCGAGCCTGCCGTACCCCTAAGGTCTAAGGAGTGGTGGAACAAACCCGAGGATGGCAAGTCAATCCTCGATGGAAGGCTGAAGCTGACGCGCAAGTCAGATATGTGCGGCGAATATGTGGAAAGATACCTGAACAATGGTTTGACGAGTGAGCGGAGTACCCTTCAACCCTCCTCCGACCATATGTACCTCTCTCATCTTGTTATGTCTTCTGTCATGCCTCGGCATTCGTGCATTTCTAAACACTCAGTGGCCGAGATCTCGTCCACCAATCGCCCGATCATCGGCATTGCGCAAACCGGCTCCGACCTTTCCCCGTGCAACTCGCACCACATCCAACTTGCAAAGCGGGTGCGAGATGGTATTCTCGCCAACGGTGGCACTCCATTCGAATTCCCTTGTCACCCGATACAAGAGTCCGGCAAGAGGCCGACTGCCAGTTTGGACCGAAATCTGGCATACCTGAGTCTGACGGAGGTCCTCTACGGGTATCCATTGGATGGAGTTGTACTACTCACGGGGTGCGACAAGACGTGAGTTCCTTTCCTGTTCCTGATTGGAATGTTTCCGTTTCTTACCGCACAGGACACCGGCACTCTTGATGGCAGTCTGCACCGTCAACATCCCCGCCATAGTCATGAACGTAGGCCCTATGTTGAATGGTAAGTGCAAGAAGTGCTCGTAGCTGAAAGCAGGCTATGCCGGAAAGAAACTCATCGGGTCTGGCAAGGTCCTCTGGGATAGCAGGCTCTTGCTAGCTGAAGGAAAGATCAACCGTTCCCAGTTCATGCAAGCAGTCGCTCTCTCGGCCCCGAGGTGAGTATCGCCTTTTAGCGCCATCCCTTGGGAGCATGGCTATATCCTCAGTGCTGGCCATTGCAACACGATGGGTACTGCCTCGACGATGAACGCACTCGCCGAAGCGCTCGGAATGGCCCTTCCCGGTAGTGCAGCAATTCCAGCAATGTACAGGGAACGGGGTGCTTGCGCATACCAAACAGGTTGGCGCATTGTCGACATGGTCCGAGAAGACATAAAGCCTTCAGATATCCTCAACAGACAAGCTTTTGAAAACGCGATCGCCTGCAATACTGTCATTGGCGGTTCGACAAACGCTCCGATTCACATCAATGCAATTGCCAAGCATGTCGGCGTGCAGTTGGACAACGGTGATTGGGACAGGGTTGGATATGAGCTCCCTTTGCTGCTGAACGTCCAGCCAGCAGGCCAGTACCTTTGCGAGGAATATTATAGGGCGGGAGGCTTACCAGGTAAAGAACTCGAAAGACGTTGGCTGATCACCAAAGCCATCATTGCCGAGCTTATCAAGGCAAACAAGTTTCCTCATCCGGACGCTATGACAGTTTCCGGCAAGACTGTAGGCGAAGAGTGCAAAAACGAGTTTACGAACGATTCTCGGGTCATTTTGCCATTTGACCAACCGCTCAAACAACATGCGGGGTTCGTCAACCTGAAAGGCAACTTGTTCGATAGCGCAATCATGAAGACTTCGGTTATCTCGCCACAATTTCACGACCGGTTTTTATCCTCCCCAAGCGACCCCATGGCATTTGAAGGTGTAGTGGCTGTCTTCGACGGCCCTGAAGACTATCACCGTCGCATCGACGTGATGGAAGGAATCACGCCGGAGACTATCCTGATTATGAGGGGTGCCGGTCCGCAAGGCTACCCGGGTGCTGCAGAGGTGGTAAACATGATCCCACCAGCCGAGCTCGTCAAACAAGGAATTGAGGTAGGTCAAGAAATCAATGGATTTAGCGCTCATGTTAGCTACCCTGCATCGGAGACGGGCGACAAAGTGGAACCTGTGGATCACCTTGCATCCTCAACGCGTCTCCTGAGGCTGCCACAGGCGGACTGCTGGGGTATCTCAAGGACGGCGATGTCGTCCGCATCGACATTCTGAGGCGGAAGGCGGATGTCAAGCTTTCTGCGAAGCAGATAGAAGGGAGAAAGGAAGAAATGGGCCTATACAGGCAGAATCGAATGCCCCCGTCGCAGACTCCTTGGCAGGAGATTTATCGGAAGGAAGTAGGAGAGCTGAGCGAGGGTATGGTGCTCAAAGGAGCGGTCAAGTATCAAAGGGTCGCACAAACAATGGGTATCCCGAGAAGAAACCATTAGTGAATGAATCGTTGCGCTCGTGTTGACAGGTGGGGAAGTGAGGCGTTGGGCATCGGTTGAAGCATGTTTTTTTGTTTTGGTTTGGGAGCGACTTTGTCGGGCTTCGAGAACCTCGGAGTCAAGTCAATTCAACATGGTTCTCCATTCAAAAGTCTGCGACATTGTCTCGATTGTGCCTCCCTTCGGCTAACAGTGACGCAGTCCAAGAAAGGTGAGGGACAGCTCGGCGAGTCTGGGCGATGGTCCAGTGTGTGACAAGCCGATGCGTATAGATGCGTACAGTATATATAGTGCGGACAGCCGGCGACGAACTGACGTCCCCATATGCCCCCAGCGGCATGCATCATGACGTGACCGAAGAGGACCTTGCTCAGAGGGCGTTCAGACGATGAACGGAGCGTTCTCCCAAACCATTGAGGAATGCATTGGGTTCGAGACTGAAATTGCTCTGTTTTGCCTCTGGAGGCGGGTAAGTACGCCCAATGAAGGCCCAGCACTGTCATCATGCCATGCAGTGAACAACCCCACGGCGCGAGCACTCTATCCAAAGCGCCCCCACGCTCGAGACAATACCCCCTAGCCACTCAGCACCTACTCTTTCCTCCCGTGTTGAGACTGAACGCAGCATTCACTCGCTTCCGCCAGACACACCACCTGCATCTCCCGACCGGTCTACGCGGTCCGGGAATCGGGGGTACACGAATCGGTAAACCAGAGCGCAGATCATGACGCCTCCCATAAAGCACGTAGTCGATACAAAGCCAGGGATGTAGCGTGGGGCGGTGTTGCTTGGCCAGATGTAGGAGCCGCTACAGACGAGTCAGGTTCCACTCCATACCAGGCAGATACTATCACTCACTACACTGATGCAAGATTGGCCACACCACTACGTAGCGTCAGAGGATCCTTTGAATCAAAGACGGCGACTTACTTGACAATTGCGATGGCTACGGCTCGCTTTTCGACCGGCCGACCGAAAGAGTTTCCGAGTAGGACAAAGTTGAGCATGACAGTTGTTTGAATCCCGGCAAGCGCTAACGAAGTAAGCGTGAACCTGCCCCCATAGCTCACCGAAACAGAAGAAAACATATCGCAGAACAGGTACAGTGTCAACATCGGCAACGATGGCGCACGAAACGGCTCCGGTTATGGCAGAAACGAAAATGTGCCACGGTCGCTCATTGAGCTTATCGGAAGACAAAGCGAAGGAAATCATCATGACGAGTGCGACAGCATAGACAGGTACTGTCATCTTCAAATGTCAGCCTAATCCCGCCGACTCAATCTCACAAATTGTGACATGCGTCCCGCGTATCCCAGCGCTTCGGTCAAGGTTGGCACGAAGTAGGTGATGGTACCAGCTGCAGCGGCGAGATTTTGAGACAGTGCCAGGAACCAGACCTTCCAGTCTTTGACGGCGAGCGACAGAGCCTTGAGGTGACTAATACCGGTCTCGCCAGCTGATTCGGACGATCGCTCTGCAAGGAGACGCTTGACAGCATACTCTCTCTCTTCCGGAGTGAGCCACCGGGTGTTTGTAGGCCAGTCCGGCAAAACAAGCTGTTCGTCAGAGAACACGTGGATCGCGTTGACTCACGGGGCGACCATGCAGAAAGATATGGTCATCAATCCCTCAACTGACATTTCAGTTCCACTTCCACCGGTTGACGGCATCGAACTCACTCAGGAACAGCCATTTCCAAGCCGGGAGACCCGCAGTGCCTTCTAGACCTGAAAGGATCGCACCGGCTGCTCTGGTAAGCTTTGGACGTGCAAGTGTCCAGCCCCAATCTCACCAAGAAGGCCACCGAAAGCGCCAGCCAGTAGGGAAGCGCTGTAGAAAGCGGCATATCGCTTGGCGAGCTCATTACGCTTGTACCAGCGACTCATGTAGAACAAAGCACCGGGCTGCAGTGTTAGCCTGATGCTGTCAGGAAGCACTCACGAAGAATCCCGCCTCAATAATCCGAAGACAAAGTCGGACGGCGATCAGTCCACCTGCGTCCCTGACGGCCAAATAGACCAAAACCATGCAGCCCCAAGCCAGCATGGTACCTGGAAGGTAGAAACGCGGCCTGGTCCGATGCAGAATCATGTTTGAGGGGACCTGGAGAAGGAGATATCCTGACCCATTAGCTCGTCGAAGCTGGGAGACTTGAACATAACCCACCGATGAAGAAGATGGATACGGCAAGAGAATATTGAGTCGAAGTGAGATGCAAATCCGTGCCCATACCGGCGGACTGTGCATTACCAATGTTGTTTCTGTCAAGATCTGTGATGCGTCAGCTTAGAAGTTTCGGGCCGCATAAACGCACAATTGAGCCAGTACATTACCCAAAGGGGCGGCAGGATGCGCATGTCCACCTTGCGGACAATGCCCCTTTCTAGCTCGGGAATTTCCGCAAAATCGGACACATCGTTGTAGTCGACTTTTTCGACAGCCTCGAGCGGCGGCGGCTTGACTTCGGGAGTGAGCGCAAGGTGATCATGCTGGTCGCTCATTGTAGGTTCGAATGTTTGTGTCGTGTCGGGGTTGCGGGTGGGAGCGTGCGGATTGAAATGTTCTCCACCGCCATTCCTTATATCGTCGGGGCTCATCTGCCGAGCACTGGTAGTTGCCGATGCGGGGTGGAGCTCAAATCACGGAGCTCCGCGATTTGCCGGAGATGCCCGGTAGTTGCCCGTGGAACACAATCTCTCGAGGGCGCCGAGACGGCGAGAATAGCAGCACAGCTCAGCAAACGGCTTATTCGGCACTCGGAACAGCGGTGCTCCGTACGACACCAGGCGCGAACTTACCTCCCTACTCCTGGAACTCGGGTAAGCGCTTCTCCGTGTGAGCAAGCGCCTCTCGGCGCTCGGAGGCCCCCATTCCCTGATTCCTGTTGCGGCTGTGACCCGCCGGATGATATCTGCCCCATAGAGCACCGAATGTGGCAGAAGGACGATGGGTTAGAGATTTCTTGTAATTGTATGATGCTTCAGATATCCTCTTCGAATCCTGCTCAGTATCGAATGATCCGTACTGACACATGTGCGCTGTCTGAGTGACTTAAATGGCACAAGCCATCAACAGGCGTCACATTGAGCGCGAAAGACCAAGGGAGAGTGATGGCCAATTGCGGATAAATTCCCTGCCTGTGACTGCAAAGTATGTTCTTTCGTGTCGGTTAAATGCCAGAGGAAGCACAGCAGGGGAGTGCAAGCGGTCTGCCGACTGCGGGCACAGTCACCAAGGGAGTCGACCGAAAGCGAGTTCTCAAATGTGATCTGGATTTGCTCTTCCTCCCCGATCGAGCCACACCTGACAGCCCTGGCACCACTTGCCTCAATGTACTGTCTACCACTATGCTCGGTTTACCACGGCATCGCTCACCGCGGCCCTAAACGGCCCCAAACGGCTGGACACGGTGTGAAGCGGCCCCCGCAGTTGTCCTCTGCCTGCCGAAGAGCTAAAGGGGCCGCCGCGTGATGCAGACGGAGACCACTGCAGATAAAGTAGATTTCACACACCTGTTTTCATTTGCCATTCCCACTTCCGCGCCGTTGCCACCTCCATGTCCGTAGAAGTCGTTGCAGTGAGTGGCTTCAGCTTTGGGGACCAAATGATCATTTATAAGCCATCAGCAAGCCTCACGTTTCATGCATGCCAAGGAAACGGATGAACAACTCGAGAATGGCAGCACGGCCGAGAAGGATGCTACAAAGCGTCAACACCATCACAAACAGGGTACAACAGTGTACGTATGAAGTAGAGTCTGCCGCTCACACCTCGCATAGAGTCGCCGCGTCGCGCGCAAAATTGACCAGCACATCCTTCCCCTGCTGTGCTGGGTATATTTCCTGCAGATCCTCGACAAGTCCTGTGTGGGATATGGAGCCAACTTTGGGCTTCAAACTGAAGCTGTACGTACTTGATGAACCGGTCATCACGTCTGACCGACATGCAGCATCTCGTCGGCAATCAGTACTCCCTGATTTCGTCCTCGGGTTTTTGGGCTCAGCTCGCCTTCTGCTTCGGTTTCACGGCGTTCCTTATTGTGCGCGTTCCTACAAGGATCCTCATGAGCATCTGCATTCTCTGCTGGGGAACTACCATGATCGGTCTTGCGTTCTCAAAGTCCTTTGGCCCCCTTTTGGCCAACGTTTTTGCTGGGGATGTTTGAAGCCATCAATATCCCTCTGTTCAGTGGGTCAATCCTTTGACAGCTTCAACGTTCAGTGCTCATCCAACCTTCAGCTGTCATTACTGCTTCCTGGTATAGACGACACGAGCAGCCACTGCGCATCGCCATGTGGTACGGCACCAACGGCGTGGTCTCAATGCTTGGATCTCTGCTCGCATGGTTACTGTCCTTCATTGTCTCGCCCGTACTCTACGTCTACCAGATCCTTTTTCTTACTGTGGGCCTTGCAACCGTTATCAGCGCACCCGGTACGTGTTTCTGCTGGCTTCTGCAAACATTCCCGACGCGTCAGTAGTGATTTGTAAGAACGGAACGTTCTCTCGTGGATCCGCCTACTGACATTTCAGCTGGCGGCTTGAGAACAACCCCGCGACAGCTAGATTTCTCACTCCTCAGGAACGTCTCTGGGGGGTCGAGAGGTTGAGGAATAACAACACTGGGGTTGAGACCAAGGAAATCAGATGGAATCAGGTGTTGGAGTGTCTCATCTCACCCGCCGTCTGGATGTTCTTCACCATCACTGTCTGCGTAGCGTGAGTTTCCTTCTCCGCGGGTAGAGTTCGATTGCTGACCTGCTCAGGGTTGGCGCTGCTGTCACAAACGCCTTGTGCGTGTTTGCTCTGGTGCCCCCTTTATGTATACTAACACAAGGCCAGCGGCCCGCTGATTATAGGGGGTTTTGGATTTGATGCACGGCAAACCATTCTACTCAACATCCCGTTCGGTTTCGTCCAAGCGGCGGTCTGCGTAGTTGGTTGCATTCTGGCCGCACGATTCGGCTACAAAGGCCTTGTCATCGTCGCTTTCATGCTGCCGTGCGTGCTCGGCGCCGGTTTGCTCTACGGCTTGGGTCGAACGGCAAAGTACCGGGGCGGTTTGCTCTTCGGCTATTACTGTATCGCCTTTTTATTCGGCTGCCTCCCTCTCATCTTTTCATGGCTTGCTGCTAACACCAGCGGTACGTTCTCGATTTGTTCACAAAGGGCTCCATCTAATTGCTGCTCTCAGGGCATACGAAAAAAAGCACTCGCAATATCGCTGTGTATGCCGGTAGTGCTGTTGGAAACATCGTCGGACCGCTCCTGTTCAACTCCAACCAGGCGCCCGAGTACCACACAGGACTCGCTACGGTACTGGGTATCTTCGTTGCGTGCGGCATTCTCTCCCTGTGAGTCATGCCGCCTTCCATGTACCGCAGGATATGTGGCTAATTCCAATCAGTGCTCTCACCTTGGCATTCTGGATGATGAATAAACGCAAAGAAAAACAGCGAGTTACCAATGGCAAGCCGGCAAAACTGGTCGATAGTTCGATGCACCGGGTCTACCAGGCCGCATTCGACGACGCGGTCACAGAAGGCTACCGGCTTGGTGACCAGGCGTTTTCGGACCTGACCGACGTCCAGAACGACGAGGTGAGAGGTTCCCATCTCTAGTTGGGGACTGGTCATTGAGAGAGGTCATCAAAGTTTGTCTACTCGTATTAGACAAGAAATGCCGCCGTCCTCAGGCACGAACCGAATGCCAGGGAGTAAACGAGAATCACGACGCCTGGGTTGTATGACCGACTTTGCGCTTTGCAGGTCCAAGGACTCCGCAAGTGAGTGGGGGTTCGCGGCTTTCCGCAGTAAGCCTCTCGTAAAACCCTAGAACTCGGTAGACCAGACAGACAGAGACGCAATCCACCTCCTAATCTTGGCGTGGTCAGGCGTGAAATGATCCGACCCATAAGATCCCATGGGCCATGGGTGCCACCTCGACAGAGACCCTCCACCCCACCCCAACCCCCCCCCCCCCCGCGCGGAACGCCGTCAACTTACCAATCTCCATGTCCGTGGATCCACGTATCCTCCCAGATGTCGTGTCAGGACTCCTTAAGAAGCACACACCCCATACGTCGTCCAGGCCAAGTGCAACGGTCCGAGGCCACGGAGATAACGGATAACGCGTCGCCATTCGGACTGGTATTTCCCCCGCGTAATCCGCTGGCGGATCACAGCAGGGTGCATTAGCCGTCTCATCCGATATTACCGCTCCGGACGTTCCGGGCGTGGCCAAGCACACCACATGGGTCTCCGCGGCATATAGGCTGGACTCTCTGGAGTCCCAGACATCCCCACAGAGAACTGGACCAACCATCCCAGCCGAATCCCAGATCCATCATGCCCCACGAGGAAAAGATCGAACCTGCTGACTTCGACAACAAGGCCGGTGATGTAGTCCACCTCGAGGGGGGCCTTGAATCGGCCACCACAGTCAAGGAGGCCATCGCCGCTGAAAATGCCGACATCAATATGGGCGTGTGGGAGGCCGTACGCACGCACAAGTCCGCGGTCTTTTGGTCCCTCATGGTGTCCATGTGTGTTGTAAGTCAACGGCACCTAGATAACATCGTCGCTCACCCGATTGCAGGTAATGGAGTCTTACGACCTTTGCCTGCTTGGAAACCTCCTCGCCATGCCGGGTACGTAATATGTTGTCAAACGAGAAACCTGACTTACCTCGAAGCCTTCCGACAGAATTTTGGCCGTTACGTCGACGAGGCCTCTGGGTATCAACTCGCCCCTTCCTGGCAGACTGCGGTCCAGCAGGCCAGCACCGTCGGGGCGTTCGTCGGCATCATCATCTGCGGCCAGATTGTTGAGCCCCTTGGTTATCGCCGAACCATCCTCATCGGCCTCGTCATGATGATCGGCGCGGTCTTCATCACCTTCTTCTCCGAGACTCTGCCCGTGCTACTCGTCGGCGAGTTCTGCTGCGGTGTCCCCTGGGGATTCTTCATGTGAGTTCGGGTCTATATCGAAGCTGATCTCCAGTAACATCGCCCCGGCGTACGCCTCAGAGGTTGCACCCATCGCTCTCCGTGGTATCCTCACCATCTACGTCCAGATCTGCTGGTGCATTGGGCAGTTTGTCTCTTCGGGCGTCACTTTTGGAACCCAGAATCGTGCCGATAAGGTGAGCAGTGATAATTTCGCTGGTACGAATTGCGCTTACGCTCCCCAGTGGGCGTACAAGATTCCCTTTGCCGTCCAATGGGTTTGGCCCGTTCCGCTTCTCGTTATCCTTTACTTTGCCCCAGAATCTCCCTGGTGGCTCGTTCGCAAGGGTCGACTCGAAGAGGCCGAGAAAGAGGTCAGTCGACTGGCTTCGGGGAGTGGACGACCTGCACACGAGACCGTTTCCTTCATTGTCCGCACAAATGAGTTGGAGATGCGGGAAACCGAGGGTGCGACTTATTGGGACTGTTTTAAGGGGTCTGACTTCCGCCGCACTGCGTGAGTCCCCAACTCCACGACGGCTCACGGTCGCTGACACTGCCTAGTATCGTCTGCCTTATCTTTGCATATCAGAACTTCTCAGGCAACGTGATCGGTAATCAGGCGACCTACTTCTTCGAACGTGAGTGACTGAAGGCGCGAAGAACGAGTCACTTGTTGACCGCAAGCCCAGAGGCTGGCCTTCCTTCGGACAAGGCATTTGCGCTCGGTCTCGGCAACGTGGCTTTGCAAATGGTCGCCGTTTTCTTCTGCTGGGTCCTCACCTCGTACTTCGGCCGCCGTGCTCTTTACCTCTTTGGTGTTGGGTTCAACGCGCTTTTCCTCCTTGGCATCGGCATCGCCGCTTCCGTGCCCAGGACCAACGCGTCCACCTGGGTACAGGCGGTATTCATGATACTCGTCTATGCCCAGTACGGCCTAACCATCGGACCGATCACCTACGCCGTCATCGCCGAGACGTCGTCGGTTCGTCTCCGCGCCAAGTCGGTTGGCTTGTCAAGAAACTTTTACTACCTCTGGTCTGTCATCACCGGTGTCCGTGAGTAGCCAGACAACGCCGCATCCCGGACCCCATTGACAGCCCCAGTCACCAGTTACATGCTCAACCCGTCCGCATGGAATTTCGCCGGCAAGACCGCGTACCTCTTTTGCGGAACCAGTTTCTTCGTCTGGGTGACCACGTACTTTGGCCTTCCGGAGATGAAGGGCAGGTCTTACCGCGAGCTGGACATCTTGTTCCATCGCAAGGTGTCGGCCAGAAAGTTTGCGACGACCGAAGTCGACGGTGCCGAGGAGGATTAGGAGAGAGAAGACGACATGTCGACGGACAGATGGATGTCACGTGACGCTCGTGCCGATTGGTTGGTAGGTAAACGGTGATTACAGTATGGAGCCCACTTGCCCTCTTGCCCTTACTTTTCTGCCGTTTCGGGCGCTCGAGGAAGTCATCGAGGGCTTCGACGTGATCTTCTCGCACGTGCAATGCTCAAGGCGAACCCAGGAGACATGCTGGGAAGCACCGTTGTTGGTCTGTTCGACTGTAGAGTACTCGTACGGAAAACGTCCTGCACCAAGCTTCCGCCCCAGTCAGCAGTTTCGACTTAGCCAGGGATTTGCTGTTGCCGCGGGTGCCCATTCCTTGCCCATCACTGAAGAAGTGTACCGAGATCCAGGTCGCGTTAGCTCGAAATGACCCCATGTTTGACAAGTACTCGTGCCGTTGAGACGGGCTAGAGCGGCGTGTTAACCGACTTCTACCAAGGTACCGGAGATCACTATTCATTCCCGCTCCATGATGGGTACACTCCACCTTCCCCCTCGATTCCCCCGGCCTCAATTGGCACCGAAACGGTGGTACCTCTCAACACTCGCGCTAATATGAAGAAGGCTGCATACAATCGCACGTTCCCATCTCAACGTGTTCCGTTAGTCTTTCGGATGTGACCGCGATGCCGATGCCAGTCCAAGCTCGGCCCAGAATGAAAAGGACTGTACCCCCTCCTCCCCTCTTCCGCCGCTTTGAGATCTCCGTCTTTCACCAATACTGTACCCAGTCCCCATTTCAACAAACCCCGCCATGGCGTCGAACGACCCAACCCAGATTCAAACTTTCCAGTCCAAAGGCTTTGACGACACCGTCGAGTTCGAAAAAGGCCGCGTCCTCGCCGTGAGCGACGAGTCTCGCGCTGTCACGAATGAGGAGCACAAGCTCGGCCTTTTCGAGGCAGTCTCGACGTACCCCAAGATTGTGATATGGTGCATGTTCCTCTGTCTCCCTATTATCGGCATTCAGTACGACCAAACCGTTATGGGGGCGTACTACGCCCTGCCGGCCTTCCAACAGCGTTACGGAAACTACGTAGGAGGCAAGTGGGTCATCCCGGCGCAATGGCAGTCTGCCATATCCATGGCTGGGTACCTGGGGCAAGTCATTGGTGCTTTAGGAGTGGCGGCCTGGCCCTTGGACCGGTTTGGGCCGCGCCGCACTCTGACCGTCGCCGTTGCCGCGGTCGTTGGCTGCATCTTCATCCAGTTCTTCTCGCAAACCATAGAGGTGCTCTACGTCGGCGAACTGCTTCAAGGCCTCGTCTCTGGTTCATTCATCGTCATCTGCGTCTCGTACGCGTCCGAGCTCTCGCCCCTTCCCCTTCGCGGTATCCTCTCGTCATACGCCAACCTATGCGCGGTCACCGGCCAGTTCATCGGCACCGGCGTGACGTTTGCCTTCCAATCACGGCTCGACCAATGGGCGTACCGAATCCCGTTCGCCATCCAGTGGTGGTGGTGCATCATTTACTTCATCTTCATTTGGTTTGCCCCGGAGTCGCCGTACTGGTTGGTGCGGAAAGATCGCGAGGACGAGGCAGTCGCCGTGCTCACTCGACTCTCTGGCCGACACGACTCCCAGCAGGACGCACTGAGGCGCGTGGCGATGATGCGCGTGACGAACCAGATGGAGAAGGAGGCGTCGTCGAGTACAACCTTTGCGGAGTGCTTCCGCGGGCCAAATCTGCGCCGAACAGAGATCTGCGTCGTCGCCTACATCATTCAAGTGTGGGGTGGCGCCGCCCTGATGGGCTATTCGACCCTCTTTTTCGAGCTGGCGGGGCTGCCAAGCAAGAATGCCTTTGCCCTCAGTCTCGGAAGCAAAGGCTTCGCTTTCGCCGGGACGATCCTCTCCTGGTTCATCCTGTGGCGGGTCGGCAGACGCACCCTGTACTGCTGGGGCCAGGTCGCGTTGACCTGTTTTCTTTTCGTCATCGGCATCCTCGACGTCATGCCGAACTACCCGTCCCATCCGGGGCTTCAGTATTCCCAAGCCGTCATGCTCATGCTCTTCGCCTTTGTCTACGACTTCTCCATCGGGCCGGTCGAATATGTGCTGCTCGGCGAGATCTCCTCCACTCGGCTGCGTGGCAAGACCATTGCCGTGGCCCTTGCCATCAAGGCTGTTTTTGGTATCACCAACTCGGTGTCTATGCCGTACATGATGAACTCCGACCACGCAAACATGCGAGGTAAAGCTGGGTTCCTCTTCGGTGGTCTCAACCTGCTCTTTGCGGCTTGGGCGTTCATGCGAATCCCGGAGACCAAGGGGAGGACGTTCGAGGAGATTGACATGTTGTTCGAGCGTGGCGTCAAGGCGAAGGACTTTAGCAAGTATGTATCAGACGCGGATGTGCACCAAGAATAGTCGATGTGTTGGACGTACGGTGACGCGATGGAGGGCTGGCGACGGGCAAAGAACGCCTAGCACGAGCATGCAGATTGTGATGCATGCAAACGATGTGACTCGGTGTCACTTGGCTTCACGGCCGAACCACCCAAATCGGATTTGTCAAACCGAGCATATCGTCCTCTTCACTTCGCACCTCCAGTCGGACATATCGAGCTCTCACGGGGAGCTCGAGCTGCGTCTCCGATGAGCTGTGGATAATGCCAGTTTCCGTGATAACCCTCAACTCGCAACTTGGGAACCCAGTGAGCCTCACCCTTGCCGTCACATTTCCGGCGGCCGTGAGCCATCCGCCTATTCCAGCCCGTTCAGCGTCCGATCGAAGCTCGAATTCCATTTCGTAATGCGGATGCTGAGTGAGGTAGGCCGCTCCCCTTCGCAGACCTCGAATGATCGAGTAGACCGAGACCTCCTCGGCAAGCACCTTCGTACATGGCTCGGCGATCTCAAACCGTGGTTCGTGAATGTCGCTCCCTCCTGTTGCGACGAAGACCGTCCCGGCTCGCAGCAACTCATCCCACTTGTCCACCGCTTTGATGTTCGACTGGTCTTCTGGGTGCCTCTTCCATGGCCCGTTCCAAACCTCGACGCCATCCATGTGCTCGTGAAAGGAATAAGTCCAGCCGCAGCACTTGCACTCGGCAAATGGGTGGTTGATTATGGCGAAGCCGTCAGACTTGTGCACCTCCTCCACGGCAGCAACCAGACTCGCATCGATGTTGGTGTCGTTGACTGAAGGACTGATGTATTGATCTGGCAGCAGACCCAGGGCGTTCCAGTGACCTCCAATCGTGGTGACTTCGATCCCCCGACCAACCAGAAATCCCCTCGGAACGTAATTGCCCCATATCAGATTCGAGCTGAACGTATTGTGCTCGGTGGAAAAGATGAAGTCGAGTTCTCGCTTGTTGGCTTTCTCGACCAGCTGGTCCAGGGTGAACTGGCCATCCGAGTAGACGGTGTGCATGTGGAAGTCCCCCTGAGCCACCGGGGCGATCGTCTCTCACCGGGACGGCGTATCGTAGAACCGGTGAAGTCTGCTCGGACAGGGGCGGGTGTACTGTGGAACACAGGCAGCGGCCCATCGTCCAAAGTGATTTCTACACGATACGATGCTGGCGACGCCGCGGGCACGATAGTGTATATGCCGAGCAGCACGTACCACTCTCCCGGCGCAAGAAGACCTGCGATGTACCCCGGGGTGGCTTGGTCGGTGGCCACTGTGACCTCGGTCTTGGACCCGCCCGAGTAGCCGCGGAACTGCTTCTCCACACCGAGCAGACCTAGGTCGATTGCGTTACCGTCACCGCGGCCGGAATAGGTATACGTGATACGGATTGAGGTGGTGCCAACTGGGACCTCGAACGGGATCAGTCTCTGGGTGAGATCATCCGCAGAGGATGCAGTGCCATCGTGGACGACATTGCGAGAGTCTTGAGAGAGCATTGATGATAGGCCTGGTTCGGGGTTGATGTGGCCTCCTCGCCGGCCGTCTCTCTCCTTTTGAGGCCCATCGTTGTGAGGCCAGACAGGCGCCCACCAGCCCACACACACACGTGTCAGAGTCGCCCTACAGGCACCTCTTGTACCCAATGCTTTCTAAGAGAGATCTCGGCGCTTCGGCCGCGAAAGAAACCCGTAGCGCGTATTTACAGCGTTACCCCTTGGGGGATCCTGTACCGGCAGCTAAAAGATCAAATGGGAAGCACCAGTACAAGTACTGGTACAAAGTGACACGTCACGGCAAAATGTTCATCGTCTCCCATCGGATTATCCGATCGTCGGCTCGGCTGGACCGGATACGAGATACGTTAGGTGCGTCATGACGCTACTACTGTCTTTGTCGTCAGAGAAAGGTCGACTTGCCATGTTCACTTCCACCCGAACCCCATCGCCAGAATCGGAAGGCTGGGAACAACATGGCCGCACCGAACAACCGAGACGCGGCCATCACTCTCAACTCGGGCGTGCAGGCGAGTCCATTGCAACGAAGTTTGGGATCTAGTGCATGGATATGCGCTCATCCTGACCGACAGATTCCCCAGCTGGGGTTTGGCGTATATCGCTCACCACCCGAGATCACTTCCCGAACTGTTCTCGCTGCGCTCGATGCCGGGTATAGGCACATCGACTCGGCCCAGTGGTACTTGTGAGTGGTGCTTTGGTCCACTGTGGACAAGTCGGCTGACGCAGCATACCAGCAACGAAGAGCAGGTTGGCTCGGCGATCCAGTCGTCATCATACCCGCGCTCATCGGTCTTCCTCACCACCAAGCTTGGCCATGCGGACCGCATTATGGAGCGGCTCGAGGAGGGCGTCGCCATGATCGACCCCCGACCGGACGGATATGTTGACCTGTATACACGCGCCGACGGCGGGGCCGGAGAAGAGGCGTGAGCAATGGAAGGCTCTTGAGGCTCTGGTGAATCAGCGCAAGGCGAAATGATTGGGGTATCAAACTAGTGCGTCCTCATCGCGAGGACGATCTCAGCGGCACTCATGTCGTCTATCTTTGGGTATCCACTCACAAGCACTCAATCCAGTGGAGTGAAACATCTACAGGAGATGGAGGGGTATTCCCGAATCCCCCTTGTGATCAATCAGATCGAGGTGTGTCTGGTCTAACATAGAGGTTTTGATTTCGCTGATGAGGAACTGCAGCTTCACCCATGGTGTCAGGTTGGTGAAAGTGCTACAGCTGATAGGCAGTCACCGCTCACAAGTCACAGCAACCTGCAATTGTGTCGTACTGTCAGGCCCGCAACATTGCCCTCGAAGCGTACTCGCCCCTAGTTCAAGGCAAGAAGGCTTCGGATCCGACCCTGACCAAGATCGCGAAAGAAACGGGGAAGACATGGGCCCAGGTCCTGATTCGTTGGAGCTTGCAACGAGGGTGAGAGGGTAGCCTTTTTGACACCCTTCGTCGTTCTGACCCCCTAAAGGTTCATTCCACTCCCAAAGTCCGACAGCCGAGATCGAATCATAGCCAACATCGACGTCTTTGACTTCCAGCTCACCGTGGGTCAAATGTTGGCTTTGAACGCGCTTGACAAGGATGAGCATGTTTGCCTCAATCCGACAGAGTGCCCTTGAGTCGTGTCCCTCAGTGCGAACGCTGCACATGTATCTATGCATCGTAGAGCATTGATGACCATGATTCTGCAGCAGGTGTTTATGCCCCTGCCAGATCCAACTCCACCGTGCAAATCGACGGACAGGCAGCGCTGCTGATGACGACCCGGCCTTACGCCTCGAAGATCCGCCCCGTGCTGACGTTCAGCTGTGAACGGTCAGAAGCTTTAAAGTGATGGATTCGCAGTTCGATTCACCACACCTACTCACCCTCGTCCACTTCTTGCCCTGCCACCATCGCGACACCAGCACCGCTGGCCACCACAGATGCCATAGAACGAGGAAAGGCAGCCAGTCATCAGCCACCAATGTCGGATCCACGCGAAGCTTCATCGGGTCCTCGTTGGGCCGAAGATCATGACGAGTGCGATACTCCACCAGCGAAGGGTGGAGCGTCGCCAGCAGCTGGTGTGAGGGGATGACCAAGGGCAGGTAGCGCATGATGAGGTCGTTATAGATCCACGATCGGGGCAGGGTATCGCGAGGTGGTCGCAGGGTGTGTCGAGGCACCGAGTCTGTATTGTCCGAGTAACACCTGGCAATATCGTCCAAGGGGAGGAGGATAACGGCAGTGTGGACACGGGCATTGCACTCTAGTGGGTAGAGTTCCCCATCCTTGCTGGAAAGGATGAGGTCATACGAAAAGTGACCCATGAGTCGGCGCGTCTTCCCAGACGGCGTGGAGTCACCCGCAAGTCGGGCCAGCAGCTGTCGTGTCCACGCTTCGGCCCGCTGGCCAATGATCTCGGTGGTGACATTGTCATACGTCATGAGCATGTCGTTGGAAGGACATGCCACAAACGAAGTCACCTGGCCGTCGACGACGGAGGCGTGGGTACAATACTCTGAATGGTCAATATGCGTCATCATCGCGGTTGCTTCGGATGGTTGGCTCACCCTGCCCCGCTATGAACTCCTGGAACACGTAAGGACACTCGTCCGTGATCCTTGTAGCCAATCCTTCGAGCTTTGCCCTTGTCCGACCGAGCTTCTCATCGTCACCCTCTAGCGGGAACAGCGTCATGTCCCCCCTGTTCTCGTCCAAGCCCATGCACTTCAACACGAACTTCGGCTCTCTTGACCCTTGGCTCCGCAAGTATTCCATGGCTTGGTCCACACTCTTCACCATGCGGCCGGTCGGCACCGCCATACCCAGTCGCCCCACAAGGCCCATGAACCGGTCCTTGTCGTGAAGGTCCAGCATCGTCTCTGAGTCTTGAATGAACGTACGGCAGGTGCCGCCCGTCGCTTCAAACATGTAATCGGCGGCGCGAGCATCTTCGACCGACGATCCCGCGCCAGACACCGGGATAAACAGGGTGACCGCGTGGCGCTGAGCTATTGACAGGAGTCTGTTGCAATACTCGGTGTAAGCGGTGGCTGGGGGAGGTAGAAGGTGAAAGGCGTCGACCGAAGCGGAGAACCGCATTGGGCAAAGCTCGCCCCATCTGTCCCTGGTCAGCGTCGACACCAAGGGAAAGCGGAGACGTACCCTTCCTCCTCGACGCCAATGACAGTCCACCCAGCCCGCTTGAACGCGCGAGCCAGCCTGTGGAAATCAGCTATGATCACTACATGGCTTTCACCCTGGCGATGAACCTTCACAACTCACGTGAGACCTTTTGACATCCTTCCCCCCGTGATGATGACGCAGCGCCGGTCCATTCCTTGTCGCTCCGCGAAACCATCGTCCTGATTGGCTATCTTTCGAGGGCTTTCACCGCGGATACTGTCCCCCATCACGCATGCCGCGACGGCGACAAGGGATACAGGGAGCAGCAGTATCGACAAGCATGGGAGGATCACGCTCGACAAGAAGTTCTGGAAACGGGACGGCACGGCGCGCGCCATGTTTTGACGAACACTCCCTTGGCAGATCAGGAGAAAACTGATTTGGCCAAGTTGCATCTACTTGCTCTTCATCCGCAATCATCTCGTCCGTCTCTAGTGACCGGTATCACGATGACAAGCACACGTGATCGCTGCCGCAGCGCGGTGAGTTCGATGCGATCCCATTTTCGATCGACGTCATGTAGTGCAGCAGCAACGAGGCATAAACCGACATCGACATCTGATCGATTTCCCGGTTCCCGATTGCCGGTGCCCGATCGCGATGGTCACGACAGCGGGTGTAGTCGATCACGTACCTAAGTGGGCCCAGGAGTTACATGGGGGAACAGGAGAGATCGCCAGACGAACCCGCCTCTGGGACCACCCCGCCCGCAGACAACCCCCTTGAGTAAACCAGCGCTAAATATCAGGAACCAGTGATTCCGGTTGCTGCTGACAGAATGCTAATGACGTTGATCACCGCGCACAAAGCGCCGCGATCGACTAGCCGCCAAGACGATGCGAAGCGACTTCTTTCATTCATGCTACATTGATGGTTTTGGCGACCTCCCCCCAGCTTCACGTTTATACCAATTCTGACCCCATTTCGCACAAGCACCCTTAGACGCGTGTACCCCTCTAGTAAACTGGAGTCGTTCCAGTGATCTGAAAGCAACCTCGTCAGCCGCCGCTCGAGTTCACACTGTATGCACTCACGCCGTTCGTCACGATGCCGGTCGAGTCGACTGGAACACCGCCGGCCTTGACGGCAGCCATCTTGGGCGCCTCTCCGTTGATGCCCTTCCTCTTGAGGCTGTTGGCTGGAGTCTTCACATCCGCATGGCCATTGACGCCGTTGACCTTCTCGGCGTTGCCCTTTGCATACGCCTCCGGCTCGGCACCGAGGTCTCCGGCGTCGACGTACGCCTCAAGTCCGTCACCCGAGCCGAAGCGAGACTTGACAAAGTCCTTGTGGACACGAAGCACCGATCGCAATTCGTCCAGGGGTACGTCGTTGAGGAAGACACACTTGCCAAACTCGCTGTCGGGCACCGCAAAGCGCTGCTTGCCGTCGCGGGTTTTCCTGAAGGCGACGTGAGCTCCGGCCGAGCGTGTTTTCGCATGAACTCACTTGATCGCCTCAGTGGCCACAGACAGGAGCTCTTCGGTGAAAAGCTCGTGGTCCATCGACAAGCCCACGGAGGACACCAGGGTGAACCACTCGTCTCGCTGAGCGTCGTTGATGAGTCCGCGGGAGTGAGCGAGGGTAATGGAGTAGGCCATGTCGATCTGTGAAGGCTTTATCAGTATACCGGGTACGCTGCAGCGGCCTGCAGCAACCCACGGTGATCGCATGCCCGTGACGGAGCGGGACCCTCGGCGTCAACTCAAGAGTTGGCGACCAAGTGTGACCGAAGGCAATGACCCGGTCGAGGCCTAGCTCGTGCAGGTTGGGTGACTCGAGCTGCATGGTCAGATTGGCCAAACTCAAAGTTCTTATCCACTCACCTGCAGCATGGTCTCGATGCCCTTGTGACAAATCTCTTGGCCAGGAGCTCGTACTCCATCGCCCCCCTCCCTGAAGCCAAACCCAGTTTCGACAAGCTCCTTCCCGTGCTTGACGAGCAGGTCCCACACCGCCTTGTCGCCCACGGAAGCGATCTTGACGAGTTCAGCAAAGCCGTTGCGGACCTGCAGGCGGTCATCAGCCACAATACCAAACCCGTCGGACGTCTGGACCCACTTGTCCGATTGGGAGGGTTTTGAGGAAGGAGAAGTCGAGGAAGGTGTGCAGAGGAGCATGATATGCCCCGAGTCTTCGTCTATCAGCATTCTGCCCCAGCCGTCCAGCCCGTACCGGACCCACCTGTTCTTGAGCTTCCTGTGGTTGATGCCCACTTTGATGCTGACGCTGGCGTCGATGAGACCGATCAGAGTCGTCGGGACGCGGATGAAGTTGCTTGT
This sequence comes from Saitozyma podzolica, assembly GCA_003942215.1. NCBI lineage: Eukaryota > Fungi > Basidiomycota > Tremellomycetes > Tremellales > Trimorphomycetaceae > Saitozyma > Saitozyma podzolica. Next base: position 313,880 of record RSCD01000026.1, on the reverse strand, counting down.
CCGGCGATACGAGGCACAAGCATACCCCGACACATCGGTCACCAAGCCCCCGCCGATCACCAGCGTGGGTTCCGTACGGACGACCCCGAACGAGTCCATGGCGTCGACAATGGACAGCATGGTCTGAACAGTGTGAGAAGGACAGCGATCGAAGCTTACCACTACACACTCACGTCCATGGTTTTGTTGACCTCCCCACCGTTGATGATCTTCCACGTGATCGGGATGTTGTAGTGGGCAAAGTACTTCTCGACCTGCTCATGATAGATTGGATGAACAACTGAAGCGGTCAGCATTGTCCACGCGGCCACTCGTTGAACCTAGCACTCACTCGTGTCGATGACAATGAGGACCCTGCCCCATCGCTCATAGATGTCGGCAAGTCGCGAATGGTCGACATCAAAGACGGGCGAGGTGTAATGGAAGTTGTACTTCAGCGCCTCGTTCCCCTCAACGACGATTGAACCCTGCTTGTCCTTGGTTACGGAGGCCGTGAGATCAGACATGGTGCGGAGATAGTTCTCTCGCTACGATCGGGAGGTGGGCGAAAGTTCTGTACAGTAGATGGATTCAATGGAGGTTGCTGTAGGTTGTGAACATCCAGTACTCTGGAGATATATATCACCCTGCCGTCCCCGATCAACCCGATCCGGGATCGCGAACAACCCCCCGTCCATCGAATGAGAATCGCCGAATCGATCCATGGCATTAGCTGATGGCGCGTCCACTCAGCCTACCACGCACACCATCGCGATGCTTGGGTGGTCCAGTCACTTTGGATTTCCAACTTGCAGACTGATCCAACTGGAACCAGGGCATCACCCGCAGATGCGCTGATCGATCGAACGGTGGTGACGGGTATGTGACGCGAGGAGGACTGGCCGCCCACGTACGACCTAAGCGAAGACCTGACATGAACGTTGCTTTGAGCACGCACCACAAGCGGGCTGTGATGCTGCAGGACTGAAAGTACGTACATAATCGGTGGTGTCACAGTGGTGACACCAGTGTGCGACCCCATATCTAATCACCACGTTCCGTTACGTCAGGACGGGCTCGTGACATCGTCCTCCTTGCCATCGACGCTAAATCGATCGGGAGTTTGATAACCGAGACAAAAGCGCTGCACTGGTCAGGCAATCCAGATCGATCCCGAGGCTGAAAACGTTTGTTGGGCGATGATGAGATTATTTACACCCTCGGCCCGGATCGGCGATTCCTCGCAACGTCGTCCGGGAGGTGGGGGTGAGGAGCACTGCGTTGCTCTTGATCCATCCCTTGGGAATCTCTTCTTCAAAGCTCAAAGCACCACCTTTCGGCTCACTTGTCAATCAGGCAGAGACGACATCCAGAAGCATGCCCATCGCAACGCCCACCGAGACCAGCGTCAGAGCCGCGCCTGCGCCGCCGCCAAAGTATCACGGTGAGTCGCTCGCTGGCTTGCCTGCAACGCTGGACCGTCGCTGAATCTGTCGGAGAGCCGGTACAAGGCACTGTCTTCCATGTGAGTGGTGTCTGTACACAGAGACACTTGACGGTTGCCCCGCTGACACGAGAGCCAGGGCGACGGCCGCGAAGAGGACCTCCTGAGACACCTCCGCTCACTCCCTTCCCTTTCCCCTTCCGAGACCTCCGGCTTGTCACTGCGCGACCGTTCGCAGCGCGTTCTCAATGCCATACACGAGTTTGGCAAGGGCGAGAACCGGTATCTCATGAGTGTTGGCGAGACAAAAGGCAGGCAGGTGGAGGACCTTGTGAGGTCGAAGAAGCCAAAGGTGAGTCGCATCTTGGGTACGGCAATGGAGGCGGGGAACTTGGCGCTGACGCATGACAATTCGCAGCTTATTCTTGAGCTTGGGTCATATGTGGGATACTCGGGAATTTCCTTCTCAAGGGTAAGCCACAGTCGACATTACTCCATAGCCTACTGTAACGGGCTGAGCCCATACACAGCATCTCCCTGAGCTCTATCATTCCTCCACTTTCCCGCGCGACTGGTCGGCAGCCCCAACCAGCCAGGATCGAGCCGGTTACATCTCATTGGAAAAGAGCGAGGTATACGCCGAGACTGCTGCAGGTGCCGTGGAACTGGCGGGGTTGGACAAAGTGGTCAAGGTGAGGGACGTGTTCTCGAGATCTCACTCATTACGTCGCTTCGGCTCATCCAAGAAGATCGTCGTCGGTAGCTCCACGACCAGCATCAAGTCACTCAGGAAGACCCTCGACATGCCCCGGCCGATGAAGTTTGACATGGTGTTCCTGGACCACCTCAAGCCGCTGTACACGATCGACCTCAAGGTGTTGGAAGAGGAGGGGCTGGTTGGTCGGGTGGGTGCTTTCGATTGCGTTCTTGGAAGGAGTTGACGTTGCGCCTCCTCCAGGGGACGGTCCTGGTCGCTGACAACGTCGTCAAACCCGGCAACCCGGCATACCTCTCTTGGGTGCGGGCGACTCCAGCTCAGAAACGACAAGCTCTTAACCTTGGACCCCTTTCCACTCAGCCTCAGCTCACTCCGAATCCGTCTTCGGACGACGAATGGCTCACCGCCTTCCGAGACGGACCGATCGATGAAACTCGGTGGGTCCCGCCCGAGGCCGAGGGCGTTACGTCGAAGGGCGACCCCTCCCTGATATACGAGAGCCAAATGCTGGATGGTTGGGACGAGAGCCAAATGCTGGATGGTTGGGATCCCTACACAGGTGAGAAAGACGCTTGCGAGGTGTCGACATGTGTCGGTAGGGAGGAGTGAGCCAAGGATGAGAGGAATTAGTCGTGCAGGGCCAGCCCAAAGCATCGATGCATGACTTTTATCTCGTCGCCGTGGGCTGTTCCAGGAAACCCGTCTGCCGCCAGGCGTGGACCATCTTCCTGATGTGCTCCTCTCCATTCGGCTTAAGCTTCCGGAATGACACCGACGCAAGCGTAGCGTTGGTGGTGTCTACGATCAGCTTGGGCTGAGCGTCCGCCTCGCTCTCGTACTAATTCCAGGGTGAGCAAAAGTACAGATTGAAAGCCTTGGACGACGCACCGCGGACTTCCATAGAGGCAGCATCTGTTTACTGGGATCCTCTTCCGGACTCGCTTCGACCTTCTGCAACCAGACACTGGGTCGAACTCGTTCGAATCTCAGAGTAGCTGACTTCAAACCGTCGAGGACGGTGCTCCAGTTGATGCCTAGTGGATGTACGATGTGATGTATGAACGAAGTGCTGTTGTCCCCCAGAACAATGTCGACACTGGGACGGTGCTGTCAGTGGTACAAGCGAGCAACGTAGGGTGAGTGACTCACATCGTCTGGGCCGCCAGGTCCACAGGTAGCCAGGAGGGAGTCTGGCCGGGTTCAGTACTGTACGTTCTTCGGAATGCAGAGAAAACGTCACGAACTTCGTTTAGAAGCGGCAAACACCCGGTTGTCTGAGAAGTGCGTATCAACAATGGCCACCCCTCCTTTTCGTTCCAGTGACCCGTCATCGTATCTCCACACAGCTGGCCGATTCGTAGGACATGCACACGACCGTGTAGCACAACAGACTCGGATGCCGAGCGGCAGATCGCTTCGGTGACCCATTTGGATTGAGAGTAACCAATCGGTGACGCCGTCGACGGGTCGACTGATGGAGCTTCAAGGATGCGTCCGTCCGGAGGGGGTTTGGCCAAAACCGAGGCGAGAGAGGAGCAAAAGTAAAGCCGACTTGCTGGCGACGCGGCAGCGAGCAAGTCGAGCAGGTTCCGTGTGCCTAAGTCGGATAAGAAGGTGTTTCTGATAGTGCGATCGGTGCATGATGTGAGGCTTACCCTTGATACTGCTCTCAAAGGAGACCAGACTACTGTCGAAGTGTACGGGCCAAGCGGCCTGGAGGCGATCAGATGTGATTTACGAGCTCTTCGCGGACGGCGACTCGCATGTATGATGACATCGACCTTCTCCGCTAGCTCAGCATAGACCTCGCCGGTGAGACCAAGCTGAGGGGCGCTCAACTCGGCGCTGTACACCGTGACCGTGTCGCCACGAAGCTCAGCTCCCCGTCGGTCCACGACCTTCTCCACTCGAAGTCTTCCTTTGAGGTCGTTGTCGGCCCGGACGAGGCAGACGACCTTCTCGACGATATCGGACGGCAGATTTGAGAGCTGTTCGAGGAGGAAGGATCCCAGCGAGCCAGTGGCGCCGGTCACGACCTGAATGGAGGCGAAGGCTCTGGTCAGCGCGCAAGCTTCAACCACGCTGGACACTGACGACTGTGCTCCCCCGTTCCTTTCTACGTCTTGAGCGATCGCGGTTTGGAGGGGCGTCGAATGCTCCATATCGAGTCACCAAACTCCTCATCAAACCGTCACCACTGAGATGATCATCTTGCAGGGTGCCAACCCGGCCCTCTTGCAGGTCATGTATGTATGTCGCGAGCCTACGGGGCTCATCAATGTTCGCTCCGGACGTCCCACTTACTGGGCGATCGTCGGGTGCTCAAAGACGATGTTGGCTGGCAAAGGATTACCACCCGTGTTGAGCTGCTGCAGGGTATTATTAGAGGCTTGTATTACCAGAAAACACTGGGGATGAAACTCACCTTCAGCATCGCGGATCTCACTCTGATCGCCATGAGGGAGTTGACTCCCCAGCTGAACAGGTCGGCCGTGCGGTCCAGCGGTCCTGCTCTCCTCCCCGTGCGAGCGATCGTCTTGATCAGTGACATGACAAGCTTCTCGATCTCCGGAAGCGCTCGCCTTGGAGCCTCGGTGCCTTCGCTTGATCCTTCATCGTAGACCCGTTCAATCTCTGCTTGGAAGACGTCGTAGGCCAAACCTCTCTGAATCGTTCCCTTGCTACTTTTCGGAAGACATGCAGCCTTCTGGGCATCGGTGACGACCAGGCACATCTCCTCTGCGACCTGCGCGAATGAGGGAGACGATTGATTGGCTTGGGCAATCAATGGCGATAGCTGTGCCACAAGATCGGTCGGTGCTGGCAGCGATCGGGGGAAGAGCAATACCCCAAATTCAGGACGGTCCGCTCCCACCACCAGAGCATCGGAGAGCAACGGCGACGAGCGGAGAAGCATCTCGATCGGCCCAGGGGATGCCTTCTCGCCATCACTCTAGGGGCCCCTTAGCTCAGGACCTCGACACGAAGGCTCGAATGGGGCGCACCATTACAACCACGTCGTCCCCTCTTCCAACGTACCGCCAGACATGCCTCTTGGTGGGATGTGGCTCGTACAGATCGCCTGTGGCGTAGCTCTCGTCGTCCCTATTGGACTTGGTCTGGGGAGTTGGGTGAGTACAAGTCTCGTATGGCGGCATGGATGTAGTGGCTGTAACACATACCTTGCTGCTCCACCGGCTCGTCACCACCATTTCAAACCTGTTGACCAGTGCCCCGACTGGTTCAAACACCAGCGCGTCGGCATACGGCGAGTCGTTCCGGAGCCACTCCCAGTCCACCTCGGTCTCGTAATCCCGGTGCGAGCTTAGTAGAACTGCAGGTGTTGTCAGGCCCGACACATGTCAGAGGATATGATGGGGGGTCCCTACTCACATCCGCACTCGCTGCTACCCAAGCGGCTGACCAGCCTCACTCCTCTCTTCACCATCCGATCTCCCACTCCGCTGTCGAGCGGAGCCCCTCCGGTGCTCACAAAGTCCATGGTCTTGAGCATCGCTAATCCTGGGCCATCCGTATCCTCCGCGAGGACAATGAGGATGTAGGGGACGCTGAGAAACGCTCGTACCCGAAACCTCTCCATTCGTTCCAACACTTGCTGGTCCGTCATGCTCATTCCTGGCAGAACAGGAGGGGGATCCTGACACGCGTTTACGGCGGCTACCACGTTGGCGGACGTGATAGGCATGTCAGAGGTCGGGTAAAAGTACACCACGCTCCTTGCCATCCACGCTCGTAATAGATCTGAGATGCCGCCATGGAAGAGTGGTGTGGTGGTGAACGCTGCCGCTTCCGCAGTCGGTTCGGTGGCGGCTGACGACGTTGACCGCTTTGCCAGGTATGTTGGGACCGCTCTGCGAGGCAAAGCGGTCACGGATCGGAGATGGGTGTGGGGGATGGGTTTCGGTGTCCCGCTGGTACCGGATGTATGGAAGAGGTGTGATATCGCATCCGAACTCAGCGATACCGCCTCGGCATCGGTTGATTCGCTCACATGTACCACAACGGCGGGTCGGGATGGGAGCTCTGTGATGGTTGCACTCGAGTCTAGTTCCCCTACGGAAGTCGCTAGGTCCCGATACTTTGGGTGGAATATTAGGAGGGTCGACGACGTCTGTTGGAGGAGGCCGTTGATCGCTGAAGGCGAGCACTGGGGTCTGGTGGGGCAAACGAAGGAAGGACCAGATCAGCCCAGCGCTGACTGTCGATGCTGAGGAAGGGCTCACGCGATGAGGACCACTCCAAAGCCCATCTTCATCAATGCGATCCATGCCAGGAGGAAGTCCAGTCCGGTTGGACAAAGTAAAGACACAACGAGGCCACTGGTTTGCTGCACGCCGACATCGACCCCTGCGAGACCCTTTGCGAGCTGAGCAGAGAGTGATAACAGCTCGGGGAAGGCTGCACAGCCTCATGAGCACGTACAGTAGAAGCCACACATTGCTGCGCACTCACAGTACCGATCACACACCCATTGGTCTGCCTCTGATAACGACACGAATCCGACAACCTTCTCATCTCCCAGCTCGTCCGCTCCCTGCTCGATGAGCTGGATGATCGAGCGGATATCGTGCGGACAGCGATCGTTCTGGCTCTGGGCATGGCCGGCCGTGGACACGAGGTAAGAGAGCGGCATCGATGTAAACCTCGCAGGAGCAGGAGCATCGAGAAGGAAAGACGATGTTATCAAGTGGAAACGTTCAGCGATTATCTTGCGGACAAGACATGCCTAAGTGAACCGATATTGTCGCATCGGCTTCCCCGCCGGGATCGGAGGAACCGTAGGATGACGTATCGGCTCATCCGGCTCAAGTTCGGCTGGCTAGCAATGTTCGGGTTTCTGCCAATACCCGTCTTTACAAGCCGCCAAACGGCTCCAGCAGGCAGGCCTACTGTACAATCAAAGAGTCCTAAGTTTTGGAGGAGGAAAGGGCGTCGTTGAAATTGCAACGTAGAAAGACCGGGGGCCTTGACGCCACGCGAAGATGACGCACGAGAACGAAGGACGAAGGCGGAAGCGATACGCCATGAAACCATGTACGAGTACGTCTACATATGCGCTTAGTACAAGACCCAGCACCTGTCATGTTCATTCGACCTGCACAACACATCAAACGAAGTCTTCCTCCTCTGAGCGGCTTCGAGAGCTCCCGCTTCTCGATCCTGTCAAACATGCATTCCCTTGGCTCCGCGCTCGCATCGCGAGTATAATGTGTGGATAATCACTGCACCAGACAGACTGCAGGCGGAGAAAAGGAGGAAAACGTATCCTTCGCTCCCAGGTCTACCTTTCCCAAGTAGCTCTTGCAGCGGGATGAACGTGACGCCCTATCATCAGCTTGTCGGAGACCATTCCAGTGCTTACCATTACAAAGTTCCCAAGCCAGTTCAAGCTTACGCCCAAGGTTCCACTCGCATTCCTCGCGCGCCGAGGCATCACCTCTGACGGAACCAACCACGTAATCGGTCCCAGACCACATGCGAAGGCAGCAATGAAGACAGCCATGGAGACAGCCGAAACGCTGCCACTCGAGCGAACAATTCCGGCGGTGAGGCAAACGCCAGCTCCAGACATCACAAGTGTCGGGTAGGCCAGGAGGTTTTTCGGTCCGAACCGCTGAAGAATGTTCAGTCGGAGCCTGCAGTAGGCAACTGAAACATGGGGACTAACCTTGACGAATAGCGCGGAGATGAGGGTGATCAGGACTTTCATTACGATAATGAGGAAGGCGACTGCGCGAGCCTCCTGATCAAACACGGGCGTGAGGATCCGGGTGGTGAAGTACATGACCGGAGAAATTCCGCACAGCTGCTGAAAGAGCATGACCGCAACGACGACATGCACTGCCCGAGGTGTCAGTCACAGAACGGGATCTTCGGTTGGCAGACTCACGCCCACGACGTATCTCTGGATCCGAGCTGGTGACAAGCTCACGAATACTCATGACGTCTTCCTCGACTGTTTGGATCAGAGCTATTTAAGGACCCTCCCAATGCACTCACAGGGCAGGAGCGGGTGGGCCTCCATACTTTCGGCGATTGCTCCCTGCCTTGGCGACGTAGCACGCGGCATGAAGAAACTGCCAAGAAGTTGGACCAAGGCAACCCCTCCAGCCAGCCAAAAGACTTTTCGCCACAACATCGGGGCATCCCAGAAGAACGATAGTGCTTGACCTAGACAGATGCCGGCGACGATGAACAGTTGAGTGAGAGTACCCAGTGCGGATCGCAGTGATTTCGGGGGCAGCTCCGCCAGGTGAAGAGGAACCACCGCGATCGAAAGGCCAGACCCAAATCCAACCAGGATCCGCCCGCATATCATTACTCGGACGTAATTGGCGAGGCCGATGAAAACCAGTCCTATCAATGTGGAGGAAGATGCGATGCGGAGGGATTCCACCCTGCCAAGTGGGCCAGTGATATGGCCAGCTGACATGGACCCAGCTAGACCACCGAGGGTGAAGATAGCAACCGTGAAGCCATACTCGGCGGGCTGCGACTCGATCAGCGCACCAGTCTATCGAGAGACGAGTCGACTTGCCGTCATGTCGAGGCATGGTCTCAACCTCTGTCCAGGCAGGATCGCCATTGACAAGTCTGAAAGAGTTCCGTCCCGCTTTTCGCAGACCAGACCGTCTTGAATGCCGTTCAGCGCTGAGACGGCCATGCCATACTGAAAGACATGAAGGGCTGCCCATATGGCGGCGAGGCCAAGGCGAAAGGCTGCTCCCAGCGACAGCGGCGACATGGGGTAAAGACATCAAGGTCGAAATGACAAGATGCTGATCTGAGTGATCAGGTCTTGTACAGTACAAGTACGACCACTGGAAGGCGAGTATGCTTCACGCCGGACGCCAAGGACCGAACAAACGACGCCACCAAGTCTGCAAATGTGCCTCGCCGGTCGCCGGCCGGACGCGCCCACGCGGGCGGCAGCCGGACCGAATGGCTAACTGGCCGGACAGGGGTCCGCTTTTGGCCTTTGAAATCTCGCGTGGGTTTACAGAGGACCGGAGGTTGAGGTCGGCCCAGAGAGACCATCGCAGGATATGCACCATCAGGCATGAACTCACAGCCGTCCCTATGCAGAAGGTCGTGTCGATTTTGACGTTTACGGTCGGTCGGCGCCGAGGATCGGCGTTGGTGGGAGGCCGAAGAAGTCTGTCGAAATATGCTGTATGTATCGAACATTGGACGACGTCACCTTTCAATCTTGCTTCATCTCTCTCGCGGACGCAATGGCTTACTCGCCCTCAGACGATGAGAGGCAACTGCTCATCTCAAAGCATGGAGGTCCAACACCATTGCCAAAGGCCCAACTCGGCCTCCTGTTCTTCATTCGCGCAACAGATCCGATTGCTGCTACGTCATCTTCCCATTCATCAACGAGATGTTATTGGACGTCGGGGGCGTCAGTGACCCAGTCCAGGCGGGTTATCGGGCTGGTTTGGTGGGTGACGTCCCGCGCCCCGATTGTGTTCACTAATTGACGCAGGTAGAATCACTCTTCTCGTTGGCGCAGCTGGTCACCATCTTCCATTGGGGAGCTTTGAGCGATCGGATCGGACGGAAGCCGACCTTGCTACTTGTAGGCGCACTCACACTTGGGCCAGCGCTGGTCGCGAACGGCCACAAGGTTCTATCGCTGACCTGACTACTAGGGATGTGCAGGGTCAACACTTTCTGCCCTTGCATTTGGCTTCAGCAACAGTTTCGTTACGATGTGCGCGGCCAGGATCTTGACCGGACTGATGAACGGGAATGTCGCGGTGCTGAAATGCACTCTGTGAGTGGCTGCCCGGCTAAACGAAGCCCAGCGGCGGCTCACAGCACCCTCAGTGCCGAGATCACCGACTCGACCAACCAAGCAAAGGCGGTCTCTCTGTTCCCCATCTGCCTCAATGGCGGTATGATAGCGGCTGCTGTCCTTGGCGGCTCACTGGCCAACACTCGAGGCTGGGCGATCGCCCGCGTGATCCCGATCTTCGAAACGTTTCCTTATCTGCTGCCAATGGTGCTGGCATCATTGTTCCCGCTCATTAGTGGAACACTTGCGTTCTGCTTTCTGAAGGAGACGCTTCCGCCAAAGGCGTCACTGGTTGTCGACGAGCTCGAGGAAGTGGCCATTGAACCCGGCGTCGCCAATCATCAAGCTCCCAAACAGTCGAAGGCTCTGGTACGCGATCTCATGACACGCCACATCATTTTGGTCGTCGGCGCTTTCGCCATCATGTCCCTGACCGTAATTGCCCTCGGAGCTCTGTTCCCGCTTTTCTGCTTTACCCCTATCGAGCAGCGAGGTCTCGGCATGGGCTCACAATCCATCGGCGCTATCATCTCCTCCAGGAGCGTCGTCGTATTAGCCATTCAGGTATTTTGCTTCCCATGGCTAGCGAGCCGGCTTGACATCGTGAGACTGCATCGGTGGGCAATGTCGTTCTGGATACCCACATTTGCACTACTGCCAATGGTCAACCTCGCCGCCCGTGCACAGCAACCTATCCTTGTCTGGACAGGGCTGTGCCTCTTCATGATCGTCGGCTCCTTCGCGGGAATGTGCCAAGGTGAGTCTGCGACACGTTCTCGAAGGCGCCATACCGTGACTGATGCCATACCGAGTCAGTTTGCAACATTCTCATGACCAACAACGCCGCGCCGCGCCCCGAGCTTCTTGGGGCTTTGAACGGCTTGTCACAAATGGTAGCCTCGGTGGTGGGGGTTGTGGGTCCAGGCGGCGCCAATTCGCTCTTCGCATTCGGCGTAACAAATCACATACTGGGCGGGAATCTGGTATGGTGCAGGGGAGTGGTCGTCAGCTTGATCGGGGTAACGGTAGCATGGGCAATCGAGCCCGAACACAGACACAGGAACCTAGACTGAATCGTTCAAAGACGTAGACGCATGCATCATACCATCTGACACCACTGCGGGTTTCTTGAATTGTGAGGTAGGGCGCCCGGAGGCTAACAGAAAACGTCCGGGACGTCGGATTAAGCGGAGTCTCGACCAATTCAGCCTCGTCGGGCGCGTCTCGTCCCTCTTGGTCCCTTCGACTCGCACATCTCACCTTTCAGCTGTTCGCCGAGAGGAGCCCGTAACACTGCCGCGTGATGAGCCAGCGAAAACCACACTCGCCAGATGAGTCGGTGGACGTGGATGACGGAAGCGGACAGAGGCAACCCGTGATTCGTGCGTGATAACGCCCTCCCGATGCGCCTTTCAACCGGGTCTGACAACCACCTACAGGTGCCTGTGTAAGCATCTCGGAGACGCGGAGACGCGGAGACTGGAGGCCTGATACGTCAAGGATGCTTGTCACAGGATGAAGATGAAATGTGTCGGCAAGAAGGATCCCCCGTGTAATCGATGTCGACATGCTGGGCAGCCCTGCACTTTTGACGGACCGCGCAAAGGCAAGACTACGAGGCTCGAAGGGTGAGTTGATGGACACCCATGGCACGGTACATCTACAGTAGCTGATGCAGCAAGCCGTATGAGCATCGTAGAGACCCGGATGGAGAATATGCAAGGGGCTATCGAGGAGTTACTGAGGCTGCAGAGGGCGGCGATACCAGATGCGGCAGGGCGGGTTCGGGGTTCTGGGGATGAAGGTGCGCTGCCTCCCACTTGTCGCAACTACTCCGCTGACGCATACCGGTGTCGCAGGCAACCCGCATGTAGCATCGGGCGTTGTCACCACATCCTCTCTCGGCGACCACACACAGACTATCCAGAGCTCTCACACTATCCAGTCCTTCCAGTCTCTGATTGATCAGACCACCCTCGACCACCGCCTATCCTCTCCTCCAAGACCACTCATCTCGCAATCCTGGTCAGCGACCCCGGGGCCTCAGCCTGTCGTCCCACCAGCTCCCGATCCTGCTCGTCAACTACCGGATGCGCCTGCGTCCAGGACACGAGACAAGAATGTCATCCTTCTGAACACAGCGGACGAGGAGGAGGGTGACCCAATCGAACTCGACTCTTTGTCCCTCGGGCCGTGGGACACCATGTTCAATCACGCCGAAGCTGCCCGCCTGCGGCAAGACGAGCATCTGGGAACTGCGAGACCGTCCGCCGTGCTGCACGCAGAGCCTGCTGGTTCTGGAGGTGGAAGGAAGCGGAAGCGGACAGGCTTCACAATAGAGGACCTACCTGATTTTGAGGATCAGATCAAGATTACGAGGCAGTTACCGAAGATGAGGGGGCACCAGTCGCGCAGGTTTGAGGATCCGGTGGATTTGGGCTGGTGCACAGCAGCGCGAGGACAGGAGCTATACGACTCGTGAGTCTGTACTTGGGCCAGACATGTCCGTACGCTGTCTCCAGCTGACATCAAGTGGATTCATGGCTCACTGTCTGGTGTTCATGCCATGCTTCGACCCGGCGTTGGACACCTTTGAATCGTACGTGACACTCTCCTGCGAGTTTTGTGACTGTGCCGTTGTCCTGGGTGTTACCAACCGCTACCTCCGCTCACGCCCATGACAGCATGCGCAGTCGATCGCCTTTCTGCGTTACTACTCTCATCTACGTCGCCTCGAAGCTTGAAGACCCTCCAAACACACCGAGCGACCTGCAGAGACTATGCCAAGAGCATGCCGAGAAGATCGGGATGAGCACTCTGTTCAGTCCCATTTCGACACTGGAAGTCGTCCAGGCCATGGGTGAGTGGGGTTTGCACCCTGCTGCGTTGCGCTAACGGGAACTGTAGTCGCGCTTTCCAGCTGGGGTGACACGTCGTGGCGACCTGGTGGACATGCCGTCAGGATGGCAATGGACATGGGCTTGTACCGCTGCCTCCCCTCTCTCGTGCAGACGGGCATGGGCCAAGGGAAGTCCTCTGAGGATCTGAAGGAGGACCGATCATTGGTGACCGGTGCGAGATGTTGGCTTACCGTACGTCATTCCACCTTACTGCGCCGTGTAGAGCAAGCTGATGACCGCCGTCAGCTATGTAAAATGGAGTTTGAGATGGCTTTCAACCTGGGTAGACCGGCGCTATTCGGCGGCGAGGAGTCGATACGCCTCGCAAGGGAGTTTCTCAAGCATCCGCTCAGTATCATCAACGATTCACGACTAGTGGCAGCCTGCGAACTCTTAGCGAAGCGATGCTAGTGTCCCCTGTCCCGGTCATCCACCTATTGAATGACCATTGCAGTGGTTCTTCATCAGCCTTTCGCCTTTGTGCCACATGCCCTGGTCGGAAACGATATCGTCCAGACACTCAGAGATTCAGAGGCTGCGGCCGTGGAATGGTACAACTACTGGGACGCGTACTACGAGAGGCTCGGAGTCGGAAAGGGACATATCCTGCGCGAAACTCGCAAGTTGCGCTATTCTCTTGCCCTGAAACTCTGCTGACCCACAAGTGATCACCCAACGGGCTGGGGCTGTGTGCGTTCTCCATCTTGGCATTGGATCCTGTTGACCGGACAGGATGTACCTCAACTCGAAAATCCTCTACGGCGTGAGAAGCCAGAAAGACGTGGCTAGCCTTTCCAAGGCGCAACTTGAACGTCTTGTCGTGGCGATCCGCGCCGCGGAAACTCTGATAGGGATGGGGCTGCGCAGCCAGGAATACGTTTCCAGGTTCCGATACGGTGAGGTGTCTTCGATTATCCAAGGTGAGCGATTGCTTATACGCTCCCAGCGAACTCGTTTTCGCACGTCGGCATGGGATACACGGCTCGATTCATCATCAGGATGGCCAGCTTGATCCCGAGTGAGATCAATCTGCGACAAGTGGCGAAAGACGTGGAGGCGCTCGCGAATGTCCTTACTCAAGGTGGGCCAACGTCATTCTTTCTTCGTCCGGGGTGGTCGTTGGTTTCGCGCATGTCATTCTTGCTATGCCTGACTCACAAAGTGCCGGGTTTCCAATTCGCGCATGTCCTACTCGAAGCCCTGAAACGGGCTCGACGCGAGAAGGTACTCCCACCGCCCACTCAACCCCCGAGCCCTTCCAACGGCGGGCAAGATCCGCTCGAGCAAAACCCTCAGGCTGGGTCTCCAGCGGGTACATTCGACCCTTTGCATGGCTTGCCGCCTTTCGACTACAGCCTGGACACCGGTGGGCCGAATGCAATGTTTGACTTCAGCTTTGCCGACCAGCTGTTGGGAAACTTGGATACCGCGGCACAGGGCTTGACCGGCCGACCATCGAACGTGTGTAGTGGTCTGCGCCATCACTCATCATCATGTACCTGGGCGATCAGCTGATGTGACAGTACGATACGTCCTATATCAATTTCAATCCTGCGTCGCAGACCTTGAACGGGGATGATTGGTTCCCTTTCCCGCCACTGGGTGCGTCCGTCAGACCGCGTTCCTGCACGCCTTCAGCGCGTGTCCTGCATACTCATGCCGCAGCCATGAACCTCTCCCCCGGATACGCTTACTAATGGCACAGATCCCGACTTGACGTCCCATACGTTCCCCGACAGCTCATCAATCAACATTCCAAACACAGCACCGGGATCGGGAACAGGCGGCGCGACCTCTGACATTCTCAACGGACAGTGGTGGTGACGGCTTTGCCGGATGTCATCTGCTTTGGCCTGATGGTGTTTCATAGTCTTGAAACAACTGCGAGATCGTAGAGGCAGGTCGAGCAATTGAACCAAACACCCACGGAACGATGACCCCCCTCTATATCTGTTATCCGCATAACGAAATGAGAGCGCGGCGCAAGGCAAATTGCGCGCATGAGCTATGCTTGAAAGCCAACCGGTCCTCTGGGCCACTACATCTGCGATATCCACATGACTTACTTGTCTTGGACCGACTTCACGAGGATTCCTGGGAGACCTCGCATTTAGCAGATCACGTGACGAGAAGTACCTCACTGGAAGAAGACGGGTCTTTCTCGTCCGGTTATTCCTCTCTCGCGTCGCTATGGAGAGCAGTGGGGCAGCATGCATTTTCTCTCGCCGCATGCCTCTCGAACACCCCGCGCCGATGATGTATGCTATCAGTCAAAAAGCCGAGTTGCCTCGCAGCACCAGGACCGGCCGGTCAACGGAACCGACTCCGGCGCCGGCGGCCGGGAAACCCCAGACTATATAGTATCCCCGCGTCTGCCATCTTTGGACGTGACCGAACAGATTGATCGCCATCTCGATGAAATCGCTCACATATCTGCTTATAGCTGGCTCAGCTTTCGCAGTTTTCGTCCCCACTCCGCAGACCATCCTCAAGGAGGTCGACGAGTTCCTACATCCGAATAGACATGTGGAGATCCATCAAGACTACTACGACGAGCAGTCCAGCAGACATCGCAAGCTCTGCGTCCTGCATCCCCTCGGGGATGGTCAATTCGATGACGACAACTTTCAGCATGCTCACCGGGAGTGCGGGCAAGGTGGAATCATCCGACTTCCCGATGCCAACTAGTCAGTGTCAGCTCTCTCTGTGCGAGGGGAACACGGTGCTGATGCGAGGGTACAGCACGATTGGCAATCCGCTGACAACCCATCTCAACGACGCGGTGCTCGATGTTCACGGCTGGATATCATTCTCAACGGATATCGACAACTGGGTGGCCAAGCGAGTTCCACTGGGCTTCCAGAACCTTGCTATCGGATGGAATATCGTCGGAGAGGACTATGTCCTGGATGGACATGGAACTGGAGGGATCTTCGGGAATGGGCAAGCGTGGTACAACTGGGCCACAAACGAGAGCAACAAGTACGGAAGGTATGTGGGTCTCCTCCGTGGCTGAGGTGCCGCTTAATCCCATTGCGCAGATAAGCTGACGGCTAGCCAGGCCAATGTCATTCTCCATCACCAATTCCACCAACGTATCAATCCTCAACTGGTCGGTCGTCCAACCGCAGTTCTGGGCTTCAATCGTTGTCAACTCGACCAACGTGCTGTACCATAACTACTACGTCAACGCGACCAACTTCAACCCCGACGGATGGAATGAGACTCTCAGCTGGATCCAGAACACCGATGGCGCCGACACTTACCGGTCTCACAACGTCACCTTTGGTGAGTTTCATAGCACAATGGCGCACAACCTTCCTTGGTTCATCTGGGGATATATCGTCCGCTTACCTTCGCGTCGTCTCCCTGGACCTGACGATGCTGCCCGAGGTGCTGAGATTGAACAGATGGCATGGTCTTTCAGGGCGGCGACGATTGCTTGGCCTTCAAGCCCAACTCATCCTCCATCACCGTCCGAAACGTCACCTGCTACGGAGGCACAGGGATCGCATTTGGGTCCATCGGACAATACAAGGGAGTTGCCGACTACATCAAAGACATCTGGGTCGAGGATGTCAAGTTGTATCCGGGCCAGCACATCATGCAGAACGGAGTGTACTTCAAGAGCTGGATGGGGTTGGAGCTGGGCAAGCCGCCTAACGGTGGTGGTGGCGGCGACGGTTGGTCCGAGAACATCACGGTGAAGGACGTCTACATGGAGAAGAACAGGAGGCCAATCGCTCTCCAATCGGAGTAGGTTCTAGTGCTCCTGGAGCCATTCCGGGTGAGCTGACGTTGCACAGTTTGACGTATCTGTACGACCACGCCCACATCGGCAGGAACACTGGCCTGTTCGACTGGCACGGCATCACCTTTGAGAACATCACCGGCACCGCCGAACGGAACCGTGTCGTCAACCTTGACTGTTCGAAGAAGACACCCTGCTACGACATTGTGTTCAGGGGCTTAGATGTCAAACCCGGCAAGACGGACGACGCATCGATCGGCTATGTTTGCAACAATGTGATCATGGATGCGGAAGAGGGCTTGCAGCAATGTCATCCCAGCAACAGCACGCACGAGTCGGAGCCCGCCGGCACGGCGCCCACACCGGAATGAATCCCGGATCGTCATCAGTCATAGAGGTATATTAAGTGCAAGCTATGCAACTCATCCACATCTATCACCATCCATCCACTTCTCAAGCTGCTACTGCTGATGGCGCGAAGGCGCCCTCATCGGCACTCCACACCTCACCACAAGGTCCGCCGAGGGCGGCCGCACCGATGCGCGTCTCTCCTGCATTCCGGGGATCAATCAGCGGCATGTATCACTCGGCCACCTCCTTGCTGGTCCTCGGAACGTAATGGAAGATCAAAGAACGTCTGCATCGGTCGGTTGTCGTGTTGGGGAGCGACCCGTGGACCATGCTGCCGTGGAAGAAGAGCACGTCGCCGGCCTTGAGCTCTGACTGGACGCGAGTCATGCCTTCGGGTATGCGGACAGTGTTCTTGGAGAAGGAAACGGTGGGGTCCGAGTCCTCGTGACAGAGAACCTCCAGTTTGTGAGAACCGGGGACGAGGATGAGACCTCCGTTCGCCGCGTCGGTGTCGTCGATGGCCACCCAGGCCGCCAGACAGGTTTCTGGGTGAGCTTTGAGAAACCAGTTGTCCTGGTGCATCGCCTGGCCACGAGCAGAGGGTGGCTTGAAGTAGAACATGGTTTGAGCACCGTATACGTCGCCAATCAGGCTCTCAGCTACGTTGAACAGTCGGACCCAGCTTTCAACGCCTGCATTGGTTTTCCAAAAGTCCTGTTGAACCTATCATGATGGGTTGTGCGACGATATCATACTGGGCGTTGCTTTGTCCATGCCCCACACCACACGGTCCTCTGGGATGTCAGAGGTAGATCAGAACCGCTGAACTAGCCTCGATAGTGACGCTGCCGTCCGCGGCGACATTCTCGTACTGTTCCGTGCCATTGACCGTGCCGTTATATGTCTCCCAGTTCTGTCCGCCCCAGGTGATTCCGCCTAGTCTGTCAGCTGGCATCCATCCACCAGTACCATGTACGCACTCAGGCCGTCAAGTGAAGGAACCGCAAGCCGCTTGAGCCTCGCATTCTTCCCGGCGATCCGGGGGATGCCAACCTTTATGGCGGGCCTGGACAATGTCGTGTTGCTGCAATCAGCATAAGTGGTACCGTCACGACCTACTCTTGAAGCCATGGGACAGAGTCGATGAGTACAATGCGTCTCAAGGTCTTGTCTTCGTATACTGAATATGCGGCAAGGTTGAGATTGTCCGTATACAGCTCGCTCATCCACTACGATTATCGGTAAGCTATGCTCGTGAACAGTATCGGCGAAAGTAAACCCACGGTCTTGCCAGATGTGCCGATGGCATCGGCGACTACGACGAAACCATTGTATGAGGGGAGGATGTGACGCTTCGCACTGGGATTATAGTCGGTGATGTTCAAGCTTCCCACATTGTCAATCGGGACGAATGCTATACGCTCTCAGTCAGAGGGTAAAGGAGTGGTGCCCTGGACTCGCTCACCGCTATAGTTGTAGCCCACGCCTTGGTGGAAATGCAGCTCGTCAATCCCGAGAGTGGCCGCTTGCAGAGCATAGTCGATCAGCCAAAGCGCCGCCGCGTTGGCGTTTGACACGCCAGCAACGCCGTGCGAGAATCCAGTGTTAGTCTCGCCGAGGTAGAATCGGAGGCCACTGGCGTGTGATGCATCGGCGCTGGCGGTGTATTGCGAGAGGTTGCCTCGTACGCCGGCTTTGTTGATCAGATTGCTGGGCGTCAGACTCTGAACGAGGTTGAGGTTCTGATAGTGATGTTCGGACATCGAATTGGCGCGCCTGGTGTCGTCAGCCCTGCAGCACAGCGAAGATGATTGAGCTATTTGACGTACTTGCCCAGATCGGTTGAGAGCACGCCCGAGGAGAACAACTCTACAGCCCGCCAGTATGCAGCGAATGACCCAATCTGGAACTTTATGGAATGCTCGTTCAACTCGGACGAGATTTGATCGACCCAAGAGGCGCTAGGCTAGCTGAGCTCCGTTGTTGTGCAGCCAAGCAGGGAACCGCTCACTATTGGTCTGCGTACTGCAGCAAAGTCCAGTTGGCCGGACGCCCGTTGTTGGCCCAAGAGTCCGGCTCGTTGCCAAATTCAAGAGACTGCAGTCGCACATGCGACAGACGAGAGTCCTGCACGAGTCGGCCAGTGTTTCGGGGACAGGCTGTAACCTCTCTCGACGCACCTGGAAAGCGTCCTTGATGGCCTGGACCTGGGCTTTCGCCTCGCTGACGTTGTTCTTCATCAAGTCGACGCCCCAGATAAATTGTGTCCCCGACGGAAAGTTGCCCGACGTGAGATAGAACCCCTTGCCCACAGCGACGTAATTGGCCTCTGGGAAGAGCTGCTTCGTAGAGGTGTAGTTGGCTGGCACGGCGGGGAACACATCCTCGTACACCTCGACCGATGGGGTGATCACCGCCCGGTCCTGCGTTCCACCTCCGACGCTGCTCATGAGCACGTGTCGTGCAGTATTCATGCAACAGCTACTGAGTTCACATACCGGATCGTCACAGCTGCGCCTGTGCGCTGCTTGAGATTGTCGAGCAGTGCGTGTGTATATTCATTCGGGTGAGAGAGGTTGCCGGCCCAGTCCGGGAACCGGTCAAGCTCGATCGACAACCCGGCTAAAGTGGGATTGAGGTAGCGGGCATAATCTGGCCGATCGAAAGTCACTCGCAGTGTTGACAAGGTGTCATTCTGCGCAAGAGCTGCGCAGACCAGAGTAGAAGCTAGGGCGAAAGCGCTCAACATGCTGGTCAGCCGGTGTCAATGTGACAGAGCCATGAGCTTCATGAGACGGTTTTCATGACTCGCTGCTTGTACTGGTAGAAAAGAAGAGAGTGATTCGACGGATCACCCACTCGGCCGGCCCCACGTCGGGCCGGCACCCGTAGCGGAGTTATGGGTAATCATCTGACCTCATGTCGTCGGAATTGTGCACATGTAGCTCGATTTGGCGAAGCCAAGACGGCAGCGTGGCGTTTGATCGGGCCCGACGGTAGAATGCAACACCGAAGACCCTACGAAGGAACGTCTGCATCTTGTCCGAATGGTATCTACCGAGTCAAACACAACCAGCGGCTCTACACGAACACATCAGTCCTGTACCTCTCCTGAGCCAGGCTGTCCATCTTCTCGCCGGCGACCTCCTCGCTGCAGGCCTTGGCCTCCATGATGATCTTAATGAGCGTCTTCTTCAGGTCGAGGGCCATTCGAGACCCGCTCGCGCAAGTATAGAACATCGTGCCGGACTTGTACAGTGCACGTAGCTCCTCCCGCTCGGTCCATACCCTGTCCTGAACGTACTTCGCGTCGACCACTTTGACTGGGGCAGGAAGTTTGACGCTCTTGGCACGAGAGAAGACCGGTCGCAGATCAAGCGACCCGTGGGACGCCCACGTGAGTAGTTGTTCCGCATGCATCATGTCGGCTCGGTCCCGGCAGCCATAGTACAGGATCGTCGCGCCGACTTGTCTGCCACCGGATTTGAGCATGGCACGCTCAGCCGCATAGCCCATGAAGGGGGCGAGGCCCGTCCCAGCGGCAAAGAGGACAACCGGAGTCGCCGGATCTGCTGGCAGGTGGAAGTTGACGGACGACTTGATGTCGCACCGGAGCGACTGTCCCGCGACTAGCGAGGAGAGGTAGTTGGATGCCGCGCCGAGACCATGCGAGGGGTCCGAGGGAGACGAGTGGATGTCGTATGTCAGAGTGACGAGAGAAGGGTCGGCGAGCGGTGTAGAGGAGATTCTATGTTGGATCAGCGGTGTTGCGGCCCGAGTCGTCTGGAGGAGGAGACGTACGAGTACTGCCTGATCTTCATCTTGTGAAGGCTGTCCAGGAAGAATGCCAGATCAGGTTTGTGCTCCGGGGTCTTTTCCAGCACGTCGAGCAGGCTGAGCCGCTTGGTGACAATCTCGTCGTTGCTCTCATCTGCCAGAGCCTGCGCCACCTTGGCGGCGTCTCCCGCACACTGCGAAGCCAGCTCTGTGAGGGTGCGTTTGCTCACTTGCTGTCCGAGTTCCACGTACGACTCAAGCAGGTCGCCGGCGCGGACTGGAGTGCCACGGGGCAAGTGTGGGCTGGAGGTGCCCGACTGGAGAGTGAGCACGCTGTCGGGCTCGAGCCCAAGGCGGGCCAATGCCCGAGAGACGGTTGCAGGTGGGTTCTTGGGCAAGACCGCGAGGTAGTCCCCAGCGCGGTATGGGCATCCTTTGGCCAGTCGGATGGTCGTGTGCACCATCTTCCTGCGATCGGCCTCTGCTTCGACAAGGGTGGTTTGGGACACGACCGTTCCTAGCTCCTCCACACCCGCAGAAAGCAGCGCAGCGGTCGGGTTCACGGAGGACGGGACGACTTGCACGCTCAGCGGTTGTGAGGACGCGCCATCGGCACTGCCACTCGAGCCTCCGAGAGCCTCCCACAGTTTCGATTTGAACATCTCGATGTCGTCGACGATGTCCCCGCCAGCATCAGCAAGGGACAGCGGCATGAAGCGTTGAGCGCCGAGCTCCTCAAGTCGGGTATCGATGAGTTTCGGTACCTTGTGGAAGGTCCGAGGCCAGTCGTGATGACCCGCGCCGAACACTGCGTACCGAACACCCTTGAGAGTGGTTTTGTCTTGCTCCTTGGTGATTGCCTCCACGAACTGTCGGCCATTGCCCGGCGGCAGACCCTCGTAGGATGGGGTACAGATCACGACTCGTCCTTCAGTCGGCAGCTTGCCGTCCTTCGCGACGGTGTCGAGTGCCGCCGCCTTAGTCCCATAGCCGCGCTGCGCTCCCTCGGCAGCAAGCTCACTGGCAAGAGTCTCGCAAGTGGCAGAGTTTGACCCGTACAAGAAGACGAGCTTGTCCTTTGCCTCCACCGCGGGCGCACTCGTACCGTTGACCAAGGTAGGTTTGGCTACGGTCGGAGCGGCAGAGGCGGCCGTCCCTCCCGCAGCAAATAGCTCCCCAATGAGACTCTGATTTCGCCCCTGTCTCGGCTTGGCGACGATGCGGAACCCGTCGGGCTGAATTGTGATCCCCATCTTGATCTTCAGGTCGTAGCCCTTGTCAGCAAAGTCGAGTTCGAACCGGTGCAGTACCACAGCCAGTGCGAGGAGCCCCTCCTGCATCGCGAACAGCTGGCCGATGCATGCTCGCGCCCCGTTGCCGAATGGCTTCCACGAGTCGGGAGGGAAGACGGTGCCTTCAAGCCAACGTTCTGGGCGGAACTCCTCGGCGTCCGCTCCCCACGCCTTTGGGTCGCGGTGCAAGCAGTGGGGAACCACTCCGATGGGCTGTCCCTTCTTCAAGAAGTAACCCCCGGGGAGCTCGACATCCTCCTTTGGCGCTCGGGTCCAGAACGTGGCGGTCGTCTGAAGGCGGAGAGCCTCTTTCAGTACCGCGTCGAGGTAGGGAAGCTTGGTAGGGTTGATCGCGGCTAGGTGGCCCCCAGCGTCCTTCACCGCGGCGTCGGCCTCTTCCCTGGCCTTGCGCATGATAGCCGGGTTCTTCAACAGATAGTACACTGTAAAGGCCAGAGTTCCGCTCGTGGTTTCGTGGCCGGCAATCAAGAAGGTGACCATTTGGTAGCGAATGTTGTCGTCCGGCAGTTTCGCGCCGGTCTCGGGATCCTTGTCGTTGATCATCCGGTTGAGCAGGTCCCCAGCTTCAGGGTCGGGCGACTTGCGTCGCGCCGCCACGATCTCGTCGCATGTCCGGTGCAGCAGGGCAATGTTGGACCTGTACTCGGCCTCCTCGCGATACATGAGCTTGTTGACGACGCCAGGTCGGCGGGATCGAGTATAGGCGTCCCCAAGCAGCTTGGTCATGGCGGTGAGGAAGTCGTGGGGCTTCTCGCGGTTGAACGAGTTGAAGCGGTATTTGAAGGCGGTCAAGCCGATCGTATCCTGAGCTGACTTCAGCAGGTGTCTTGGAAGCGAGGAGACACTTCACTCACAAAGGTCAGGCGGGTGAACTGCTCGGCGGCCTCGAAAGGCTGCCCCGCGTGATGCTCCCAGTACATCACCATCTGCGCCAGCACGTCCATCATCATCGGTTGCATCTGCCGAATTGCCGTGGGGCGGAAGGCAGGGACGAGGATGCGGTGGGCGAGCGCCCAGTTCGGCTCGTGGTTGAAGGCGGTAAACAGTGAGTCTCCCGCGAAATCTCGAACGTGCTCGAGCGGCCCGGCAACGACCTTTTCAAACTTGGTCTCGTCGCACACGGCGTGAATCATCTCTTGCGAGGACACGATGACCAGGGTTTGGCCCGGCACTCGGAGCTGGTAGATCGGTCCATGGACCTTGGCCAACTTGATCAGCGAGCGCAGCGGCACCTTGGGGTCGAGGTCGGGCACGTTGCCTAGAAGGAATGTCTCCTTGGGTTGAGGGATGGGCTTCCCCTTGTCCTTTCGGACGCTCCCGTTGATGCTGGAGCCGTTGATCGAGGACATAATGTCGCGCCGCACCTCCTCCAGGCGATTCGAGTTTGCAAGGAATGTTGTGGTTTCGAGAGATCACCATGAGATCTCCACATGCACAGAACACTCTCATACCTGCTCTTACTCACGCCCGGTCTGACAGTCTGCTTTGTGTAGATGCCCCAGCGCCAGCGCGCTCGCGAACTGTGCTCAGCTCCCGAACAACAAATGCTGGCCATTCTGGAACCGAACAGGCGGGAACCCAACCAGGCCCGTTGCACCTGGTACAGTACCTGCGGACCAGGCTCAGGCACATGTGCATCCCCTAAGAGCGGACGGTGAGACGGTCAATCACGCCCGCTCCAATCCGCTGCAGGCCGTTTGACCGTCAAAAACCCTGTCGATCTCTCGGCATCCACCCCGTAGGCACACGCCACGGCGTCTTGGCGACGCTCGGGGTCTCCCGCCACATCGCAGGATCTCCGGCCGCCACGATTCGAGCTTATTGGGCGTCTAATGAGATCCCCTAATCAACTTGCAATGGAACTTGTAAACAAAGCTAATCGGACCACTGGAAACACCAGCGGGATGGAATCAAGACGTTTCGAGTCCGTCACGTCACCCGTGGTGGGCTGGACGTATAGAAGAGTACCAATACATACTCGAGAAACATCTTTCTCTACCCGATGTAGACCAAAACGGTGCCCGGATCGACCGAATCACCTTCCTGGACTGCGATGCTCATTACACTTTTGCCGCCCATCCCTTCACCGGCTGGAACCATGATTGACGTCTTCATAGCCTCGAGCTCGATGACCGCGGTGTCGTCCGTGGCGATGGCATCTCCCGGTCGCACGAGAATTTTGTAAACGCTGGCAGAGAGCGGACTGGAGACGGGCAGACCGTCCGTGCTGCTCGTGGCGTCAACGGTACGTTTGCCAGCGGTACCTTTTGCCGAATTGAACTTTGCGAACAATGCTTCTTCCCTTCATGGTCAGCTGCCGCGTCCGCCTGACCACCTACTCCTTGCCGACCACCGAACTGGCTTCGAGTTGTTGGCGTTTGAACGCCGCGGTCTCCTCTCGAGTGTCTTCCAGCATCTTCAAGTAGTCTCTCATATTGAAGGTTCCCTTCCGTTTCTCTGGCTGCCAAGATCCCGCTTTGTACGCCCGTTCAGTCTGCAACGTCACGTCAATCTCTTCCCAGCCCCTGATCGCTTCGCTTACTTTGACAAGGTCGTCTTCCGACACTGGATAAAACTCGATCTGATCGAAATTGTCGACAATCGAATGGTTCTCAGCCCAAGCTTGCCAGGTTGAGAGAGTCCGGCCCAGCAGCTGGTAACCGCCTGCCGAAGCAATGGGGTATATTCTGAAGGTCAGAGCGGAACCCAGAGGTACACTCACGAGCCGACGACCCCTGCTAGACCGATAGCGCCTTCCGGCGTCCTCGTTCGAGAAGGGTTGTACTTCTGTGCCAGGAGCCTCCGCCGGGGATCAAGCTATAGGTCAGTCGACGCGTCATGTGAATACTGCTCAAAGCTGATGCGTGGCGTACCGGCTGCATAGAAGTCAATCACTGCTCCCGCTTTCGAAAAGCCCGTCGTTAGACTCACGACGATGAAAGGCAACATCACGAAGAAACCTCGTGCCATGACAAGCCAGGGAGTCTTCGTCAAGGCCTCAAACACCATCTCTTTGTCTCCCCCGTTGTTCCTCCCCACGTAATGCTTCGAGCCGAATCAGCACGAGATCACCCCAGATTGCAAACACAACGGTTGCACGCACAGTGTTGTTCGGCAGATACACCGCCTCGTCCCTGCTCGTGCGCATGTAGTAATCCACAGCCTCTTGACACCACTTGTCATCGACGACAACGGGAAGTCGAATGACATGGATATCTAGTGATACGTCTTCCGCCCCAGTCAAGCCAGCGTCCGTCTCGATCATGATCTTCAACAGCGCGGTCATGCTGATCACCCGCGGGTCAAACTGGACCAGACACGACCTGATGCACGTGTTGAAGTTGATGATACCGGGGGTGTTTGCTGCCAGCATGGCCCGCTCCCAAAGCTCGACTTGGACGCGGTTTTGGATGTCCAGTTCCATGGGGCCCACCTCGTACAACACGAACCGGTCTCCTGCTTGTCGAAAGGTTCGCTCGAGAGACCCGGTGGTTCGGTGCAGCACTGACGTCGACGCAGGCGAATTCTTGAGGCTGGTACTGCACGAAGGTGGTGTCGATGCCGACGACAGGATCGAGGAAAGCCACTGCTCGTGGGCAGCTTCCAACTTCGACGCGGTTTCGATTGATATACACGCGAAGCGGACCGTGTCTCCTGGCCGAATTTGACCAAGTTTCCAATGACTGCCGGTGGCCACGGTCTTCCATCAACCAGGGCTCGTGACCGGCCAAGACTCACCAGGACGCAGGCGAATCCACCCATGTCAGGGGCATCGACGCCGAACAGGACGGGCGTGTCGCCGTTCAAGTTGAGGGCGCCGAACGGATAGCCTGGTGGGTCAGCGCCGTTACTTCACCTCCGCCTCACCTTGATCCACGACGTTGCTTGGATGACTCCCGCCTTCCCCGCCGTCCGATCTTGCCCACTGGATACGTGGGCCCTCGAGGCGGAGGCCTGATCGGTTGGATGCTGGCGTGACTTGCCATTCCGTGTCGAGTAGCGTGCTCATGCCTTCCGGCGCGATGAATGCGGGGTCCCATTGAGCGCCCACACATACCTCGATATCCCAGGAGGACGAGAAGACCGGCACACCGGCAGGTGGGACCCTCAAAATGGACCCCTCTTCGTTGGGGAATATCTCCAGGAGATCCCCCGCTAGGAGCGAGCGACCTTGATGACCACCGAGCTTCGCCGCGTCGAACGTAGACTTGCTGCCCATAAAGGTGGCTACATTGGGGAGTCCACCCTTGACGGCCAGGTAGGATCGAAGACCGTGGCCGAGCTGTGGTGGGATGAGTGGTTGAGCGCTCGAGGACAGCAATGACCTACCGCCGTACCGATGTGTAGGGTCTGGCCTTTCTTCACTCTCAACGTCGTCCATTGAGACACGTCGTTTCCGTCAAGTTTCGTCACCATCTCCGCACCAGTGACGGCTATGATGGCGTCTGTGTGGAAGAGCAGCTTCGGCCCCATCATGGTTATCTCCAGCGCCTCAGTGGAGGGGGTATTGCCAACCAGGATGTTGGCTGCTTGGAACGACAGCATGTCGGCCGGACCACCTCGTGGGATCCCAAGACCGACGTTCCGGCCGGGAAGGTCCTGGACAGTGGTCGCCAATCCTGGAAACAGGACTTCGATAGCGGAAGGGCTGTACTCGAACGAGTCGAGAAAGGTCGTGTGCAAGGTACCATTTCGGAAGGCTGATCCACGTTAGGGGCGGGTTTCCGTCGACCCGGGCTCACCTTCGGTCTCCAGGATTGTTCGGCAGTAATCCATGTTGGTTGTTGGCCCCACGATCTTGGACTTGCCGAGGACCGTGGACAAGCGGGCGATCGCAACCTCTCGCGTCTCGCCGTGCACGATGACTTTTGCAATCATGGGATCGTAGTGCGGCGTGACCGTCGTACCCGTCTACGCGGTCAGATGCACACACAAAAGGCAGCACATACCTCAACCCAGGTATCGATGCGTCCCCCTCGGCCCACATCGGCCCACTCTACGTGGTGGAGCTGGCCTGGGCTCGGGTTGAAACCTGCTTTGGGGTTCTCGCAGTACACACGAGCCTCGATGGCGTGACCGTGAAAGCTCAGGAGGGTTGATTGATCAAGCGCAGCAACGTCGAGCGAGCCGGAGGGAGACATCCCCTGTCGTATCATGAGCTCGACCAGGTCGAGGCCCGGGTGCACGGCTTCGGTGATCCCATGCTCGACTCTGAGTGGTGAGCAAAGCGCTTGGATCAGACTTGACACCCACTGGATACGAGCGTTGAGCTCGAGGAAGTAGAACTCGAGATCCGGAGAGTCCATGTCAAGCACAAACTCCACCGTGCCGGCGGAGCGATACTGCATGAGCTGGCCCAAGGACACAGCAGCTTGGCACATCCTCTCCCGTACACCTATGCCTTCAGCTAGGCTCAGGATGTGTATGTACGTATGTCACTCACCCTTCCCCTCCTCGGTCGAGAACAAGACGCAAGGCGACTCCTCGATGACCTTCTGATGTCTTCGCTGGACCGAGCACTCTCGTTCTCCTGCGTGGATCACATGCCCCGTGCCGTTCCCAAAGATCTGCACCTCGATGTGTCTCGCGCGCGTGATGAACTTCTCCAAGAACACGGCCGATTCCTTGAACAACGCCTGAGAGAACGTGGGTCTCGGCTCGACTCGGCAGCACTGTCGCGGCACTCACTGCACCCTTGTCCCTCGTTGCTTGAAAATTCGCCCTCAACGCCGCTTCGTCTTTGGGTCAGCCGTGCTCACTGACGCCGATCTCACCTTTGCAGACCTGCATGCCCATACCCCCTCCACCCCCCGAGGCTTTGACCATGACCGGGTAGCCTATCGTCTTCGCCAGTCGAGCCGCTTCTTCGAGGTCATTCACCACGCCGTCGGAACCTGGAACCACAGGCACACCGGCCTTGAGTGCTATCGCCCGAGCTTCATGCTTGAGACCCATAGACTTGATCTGATACGGCGTTGGGCCGAGAAAGACCAGCCCATTGTCCTCGCACGCTGTTGCGAACGCCTGGGCACGATCAGGGCGATTCACGGAGCACGATGCGCGGGATGATCGCAGCAACAGACTCACCGCGTTCTCCGACAGGAACCCATAGCCTGGTGCGACCATGGTCGCATGGCTCTTCTTGGCGATAGCGACGATCGCATCGATGTCCAGGTAACCGCGAGGGTCGGTTCCATCACCGATGCAGTATGCCTCGTCTGCCTGAGAGACATGAGGACTGGCCGCGTCCGCGAGCGTGAAGATGGCCACGGTAGGGATGCCCAGCTCGACCGCGGAGCGGATGACGCGCAGGGCGATCTCGCCGCGGTTGGCGATCAGCAGCTTGGGTTGCATTGGGTCGCGTGTATCAGACTGAGATCGTCCCATCAAAGGAATGATGTTGTTGCCTAGATGGTTTGAGAGCGATTTGGTTCAGATTGCAGTGTTCATGGGTGGAACACCAGGCGAAGCTGGTCTTGGTCGAGAGATCGTCCCCGGGGTTCGGCACGATCAGCACACCCTCTCGAGAAGGTATACTCGTACTGTCACTAGTGCATGAACTGACTAGTAATTGTCGAAATCACCTGGTTCCGGTAGCGGTTCCTCCGAGATACACCATCTCCACGGCGCTCCAATCGACCGACCCGGCGGTCATTTGCCCGACATGACCACATGTCATGACATGTCAGCTTCCCTGAGAACAGAGTCTGCCCGACGCCCCGGCGCCTATCACTCACTTGCATCGGCGCTAGCCGCAAGCGAGCGAATACATATGCTGACCTACTCCATACTGGACGGGTGAGTGTATCGGTTCTCCATGTCATCTGGGCGCCTGTTTCGCCTCGCGCGCACCATGGCCAGCACCAACGGGATCACTCGCAATGCTCCGCGGATATCGATCAACTGTGATATGGGCGAGGTCCGTAGCAGTCGACCTCGAGGGAGCATCCATGGGGAGCGGCTGATCGCGAGCAGGGCTACGCGAGGTGGAAGTTGGGCCCGGACGACGAGTTGATGCCATTGATTGATTATGGTGAGGCGTGAGGAATGGGCACGGGCAATATGCACTGTGACTGACTGAAGTAGCCAATGTCGCCTGTGGTTTCCACGCCGGCGATCACTCGATCATGCTTAAGAGCGTCAGGTCCGCTCTCCGACATGGCGTGAGAATAGGCGCGCACCCGGGGCTAGACGACATCAAGGGCTTTGGTCGACGACGGTTCGATGTGACCCAGGACGAAGTGTACTCGCTGGCATTGTGAGCGACAGCGAGCGCAGCAAACGACGGCCATTCGTTGATGTCATGTTAGATACCAGCTTGGAGCACTCAAGACGATGGTGGAGGCTGAAGGCGGCAGGCTGTCCCATGTCAAGGTGGGAGCGCTGCTCATCGTCCTTCGTTATCCGCCCCCGCTGATCATTCAGGTGCATGGCGCTCTCTATTTCATGCTGCGAGACGACCCCGCCCTGCTGCGAGCCTTCCTGCGTGCTCATGTCTCACTCTCACCGTCGGACCCCATACCTTTCTTCGGTCTCGCCGGGACTGCCCATGAAGCCATATGCAAGGAAATGGGCGTCCCATTCGTCCCCGAGCTCTTTGTCGACATCGACTACAACAGCGAGGGACGGCTGCTGAGTGTTCCGGAGAGCAAAGTTCCGACCGAACAAGGCATAAAGGACAAGATGGCGCGGATCCTCAACGACAGGGAGAGTGAGTCCGTCCGCGTGAGCCCGGGGGGTCCGACCTGTACGGCTGAGCAGCCTCCCAGCCTTTGACATCGACTTGAAGCCATTGAAGCTGGCTTTCTTGGACGGTCCGTACTCCATTTGCCTCCATTCCGACATGCCGACGGCGCTGGCGAACGTGAAGGCGTGAGTCGCTTCCGACGATGGTATCACAAGCCTTGCTGACGACGCAGGGCGCGCCAGATGGTGGATCGGTTCAAAGCTGGGGCGTAGGGGCGCGAGACGTGACTTGTCGAGGTCGGCGCCGTCGCGATCTTTGGCTCCACAGACAGCGATGGCCTTGCCGTCCGGCATGCGATGGCAGACAATGCTTGCGGGAGGGACTCCCCAGTGGAGCGAGCCGAAATATGACAGATGCCAACGAGGGCCGGTGTGAGCATGTACGCGAGGGGTGAGGTGCTTCGCTCCGATACGAGGGAATGACTTGTCATCCATGCATACAACAGGTGTGAAGAGCCGGCACCAGGCTGAATCGTGAAATCGTAAAGAAGTACGGTACGTTACTCAGAGAGAACGGGCGGCGACGCAATGCGTATCTCCCGGAACGGGGAATGGGTCCACGTTGTCGAATGTGATCGTGACCAGGTCGTGACTCGTCAGAATACTGGTGGTTGACGGGGCTGCGGGAACCAGTCGGTGAGCCGCGGCGATATGTCCAGCCAAGAGCCCGCTAGACATCACGAAGCAGTCCTGCTTGGATCTGTGCTTCGACCGCACGGAGGCATAGGGCAAGGCGTCGAGGCGGACGTCGTCGTGCTTGCTGCGGCGATGGATCCAGTGGCCCGTCATCATGTCGAAGCGGTAGTGGGGCAGGAAGGCGTGTCCGTGGTTGGCGACAAAGTCAACGGCGTCGAGCAGGTATTTGAAGACAGTCTCGGAGATGAAGTAGTTGAAGTTGAGCCTAACCCAACCCGGTGACAAGCCCTTGTAGCCGGCAGAAATGGCGTCCGCCAACTTCCTCGAGTCGTCCTCGCCGATGCCGAGTAGAGCATGGCCGTAGGGCCCAGCACAGGAGCATCCCCCGCGGCTCTGTATGCCAAAGAGGTCATTCAGCAGCGTGGAGACGAATCCGTGGTGCAGGATCCCTTCCGAGTACTGTACGATGAAACTGACGATGGAGAGGCGATCGGCGACCAGGTTGCCCAGGATACGTATCTGAGTGTTCCTTCGCCATCGCGTGATGGCCCGGCGGACGAAGTCGGACTCCAGTCGCTCGATGTTGGATGCCCCGACCCTGTCCTTGAGCTGAAACACCAAACCCGCGCGAATAGTCTCGATGATGGCTGGCGTGCCCCCCTCTTCCCTTTCGACGATGTTGGAGGTGTAATGGTGCGACGTGGGTGAAACAAAGTCGATGGTGCCACCTCCTGGATTGCATGGGACCCTGCGTTTGAACAGGTGACGCTTGGCGACGAGGAGGCCGGGTGTACCGGGACCTCCGATGAACTTGTGCGGTGACAGGAAGATAGCGTCTTTGTTCCGCAGCATGGAATCCTTGTCGCCATCGGGGTTCATGTCGATGGGCAGGTACGGACCTGCAGCGGCATAGTCCCAGAACGCCAACGCGCCGTGGCGATGCAGCAGGGTGGTAATGCCGTCCACGTCGGAGATGAGACCCGTCACGTTGGACGCCGCCGAGAAGGACCCGATCCGCAGTGGCCGGCTGGCATACATCGCGAGCTTGGATGCAAGATCCGCCTGGTCGATCCGCCCGTCCTTGTCCGCGCCGATGGACACCACCTGCGCGATCGACTCTCGCCAGGGCAGCTCATTCGAATGGTGCTCGTACGGTCCAAGGAACACCACGGGGCGATCCTCCTCGCGTACGTCCGTTGGCAACTGACACTCGCCTTCCGTCACCTCCCCCCGGAGACCGAGCACGTCCACGATCCTGTTGATGGCTGCTGTCGACCCCGAGCCGCATGCGATGACGACGTCGTCGTCTGTGCAGCCTAGTGACGAGTGGATGATTCGCCGTGCCTCCTCTCGCAGGCGCAGTGTCTGACGCCCGGTGAGGGACGACTCGGAGTGGGTATTGGCGTACAGTGGCATCACCTCCTGACGGATGTAGTCCTCGATGAAACCGAGGCATCGGCCGGACGCCGTGTAGTCGGCGTAGATGACGTGCCGAGGGCCATAGGGCCCTTCAAATCTGCATCCCTCGCCTATGACATTGGACCGGATCACTCGGAGGAGAGACTCCGGCGTGTTCGCAGTAGACTTGGGGGCGAGAGGATCGATATGAGTGGAGGAGCTGCATGAGGAACCCGTGAACCCGAGTCGGCGGAACACCGAGTTCAGGCGATATCGCCTGCCTCCGGAGCCGGAGGGTTGCTGGGAAGCAAGTGTAGGGAGAACGTCGTGGTGGCGAGGATGTCCATTCGACGCGTTGACTCGCACGTTCCGGTAGACGCTGTCTACCTCGACCTTGAAGTATTCGAGCGATCTCGACGAGTCGTGTGAAGTGGCCGATGTGTCGGGACTTCCTGGGCTGACGGCAGCCCCCGCAGCAGGCGGCATGGATCAAGCTGGAAGGTGGAGGAAACGGTTCAGAACGACAAGTGCTATCGAACGGCAAAAGTCTTCAACATGCGCTCACGTTCCACTACCATGCTGCACAACGCACCTCATACCCCTGCGGGCAGGGGTTCATAGTTGGCCGTCTCCATGCGCAGCGTTGCATGCACGAGAAACGAGGGCGGCGGCGGCGGCGTCGTGGGTGGCGACGAGGGCCTCGACCCGATGCTCGGCTATGAGCCGAGTAACTCTCGGTGGCGCACCTGATATGCCTCGACGATCACGTTGCGTCCGCGTCCACACGCGAAATGCTCACATGCTCACTGGGTTCACTGCACTTACTGCAGTGCATTCACCACCTGCTGCGAAGCTGCGGATCGTCATGACCCCGGCTTCGATGGAATAAACGCGGCGCAACGCGGCAAGCGGAACTTTGGTGCGTGTCAAGTGACCGTTTCCTGTGACTTGCGGTCTCAGCGCCTTCTCCCGTCGTGCACTTCATCGAGTTCACACGATGTCTTTACTATTTGCCACCAGTGCGATGGACAGGCTGTGACGCGTCGCAAGCACCTGATGATTGATACATAGAGGCAAAAGGAGCACAGCACTAACGCACCGCCGCCTCGAGGTTCTGGGACGGCATATTTTGTCCACACAACCTTCAAACTCTCTCTCCGCCCCATCAAGCTATGGGTCTGCAGCCCACCGCTGTCTTCGCTCTCACCGCTCTGCGACCAGGTGCTGAGTCGCTGTGTGCTGCCCGCCAGCCGGCAGGACCTTCCAATCACGTATGTACCCAGGCTCGATGCAGGCGAAACGACTCTGCACCTCGTCAGCCAATCCGAGAGCGACCTCACTAGCTTCGACCCACTCCATCTCCCTTTTCCATGTCGGACCAGACGCTTGTGCCGGCCTTCTCCTGCGGGTTCCATACGACGCAGCTGCGCGTCTCAGCTGGTGCCTCGCGTTTAACGCGGTGTGAACTCACTCGCTGAGGCCGTCACAGGTGATCGTCAATCGACTCTTCCCGTCATCCAAGCCCAGCTGCAGCGGTGCGGGGACATCTTGGAACACTCTGCTCATTGTCAGACCAACGAACTGACACGCGATACCATGCACCGCACTCACTTGCCCGTCTCAACCTTCATCGGGACGTCTCCCCCCTCCCACACCTCTTTGGATCCGCCCTTCATGTTATCCACGTACCCCTGGCCGGCTGCGAATCCCGAGACGGCGACCTTCTGACTGTCCTCCACTGCAAAGTAGTTGTGATATAGCGCTTTGAACTTGAACTCCTCGGCGCCAGCGTTAACGATGGTCAGGCTCGTGGTAAGGGAGTCGGCCGTCAGGTTGACGCGATACTGCAACGACAGGGTGCGAGGGAAAGGCTCGGGGATAGCCGTACCACTGAGGCTGAAGACCGCGGAGACGCTGTCGCTCCCACCACCCGACGTTGACGACGGATCGTAGGTCCACACCGCATCCCGAGCGAAGCCGTGCGTTGTCTTCACCGTGGAGTGCGCCGAGAGCGAAGGGTCCTCGGCTGATGGAGAAGCACCAAAATTTGGCTGCAACTCTCAGCGGAGCAGCGGGCTGGCGCGTCGCCGTGACTCACGAATGCGATTGGAATGCCGCCGCGGATCTGAAGCGTCAGCCACACCGTCTGCCGGAGGCTGACGCACCGGCTCCGACCCGTCGAGCTTGGCGAGACGACTCATGTAGAGCCTCTCCTTTCCATCAGACGTCTTCCACGAGGTGACATGGGCGCCATAGAGGCTGGGCTGTGTAAGCGAGACTCTTGGAATGGGCTCAGTCAACTGACTATATCTTGGCGGCTGCTCCCTGAACGTGTCAGTCCGCACCTCCATGAGACACCCACCGATCGATGGACGAACTTGATCGTCTTGTCGTTGACCTCCACAGACATGATGACTGTTATTCTGGATGCGCATGACGATCAAGATGGCGCCCTATGCATGATAATTGTACTCGAAGACTCGTACACACATATCCCGTCAACGACACGTCGCGTGGCCGGACCGAGTTCCATTCAGTTCCACCCGGCCCGACGGCCCGGGCGGGGACTTGGGTCTTGGCTCCGTTCTTTAATCCACAATTACACTCAAGCATGCATGGCTACGAAAATCACACCTAGATACCCCCGATGGTGATGAGCTGGCGCCGGTCGTCAGCGAAGCACGAACCCCAGCAATGCGCAGAACACCACGCACCTTCTCAATCATGTACTCGTCGATGCCACTCTTTCCTCCCTCGCGGCCGAAGCCGCTCTGCTTGACCCCTCCAAAAGGAACACAGGTCTGCGCGATGACACCCGTGTTGACGGCCACCATGCCCACTTGTAGCTTTTCCGCGACCCGGTATGTCCTAGACACGTCCTTTGTGTAAAAGTACCCGGCCAGACCGACCTCGCTGTCATTCGCGCGGACCACGACGTCGTCCTCGTCCTCGAATTTGAACAGCGCCGCGAGAGGCCCGAACGTCTCCTCGGAGGCGATAGCGCACTCTTTCGGCACGTCAACGAGCACCGTGGGCTGGAAGAAGCAGCTGTCGTCGTCTCGCTGTATCCGCGAACCCCCGACCAACACCTTTGCCCCGCGGGAGACGGCATCGTTGACGTGGCGCTCCACCTTAGCCACCCCCGGTCATTGACAAGTGGCCCAATGTTGGTGCCCTCCGTCATCGGGTCGCCGACCTTGAAAGCCTTGACCTTCTTGGCCAGTCGCGATGCAAACTCGTCGTAGACCTTGGCATGGACGAAGATCCGGTTCTGGTGCATTCAGCCGGACACTACGTCTAGAGCAGGCGTCACTCACCGCACAGACGCAGGTCTGCCCGCCCGCCCGGAACTTGCTCGCAATGACACCCTCGATGGCGAGGTTGAGATCGGCGTCGTCAAAGACGATGAAGCTGACAAATAAGCACTGCGTGGTAGTACTGTGCTGTGTATCAGACGTACGCTGCATTGCCCCCGAGTTCAAAGGACAGCTTCTTGAGTGTGCCGCTGCTCTGCTTCATGAGTAGCCGACCGACCGGAGTCGACCCCGTGAAAGAGATTTTGGACACGTTGACACTGTGTTGTGAGCATGGCTCGACCCGACTTCAATTCACCGTACTTACTTCTCGCACAGCTCAAGACCGCACGCCGCCTCCCTCTCCCCCTTCTCGACCGTCACGCAGTTGACAACACCCGGCGGTATACCAACCCGCTCTGCCAACGCACACATGGCCAGCGCCGAGAGAGGGGTCTCTGCCGGTGCCTTGATCACCATTGTGCAGCCCGCAGCGAGAGCGGGCGCCATCTTTCGGGTGATCATGGCGTTGGGGAAGTTCCTGCGGGTCAGACTGGCTCGATACGGGCGACGCATGTCTTACCAGGGTGTGATCAAGCCGCAAACGCCGACAGGCTGCTTGATAACAGTGTTACGGGTGTTGGGGAAGGGAGAAGGGACAGTGTGTCCGTATGTCCTGCGCCGATCAGCGAAGGTCTTAATCATGGCCAAGGGAAGGGTCGTCTCACCTCACAGCCTCTGCGGCAAACCAGCTCACAAAACCGGCACCGTACGCAATCTCGCCCTTGGCCTCGGCAAACGGCTTGCCATTCTCCGCGGTAAGGATCAGGGCCAGGTCATTGGCATTCTCCTCCATTGCCTGAAACAATTTGAGGAGGTAGCCTTGACGTTGGTGCGCCGTCAACTTTGCCCAGAGGGGGAAAGCCGTTTTCGATGCCACCTGAATGCATCAGCGCTCTTCTCGCGCGGCTGCCTGCGCGCTCACGATTGCTTCCTGGATCTGGCTGCGGGGCATGTTGGGCATCTCCCCAAGCTTCTCGCCCGTTGCCGGGTTGGTCACCGTGAAAGACAGTCCGTCGGACGCATCGACCCATTGACCATTGACAAAGCCTTTGGTACGGAACAACGACGAATCGGCCAGCTGGCTCTGATCCGAGTTACATATCAGCTCTGCGTGGCTGTCCCCCGCAAGAGACTCACAGCGAGATCCTGCGTGCGAGTTGTGGTGACCATATTGCTCTGGCTATTGGGTATGTGACGGGTAGTGCTGGGTCCAGGAAATACAGTAGTGACGTGACGCTCTGGAGATTCTGGGAGAACGCAAAAGTCGGCGGCACCGATTGGCCGGGGGGGTTGACCGAAACCCGAACGGAAGCCATATCCGATACGCCACCGTGAGGCTGATCGGTAGGACTCGGCTGTGGCTCGTCGGCAATCTGGCTCTTTCAAAGCGTCGCGAATACAGTACCAGTTCTGGGGACCCGCACTCATCTGTACGTGGCGTCCGAGCAAGCGACTCTGGGCAGGCTGGCCTGGCGGCGGTGAGGACTTGGCGTCGAGAACGGTCTCAAACGAGCAATCCACCCCGTCGTCTACCCCGTGCTGCCTGTTACCGACGAAACGAGTCAATGGATGACGCCGTGATGGTGGCCTCACTCTCATGTCGTCTTGCCGCCGTCGTTCGGCCGAAGGTTGAGAAAGGATGGCAGCGAGGATACCGGCAAAGAATGAGACCATACGGCGTCGGATGAACTTCGAGAAGGCACTGACGTTTCCTCGGACTTCGCGGAAGACTCACCCACGCCGAACCAGCCCCCTGAAAAGCAACACCTGTACACAGCGGCGGTCACCAGCGGTACCCCCAGCTTCCCCAAGTCCACGATGCAGAAGTACAACATTGCAGTGATTGCCGGTGACGGTGAGCGAGACCCCGCCTTGATGAGCCGAACTTATGTATGACCCAGGAATCGGCATCGAGGTCACCGCCTCCGCCTTGGAGGTACTGCGAGCGGTTCAGCAGAAGGTCGGCGGCTTTGAGCTCATCTATGACGAGCTGGACTACGGAAGTGAGCCACTCCCACAACGCTTGGGATCCAGCTGACCGCCCAGGTGCTCGATACAAAGCTCAAGGGTCATATGCTCCCAAGGGATGGCTCGACCACCTGCGATCTTCCGACGCGATCTATTTCGGAGCAGTGGGAGATCCAGATGTTCCCGACCACATCTCACTCTGGGAGTTGATCCTTCCCATGCGGCAAGTCTTCCAGCAATACGTCAACGTCCGCCCATCTTCCATTCTTCCTGGCATCCCCTCCCGCGTTGCCGGTTCCGCCCCCGGAGATCTCGACTGGGTGATCATCCGCGAGAACACCGAGGGGGAGTACGCCGGTCAGGGAGGCCGTACGCATGTCGGAACCGAGCATGAGGTGGCGACAGAGCTGGCGGTGTTCACGAGGAAGGGGGTTGAGAGGGTAATGAGGTATGCCTTCGAGACGGCCCAAAAGCGACCAAAGAAGTTCCTCACTGTGGTCTCCAAGAGCAATGCTCAGGTACGCAGTTTGCTGGGCCGCGATGATGAAAAGCGCTCATACAGCAGCGCTACGGACTGCTGCTTTGGGACGAGGTCGCGGGACTGGTGTCTAAAGACTACCCGGATGTCGAGTGGGACAAGATGCTGGTGAGGACAAGGACACAAAATGTGCTGCGTCAAGCTGATGAGGACGATTCAGGTCGACGCGATGACCGTTCGCATGGTGTCCAAGCCGAAGAGTCTCGACACGATCGTGACGACCAACCTGCACGGCGAGTGAGTGACTACGTTATCACACACCTGATTCGTAATTGACCCTCTTAGCATCCTATCGGACCTCGCTGCAGCTCTGTCTGGCTCCATCGGCATTGCCCACTCCTCCAGCCTGGACCCATCTCGCAAGTCCCCGTCGCTCTTCGAACCCGTCCACGGTGCTGCCTTTGACATTATGGGCAAGGACCTCGCCAATCCGATTGCTGCGATCATGTCGGCAGCCGAGATGATCCGCTTCTTAGGGGAGGAGAAAGCTGCTGCGGTGATTGAGAGCGCCTGTCGGGAGAGCATCGCCGAGGGTCAGACTACTGGTGATCTTGGGGGCAAGTTGAAGACGACAGAGGTGACCAAGGTTGTCTGCGATATTATCAGCCGCAGCTAGCAAGGATACATGCTGCGAGCAGGATGCATTCTGTGCTATTCAAAACTATGCTTCGTCAAACTTTGTCAAACTGCCCTTCCACGGAGTGGGGTAAGACTCTCTCTGGATGGAACTCGGATGGACTTTCAGTCGCCGAGGCAACGATCATAATTGTCAGAACGACGATGCATGAGCCATGATCTGAACACCTCAATACGATGCCCTCCTTGTCACGCGCGGGCCTGTGTCTCCACCTTGGACGCGACCTCCTTCACCGACTCCGCCATGATCCGCAACATCTCATCCACCTCTTCCTCGCTCAGGATGAGCGCCGGGATCATTCGCAGCACGGGGTAGATACTGGTTGTGAGCGTCAACAAGCCGCGGTCGAGACATGCGTCCTGGACGAGCTTGCTGAGGTACGCAGGGAGCTTCACGTTGTCACCGAGGTGGTGCTTTGACGTGAGCTTGGACTGGGGGTCCTTGAACTCCATTGCCACCATGAGCTAAGAATTTGTCAGCCCAAGGCCTCATACCCACTGGCGCAGCACTCACTCCCTTGCCCCTGACCTCCTCAATGATCCAGCCGCCGTTGGCAGTGTCCTCCTGGATCGCCTTGAGACCTTGGAAAATCTGCTCGGACCGCGCGTTGACATTGGCGGCGATGTCATGAGTCCGCATGTAGCGCGTGGTCGCCAGAGCCGCGGCGCAGGCGACGACATTTCCAGAATATGTACCGCCCTGATCATGTCAGCGGCAGCCGGTAGGTCCTGGAGGAAGCCAGCACTCACGAGTGATCCAGGGGCCATGCTATCCATGATCTCCTTCCTCGTCACGATACCGGAGATGGGCATGCCGTTGGCGAAACCCTTGGCGTAGACTATCACGTCGGGGACGACGCCGCTGTGCTCGATGGCAAACGGCTTTCCGGTCCGGTAGAACCCGGTTTGAATCTCGTCTGTCGTTCGCGTCAGGCAACTTGCAAAAGCAGCAGGGATTGCGGTACGTACCGGCAACGAGGAGGATGCCATGCTTGGTGCAGAGCTCGCGGAGGTGCTGGACATAGCGGGTAGGTGCCGGGATGTAGCCGCTACACCCTCAGCGGAGCCATATTACAAGCACTCACCCTTCGCCAATCACGGGTTCCAAAAAGATCGCGGCAGTGTCCTCCGGCGCGGTCTGCTGCTGAAGCAGGTTCTCGACCTGCATGATGGCGTGGTCCACCAAGACATCCTCTGGCGTGTCCTTGGGGAAGCCAAGGGCGTGCCAATAGGGGAAGGCGGTGGTGTAGACGCAAGGCTGAACCTCAGTTACGACCATGAGCTTGTCCGCGGACTCACCATGAGGGGTCCAGTGCCCGAAAAGAAGGACGTCTTTGATCGGGTCAGGGCGGCGGCACCGCTCGTTCGGCCTGAGGAAGTGCGTCAACAGGTGACTTGTCTACCGTGGATGCCGTGCCACTCTGTACCCACCGTGGTACCCTCCCTGCATGACGATGATGTTGTTCCGCTTCGTGCTCGTCCTCGCAACCTTGATGGCGGCCTCAATGGCCTCACTGCCCGAGTTCCAGAAGAAGAAGCTGTCCAGGGATGGGTCGGGCATCATGGCGAGAAGGGACTCCACGAGCTGTACGTAGGGCTCGGACAGAGCGATGGCGCACTGGACGTGGATGATCGACTGGGCTTGGGCGATGATAGCAGCAGTGACGTCTGGGTGGGCATGGCCGAGAGAGGTGACTCCGATGCCGGACGAAAAGTCAAGGAGCTGGCGACCCTCCTATATGACGCTTAGCATGGCTGATCACACGCCGGACGCTGGTGACAGACTTGCCGTGGTCAACACTCTCAGACCCTTGCCCTCCTTGAAGACATGATCACGAAGACGTCCGAGACCCTTGGTGATGTGCTTCTCAGCAATGTCCTGAAGACCTGCGGTCGATGTCGTGAGGTGAGGCGCCCTCTTGAGTTCGAGGGGCCGGATGTGGGTCGTCGAGAGCAAGGCCGCGGGCATGGTCGGTAAATCGATTCTGGATTGGAGTTGAGCTCTATTGACAAGGGTATGTTTGGCTCGCGAACTGCTGGGAAACCAGGCGGTGACTGGTGGTGGCCTGACCATATCGGGAACTTTGCAAGTCGAAGTGCATGCTTCTTCCTCATCCCCACATCTTCGTCTTTCACGACGCCAGAAGCGACGAGACGATGCGAGTTATGGTGAACTCGGCCACACTATACGCGTCGGTAAGACAGGGTCGGTCATTGCGTGAGCACAGCCGAGAAACCAACAAAAAGGCCGGTGTCGTCGGACGTCCCGATTCACCGCACCCTGGGCCTCATTCAGGGATGCACCCAGTGCGTCGAATCCTCTCCCCGCCTTGTTGCCGTCTGCCCCGGACACGTACACCCTGAGCCCATGTGAGGGCTGTACGAATGCATACTACTGCACAAGCGCTCGGGGCAAGTGCAGGGTCTATGAGGTGACTACAAGCAGCGACTTGCTCCCTCTACGTAGAATCCCCCACCATGCGGTATTGTGTCTCCAAGTGTTCAACGATAGGTATGTGAATCCAAGGACACACACTCCATCTTTCTAGGTTTTCTCGGCGACGCGCTTGTGTTCCGCCAGCATGTCGATTGTGATGTTGGATCCTCCGCAAACAATCAGCACGACCTTGCTTTCCTTGTTCAACCCTGGCAACAGCTGAGCGAGCTTGTCCTCGTAGACCACCGCGAGCGTTGCGCCGCAAGCCGGCTCGACGATAAGCCTCTCCTCATCGGCGAAGCGCCAGCACGCTTGAACCGCCTCGTCGTCCGTGACCAGCACGGTGCGAACATTGTCCGAC
Organism: Saitozyma podzolica; assembly: GCA_003942215.1. Classification (NCBI taxonomy): domain Eukaryota; kingdom Fungi; phylum Basidiomycota; class Tremellomycetes; order Tremellales; family Trimorphomycetaceae; genus Saitozyma; species Saitozyma podzolica. The sequence goes on along the minus strand of RSCD01000026.1, from coordinate 272,746 downwards.
AACCCGTAGTCGAGGGCTTGTTGGCACACCTGCCTCGCACCCAGTGACGTGGCGATTGACGTGATTGCGGGGAGAGTCACGAGCTGCTTGGCCTGCACCGCGGCGTGGAACGACTCGGCGCCGATCGTCTCGGCCGCGACGACTTTGGCGTCTTGCGGAACCTGTGATTGCTTGAGACCCTGCATGATCCCGCAAAACAATCCCCCTCCACCGACGGAGCACACGATCGCATCGGGGGCGACTCGGCGCGCGCCTTCCTCCGGCGGCCGCCTCGCCGATCCCATATGGCTGCCCTTGCCGAGCTGTAGCTCGATCTCATCCACCATCGTCGCCGCCCCGGTCCAGACATCGGGATGATCAAACGGAGGGACGTATACCCCGTTGACATCCTTCGGGAGCATTTCCTCCCGCAGATACGTGTCGGCCTCCTTCCAGCTCGCACCGTGCTGGATGACATCAACCGCTCCGGCGGTGAGCAGCTTGGAGATCATGAGCGGTTTCGTGGAGAGGGGTACGACGATGATCGCGCGGTGACCGAACTTGACGGCGGCGGCGACGCAGGCGAGACCGGCGTTGCCTCCTGAGGAAATGTAGAAGGTGATGGGCGTGCCCGGTGAGCGGGATAGGATGGAGGAGCGGACAAAGTTGCCGATGCCTCTGTGGTATCGAGCATGAGCGGGAAAGCTGAATGCAGTGAGAGAACACCAGATGCGGACCCACCTCGACTTGAAAGACCCGCTTGGCTGAAGGTTCTCCAGCTTGAGGAAAACGCGGCTGCGAGTGTGAGCGCGGGCGGAAGCCAGGGGGGACTGTACGAGATGGTCCAACTCACCATCCTGCCAGCTTTGACAGCGATGCCGACTCCATCAACGGTGTCTCTATCCAAGCGTGGGGGAGACCATCGTCAGACACAGGCGGGGTGTTGATGGTCATCGCGAGGTTGGGGTGGGGGCGGGGGGGGGGGGTCCGAGCTGGAAGAGAGGTTGACTTTGCCAATGAGGAGGACTGGGTCCGAATCGCGTGCGAGGGAGTGTACTGGTACAGCAGGCCTATCTAAATGCACTCTGATATTGATGATGCTATCATGCAAGTGCAGACAGAAGAGGGTAAAGTGAGGTGTGTGGGCTTTCGCATGTGTGTGGTTCCGGTCGGCGGAGATGGCCGCCTAGAGCCAGACGCTACGGGTACCATACCCACTGTACCTCTATACTTATGCTGCCTCACAACGTATGTGGTATGGTATGGTATGCATGCATGCATCTATACGGGTTCTGCTTCACGACGCTCAACTACAACTACTGCGACTTGCGTTGCAAACACACCGGTACTGTATCGTAAACAACTCCACCACCACGTTACCTATAGCCCAACGGACTAGACAACTGTATTGCGACTCGATTGAAACAACTTTCGAAGCAAAGGGCGTTTCGAACCACTGGCATGCAGAGATTTCCAATGCCAGCACGGAGGGTTGATGAACATTTAGGGGTGCTCGTGAGCGAGCGCGGTCTGCGCCTCGACGACCCTGGCCTCGCCCTTGTGGTCCTCCAGGTCGACGACGTCGTCAATGTCGGACGCGACGTTCGGCACCATTCGAATGAGGATCGTCATCGGAACCAGCATCACGATGAATATGCCAATGTTGATGTACAGCTGGATCGCCTTGTTGCCGTTGTGGGTGTTGATGCCTGGCCGGAGTCAGTTTAGAAAATCGGCCACGAGCCTCAATGCTTACCGTAAGAGATAGCCTGACCCAAGGTCTCAAAGCAACGGAAAAGACCACCGGTACGAGCCGAAGCCTTGACATCGGTGGAGAAGCAGGCGAGGATCCAGTACATGTACAGCTGGCAGGTGTAGCCGACCATTTCTGAGACAATCGTCAATCAGGAACTCACCTGCCGAGTCGCAACCGCCAACGAGATCAATCACAACTCACGCATGATCCAGTAAGGAAGGTAGGTCTTGGCCCACAGATCGGTGTTGAGCTTAAAGTCGATTCCAGTGGACAGCCAAGCACCGGACGAGAACTTGCTGTAGATGATGGCTACCCAGATGAATACCGCGGCCTGGGGATAGCCCACATGGCGAGACCGAGCTTGGCGCGGGTCTTCTGGGAGAGACTCTTGTTGTCGATGATGCGGCCGTAGATGTTCACGAGGATGATGGTACCCACGGCTGTTTAGAAGTCAGCGGTTGCTCGACGTGCGCCGAAAGAGGCCCACAGAGGCTCACGAGTGATGAAGGAAGACAGGGCGCGTGACTCAGTTGAGAAATGAAGGGAGAGGTAGGTGTTGAAAACTCCGCCGTAGAACTGTGTGACGATTAGTACGAGGCGTCGCACGATCGGTGGCCAGCCCCATTTCCGACTTACAAAGGAGTAAAACGCAGGGATGAACATGAGTTGGACCTGCGAGGTGAGCGGAAGTCCAACGTTACCTGGCTCAGTGAGAGACACTCACTCGGCGATTCTTCAAATGTTTCCACAAAGCTTGGAATTCCTTCTTCCAGCTCTGGTCGGCCGAGCTCGGAATGCCCGTACCATCCTTGCGTCGGACGTCACGGGTGGGAGTCAAGCTGAGCGCCACGGGCAGACCCAGGACCTCTGGTATTGTCAGACGACGATAGTCCAGCGTCTTCTTGGCGACTCACGGAAGCACATAAAGGGAATGTATGTCAAGACCGAGACTGCGCCTGCAGTGGTTGTGCCTGCACCATTCAGCCTCACAGCTAACACCAAGCGCTGGCTGCATCAGGCAGGCGAGTTGTGCTCACCGATGTTGGTGCACAACGAGACGATTCCGCCGACGACTTCACCCGAGTTCCGCATCGATACCCAGATTCCGAGGAACTTGCCGCGTTCGTGGCCTTGGGGTACGGCAGCATGGCAGTACTCTCCGCGACATAGCTGCCAAATATGAGCGATCTTGCTGTGCCTGGGACAGAATCAAACGGGGCACAGAAGCTCACAGGAAGCCTCCACAAATACCACCGACCACGGCATCGACGATGAGATACCACTGAATTCCTTCAATCCCCGTCAGCCACAGGTCAACTTGGCGAGTACCCCCGCTGAGCATCGGGAGACTCACCGTATTTTGAGTTGACGTAGTACGACGAGCCGTCCAAGAAGAATGCACTGGCAGCAATAACACACGCCCACTTGATGCCGAGCTTGTTGACCAGAGGACCTCCGAAAAGAGTCATGAAGCAGGACATTCCGTAACTGATAGCGTTGGCCGTGTTGGCGGTATATGGAGTCTCGAGACCTGTTTCCTTCAGTCTGGTGAATCGAATACCGGGAGACCTTGATGCCATCACTCACCACCTCCACCAAGACCACCGATGGCATCACTCATGGCAGGACCGCAGAAGGAAAGTCTGTGTCAAACAGTTAGCGATGTTTGGTGAGGTTGTGGAATCGATTCACGCTCCGAAGAGAACCATTTGGAACAAGCTCGAGCGCCAGAACTTCTTGTTTGCTGGCAATGCAAGATACTCGTGATCAACGTCGAGCTCATTGTCCTCGAGATCGACGACATCAACGGCAGCACCGGGGGCGTCTTTGACGTCTGGTTCGATGGGGGCTGCCATGGCTTGGATTCGATACTGCTGGATTGGGATTGGGTGACTGTGGGATGACAGGGCATCGGCCTAGGATGGCCAGGTTATATACCGGAGCAATCATCTTAGCCGACGCGTTCTCGGGGTTCTCGGTGAGAGATAAGTGGATCCTGGGGTCGCCGAGTCCGTTGCCGACGCCTCTGTTTGGCGGAGAATACATGAATACATAGCGCCGGAAAGCTCGTGTCATGATTGGCCACTGGAGGCTGGGCTGGGTTTGGGGTCCTAAAATAAACTGCGCCACGCCGACGGGGATTGTGGCGCGATACGATCGGCGACTCCCGGCAGTGTGCTAATAGTCAGCCATTGGCTGGACAACGAGCAGATTGCTGGGCTGCCATGAAGCTACCCGATGCTTGACGGTAACCATGTGCAGCAGCTCAACTGATACCTCGATCCGGTGATGGATTCACTGCCATCAGAGCGTGGTGCAACGCCCCCCTGTCGTACTGGTCGCTCACAATCCTCAGTACGCTTCGGTCGTTTGTCCAATTTAAACTTTTGGACAGCAACAGCCTCCACCGCTTCATGGACATATGTGATGGAGGAGAGTGCTGAAACATTTCATATCTTCGGGGCGGCGACTGCCTGGCTTAAGTCATCTCTGTCTTATAATGGCCATTCTGAATCGGGGATAGTTATTCCATGAGCTGTTAGGGGCCGAACCGCCGACGGGGGCCCCCGCCGGAGAGGATTCCGAAGTGCCATTCTTTCCAATATCAAGGTCCATACAGTGCTCTACACCGGGCGGCCAGAAATTGCGGGTCTTTGTCTATTTAGCTGATGACGCATAGTCAATACTACGTAACAACCACGGTCCCTCATGCAGCGGGCTCGTGAGCCCCAGTGATAAGCCGCACGTAACCCCCTTCTGGGAGCTGCCGCTCAAGACGGGGCGGAGACAGGATGTATGCTTCGGGGAAGTCTTGATCCCAGGTGCCATTCAGGACGAGTTGGGTAAGCGCTCTAGCGCAAGTGTGAGTCGCTAATAAGTAAGCATACTGTAGTATGTATTTTAGCGGTTCAGCGACAAACAACAAGTCTTACTACTCATTCCATGACCCTGTTAGGTCGTCAGCTCTTTCGACATGACCGGGTTTAACTGAAGAAGCCCGCCATACATTGAAACCAGCCGAGAGGAAGAGACCCTTTCGATCCGGCACTGGCCCCACAAGTGGCAGGCGGTCGATCGTGTGACCTTTGACTCCCGTCCAAGTCCGGGTGAGGCCTTCCCCGAGGGCCTGTTCTCCCCAGCCGATCATTGTGCTTGCCATGAAACTTTCGAGGTCTACAATGACTAGTCGGCACTCTGAACCAATTCGACCTCGCCCCCCAGATGACTTACACTCGGTGCATCCGGGCAAAACAGTGGTATCGTCGGAGTTGCCGATGAAGTCTTCGGCGCTCCCACAGCCCTCCGAGACGTATACTCTCTCGCCAAGACCCACGACTATTCCTCCCGATGTAGTGGCGCAGTATCCTTTGGGGAATCCATAGGTAGTCTGGAGTGCTCGAGTGCCCGCAAAACTCGTAGTCGGGGTGACGAGCCCCATTTGCTGGCGGGAAGGGAAGATGAAAGTCTTCAGAGGGTGATCCTCAGGGAAGAGATGAGGAGTGTGGGCGTTGGTACAAAGAATGATCTGTTTCGCTCGAATGGTCCCTCGGTTGGTCCGAACGTCCTGTCCTGAGCTTGCTTGAGTCTCAGACACGTCTATGACAGGTGTCCCTGTGAAAAGGGAGATGTGGTCCCGCTCGGACGCGATAGCCAGCTTGAGGAGTTCGGTCGTAAACTTATGTGGATGGACCGACCCCGCATTCCGTGTGGAACAACCAACTGCTCCTCGCACTCTGCTCATCTACGGGAGATCAACACAGCCCAGTTGCACTTTGGACCACTGACCTTGAGGACTTCATGTGTGTCCGTATAAAACTTGTTGCCGGACCAATCGGAGAGCCCCTCCTCCGCAAGAGCTTCCTCCCACTGACGATGGGTCTCCAAAGCATCTCTCAGCTCATCCTCGGAACCGTACACGGTCATGACCCGCCCTTGCCAAAGCTCAACCTTGTCCTGGAGGTTATGCAACTTGATAACGGCCGTGTTGCGCTCGTAGTTGTCCCACTCATTTCGCAAGATGCGCACGGCCTCTCTCTTGGAGACGCCGGCTCCTCCATCGGCGCGAGATCGGATCAGGTTGGGGTAGGACATGAAAGTTGCCGGTGCGAAGTGACCTTTCGACAATCAATGGCGCAGCCAAGTGACGCTCACGTACCTCCATTGCGCCCCGCTAACCCCACGAGTCAGCCAGGTACAGTAACACCGCAAGACGGAGGAATTCTTGCTTACTGGCTCCGCTAGCGACCTCTGCTCCTTCCAGAACCACGATCGTTCTGCCTTTCGGTACATCACCATATCTCTCCTCGGGATTGGCCAAATAATAAGCCAAGAGCGCGCCTGAGATACCGGCTGCATGACGTGGCTGGGTCAGGGATGTTGTGTTCACCATATACATGCTACCTTGGAGTACTCACCTCCGACAATGACTATATCCGCTGTTTCCGGAAGGCTATCTTCCTTCCCATGGTTGTGGAGACTGCCGGGACCCCGATTCTGAGAAGGGTAAGCCGATATATAGAACTGGGAACGACTTACAGACGCGATCCAGTGCGAGACTGAGGATGGGCCTTGAGCTTCAAGAAAGCCAGACATGGCGATGTAATGAGAAAGAGGGAGTACAAAAGGTCTCTTTGCTGGTGAACCCGCACTACCGGGACTTGCCTTCAAGTCCATTTGACCATGCTGGGGAGCGGACGCTAGAAATTACAGAGCTGTCCGATTAGGGCCGAACTCGAGAGCCGTCGCCAACAACGTGACAGTACGAGTCCAGTGTGATCGATCTCAGGACGAGTCACCAGGAACCACATACTGGGTGCCCGCACCGGAAGCGCCGGCTAACAATCCGCGTCCAAAGAGGTCGAAACGCTGCTGTGTCGTGTAGTCGATTTGTGGTCGACCATCTCATGCAGAACGGAACACGCCATTGGCATCCCGGGAGGTATAGGTGCCACCGAATGTATCGAGTGCTGAGATGATCATTTGCTTCCCCCTGTTGCGAGATTGAGCGGGACATGGTATCATTCCGAACTGACCCCTGGGGGCGGCTGAGGCAAAGATCTCGTTCACCTGCTCAGCAACGACCGCTCTGCCGACCAGACTAACTTGAACATCCACAAGACCCTCATGTACCTCAGGGAAGCCTATCGGCTCCTCCTCGCGAAGCTTGTCAAGGCTTATCAAGGCTCGCTCGAAGCCGTCCAGGTCGAAAGAGTCGCTTTGGTCGGCGGCGGAGAATGGACATGCTTCGTACCCATAAGCACCCAAACGGATGCCGACCGAGCTTCAGCCTGTAGACATGACTCTTGACCGTGCCCATCTTCTTGATCTACCAGTCGATTGGGACCTCTCGGTGATGCTACATACAAAGTGCTGCTCCGGCCTGGCTGAGGTCCCACCCTGGAATCGGGTGCCACGTGGCGCCTCAGCCCCAGCACCTGACTCGATTGAGCCCGATATACTTGTCAAGCGCATAGATCACTCGTTGTGGCCCAACACATCTCCTGTCAGAAACACCCCGCAACAACGTCATGTCGCTCCATCTGGACTATGCCGAAATATCCCGGCAGGCCCGTGAGTGTGCTGATCATCTCGTACATGTGCAACAGCGAGCACAAAGACTGATGCTGCAGGCCGAATCGTGGACGCCAATCGCGCCAAGAGTGTTATCGAAAAGGTGAGCGACTTCCTCCCATCCTCTAATTGGGTTTCCCCCACCATTGACGCATTATCCTGTCCAGGCGACCGGTCCATCCCCAGATGGCCCACGTAAACGCGTCAAGTACTCCAGGAGTACCAATGGTTGCCTCGGATGCCGCAAGCAAAAAGTTAAATGCGACGAGACGACCCCGGTGTGCCTCCGCTGCGTCGCGGCGCAACGAGCATGCGAGTACCCCGAGTCGAGGCCAGACGGTCGGAGGAGGAAGAAGGACAGCGCGGGGCCCAGTGGAGAGAGCGGGAACGGTCGATCGCCGTCGCAGCCCGGCGGAGGGCAGAGTGGGGACAGGACCGATGGAAACGCTGGCGCCGGGAGTAGCGGGTGCACGGGGAGGAAGAGTCTCCTGGTGAGCTGGTATCGCCGGAAGATCAGCTGGGCTCTGCGAGTGGAGCAGTGGATGATTGGGCATCGGGACTGGATGGCACCGGCGCAGTGAGTTCCAAAGGTTTATTGCAGGCGACGATCCCCTGACGCCCGATAAGGTTGACAGCCAGTTCGACTTTCTGCAGGACATATTCAACGATATGCCTGATATCCCGGCGATCCAGACTTCCCCATCCTCCGCACCTGCCCCGACCACGTTCGCCTCGGCATCGTCCCAGTCGACTTCGAAACTGCCGCAGGTGTCCGACATGACAAAATCCTCCCTCCTCAACCGGCGGGCAGGCAAAAACGGGCAAGGTCATGGTCCACAGATGTTGAACCCTGCTCCGACACTTGCTCCACCTCTCGTGCCGATCAATCCTCGCCTGATGGCAATTGAGGCTCTGATACAGTATGTGATCACCGGAGGATCCCGGGCTGACAGCCTTAGAGCATTTGCGCACGACGAGACGCTCTTCGAGTTCGGTCCCTCCAACCGACATCAAGTCCTCGGCGGCGGTCTTCTCGGAAACATCGATCTCCTATCCAACGCATTCCCCTCTCCAACCGCTCGCACACTGTTTCACCACTACTGCAACGTTACCAGCCGCTTCCTCATCACCATGGGTAACATCGGTCCCAACCCGCTTCTTGCGCTCTGCACCCCGCTCAACCTTCTCGACACATCCTCGGCCGCCTGCGCAGCTATACGGATGAGCATGCTCTCCATCAGCGTGACTCACTTTGTGCATGAGACGGAGGAGGCAGCGGGAGTTCCGGGGATGGGACCGGCGTGGTCGAGTCAGAAGTCCACGCTCAAGGCAATGAGTGACAAGTTCAAGAAGGCGGCCGTTGCGAGCATCCTTCTTGCCGCAGGCAGCAACCCGGGCAGGGCACAGGGTGCGTGCGAGTTTCCCGAGAAGCTGTCCTTCCTGCTGTGTTCACTCTACACGACTATGTGACTTGCCCATGCCCTTCCATGAGCCCCTACAGGTCTGGCGTCCCCCCCCCCCCCTTTGGAAGTCACTGACGTCTCTCAGTCGACAGTGTCCTCGCCGCGTGCCTCCTCATATGCATACGAGATGTGAGTGTGATACCGGGGACAGCGCTCACTCCCAGGTGATCAGCGCAGATCCCAGCTGGCGGGACAACCTCGAGTTCGCTCTCAACCTCATCAACAAGAAGGGCGGTCCCCAGGTCATGCTCAGACCTCCAGATTACTCGTTCACGCGCCGATACCTCCTTGAAAACCTCGCGACCCATGATGTATTCAGCAAGTCCATCCGCTCAAGCAATAGATGGCAGAGCTGACATGTCAGGCTCCTTCATCACTGGCAAGGAACCTGCCCTTCTGGGGTCGTACGACACTTGGTGGTTCGACAGTGTGGAGACGTCCCAAACCCGCTGGGAGTGGGAATCGGTGGAAAGGTCGTGCGTACCATCTCGAGCAAACATATGGCGCAACTTGACGAACGTGCAGGTTCGGTGTCTCTCGCGCTATGGTCGACCTGGTCGCAAGAGTGAGCACTAGGTTTTCTGGCCGTCTGCTTTTTGCTGTAACATTCAGATCGCCGTGCTCGACACACACAAGCGCCGCCTTGGGATCTCGCTCAAGAGCGAATCCGCCGAGATGACAGAGATCACCCAGCATTTCCAGCGAGAGAGTCAGTGTTTGTTGCTCGAGCTGGACATCTGGGGAAACAGTCTCAACGCGTTGCCTCAGCACGCCCGGGTGACTGTGAGTGATCGCTCGATGCCGATACCGAAACGTTGAGGATATTGATGCTGATGCTGACCTTGACAGTGCGGTGACTACATCTACAAGTACATGGCCACAGTGTTCATCCTCGCCGACGTGGGTAACTCTGTCAGCACTAAATCGAGGATGCTGACTGGGTGTAGGTGCTTGAGCAACCTCCTTCCACACCCCGCGTCTCACAGGCGGTCAACTACGTCCTTGAGCTCTGCAGCGAGGCTTCGGCGATGCGGATGTCGGTCATGCTCATCTGGCCACTGCTCATCGCAGGCGTGTTTGCGCTCCCGAACATTAGGCCGAAGGTATCGTCGCTGTTCGACGCTTTCAAGTCGGATTACTGCGAGGACCTTGCGACGGCGGTGAGTGCCTCGAGTGTGTTGAGAGTGCGCATCTGGGATCCCAGGCTGACCATTTCAGCGGGTCCTGTTGGAGGAGCAATGGAGGTGTATCGACGCAGGGAAGGGCAAGCAGCCCTGGCAGAGCCTCATGACAAAGCTCGGACGGTCTGCTTTACTCATCTAGGACGTGAAACTGTTTGTTTGTCTTGCATGCAATTGCAAGGTTGCGGCTTTGCTCTCAGAATTTCTCACGAGTTTCATCTCTCCCAGTCCCCTGCCGACTCGACGCCCCATTGCCTTGACGTGCTGTGCTTTTCCACTCTCGATCGCGGCCGAAATCAGTGCGCTAGGCTCTGATCTACCCCTCTTCCACCCCCTTGCCTTCCGCCGGAGCACCTACAGCCAATGTCGAGTCATCGCGGTAATGGGGCACCTGCTGCACCAGGACCATAGTGAATGGGATACAGATCACGGCGAGAGCAAAGTTGATAGCGCTGAATCGTTGGTTAGTTTGGAACCTGGGGCGGAGGAATGGAGCACTCACAGAGGAATGAAGCGAGCCTCGACGTTCGAGTTTATACCATAAGACACGGCCTGTCCGACGGCTTCGACGCAGCGGAAAACACCACCGTTACGGGCATTACCCTGAACGTCGACCACGAAGCACGAGATGAGCCAGTAGATGTACTGGAAGGGTGTGAGGACTCTCACACAAACACAGTGAATGACGACCCGACTCACTGTCTGGCAGAGGTAGCCGCAGATCTGCATGATGTAGAAGGGGATGTAGGCATTGGCCCAGCCGGAAGAGTTCCAGTCGTATTTTGGCGACGAGGACATGTGCAGGAACTTGGCCTGGTTGGCACAAAGCCAGCCAAACGAGGCAAGGGAGGGGATCATGAAGGCGGCGAATCCGACTTGAGCTCGGCGGCGCTGAGTCATACGCTTTGAGTCGAGAAGCAGGCGGCCGTAGAATCCGGTGAAACTGCGTCACTCAGTGACCACGAATTCGAACACGAGCAGAGCGGATCTACAGTGACTCACACAATGATACCCGAAGGAACGATGAAAGACGAAAGCGCGCGAGCACGAACGGTGAAGTAGTTGGTGAGGTACGTGGAGAGAACACCTCCGTAGAAGTACGAGTAAAAGCCGATGGGCATGAGGAGGAGCATTCTCGGGTGGATGATGGCTCGCCAAAGCGCGAGCAACTCTGTGCGCCATGGCTGCTTTGCGGCAAGAATGATTGGCACGCCATCCGCCCGGCGGACTTTATGCGGCGGGGAGATGAGCAGTGAAACCGGGAACCCGACAGCTTCGATTGCAACGAAGATGAGATACGTGGAGGTAGCGATGGCCCCGGCGCCGGCATTGGTAACGCTGAGAACGGTCAGGAGACCCCAATAGTCAGATGTGTGACCCACTTTCTAGCCAGGGAGATGGAACCCCCAACTAGCTGGCCCAGGTTACGAGAGCAGACCCAGATAGCAAGATACCTGTTCAAGTGAGAGGGCGACACATGCAGCGCACGCGAGCTTCCACTTACCTCCCACGACGTCCCTCCTCGGGGTACGACAGGATGATAGCGGCCTCGGCCACATACCAGAATCCGAAGCCTGCGCCATAGAGGAAACGGCCGAGGATGAGGTACCATTGAATGCCGTACTTGGAGTTCACGTAATACGCGGAACCGTTGATGGCAAAAGTAGATGCACCGGTAATGAGCATGCCTTTGATGCCCATGCGCGAAGCGAGAGGACCGCCGAAAAGAGAAATGATAGCGACGGCACAGTACGAAGCAGCCGTCGCGGCATCTTCATTCTCAGTAGAGGGTCTTTCAAGATACATGGGTGGATGCACTCACTGACAGTGTATGGGGTCGCTTGACCACCACCACCCAGAACTGAGATGGCGTCGGCCATGGCAGGGCCACAGAAAGCGAGGGCAGAAACGACGCAAATCTGGAAGAAGGAACTTCGATACAGTGCGGCCCACTTGGTCTGGGGGGCTGGAGGGATAGGCACAACGTTGATCTCGAGGGTGGTGTCATGAGTGGGTAGGTGTCCCACCACCACACTTGTGACCTTGTCGTCTTCGCGTGACATGGTTTGGGGCTGGGTTCGGGACGAGTTGGACGATTGGTCTGGGCAACCTACATCGACTACACACTGAATCTCGGGTACTTGTACACTTTCCGTGGGCACTAGGATCATTTGGAATGTCGGCCCGGGCCCGACGACTGACCCCATTAGACAGGTCGGACAGTCGTACGTACGCTCGAGATCCACTTCAGGTCGCGAGCTCTCTGGGGGAGATGATTCCTGGCGACGCAAGACGGCACCGGGAAAGCACTTTCAAGCGACGGCATGGCAGTCAGGCTCTCGACCGGGTCTACGACAATGCCCCGGGCTGTTGGGGGTTGGGACGGGGGTCGCCCGCCAAATTACGGGGCTGGACATGTGATGCAGTGATACCCGGCGGAGAGACAAGGGTCGGAGGCAAGCGGGGGAGAACCCGCTAGTCACCGAAGGGCCCCAGTTTTTGAATACCGATGTGGATTCTGGGATAGCTGGAGGTGGGCGCCCGAGAGAGCGACACTTCATAGCAATTCACTTCAGGGCGTGAGTCGGAGGTCGCGATCGAGTACGCAGAGTGCCTGGAACGTGGCGAGGTTCAGACCAGGGGCAATGATCCATGGTTCATGTGCACACCTCAGGGCGGCGGCACAGGGAGGGCCCGGGGGGGCATGTACCTCCGGAGACCACAGCTGCGCTGGCCTTTGCAGCTCAGCGGAAAGTTCCAGTGCACATGAGATCAGGATATGTGCTCTATATGATAAACTTCATCCTTAACATCTAGGAAGGTGCGAGATCACAGGGAAACCATAGTGCTTGTATGTACTTTACAAAGACAAGAACCAGGAGTACTATACTTTCGCCGACGGCGGAACAACCTTGCCCGTGATCAGGCGGACATAGCCTCCGCCGGGCAGCTTCCGTTCGAGGCGCTGCGGGGTGAGCATGTAGGCCTCTGGGAAATCTTGGTCCCAAGAGCCCGTCTCGAGCAAGCGAGCTAGCGCGCGAGCGCAGGTGTGAGTGGCTATCCCATCAGCGTATGTGGTTGATTCTTCACAAAGACTTGAGTATGACCCACTGCTCATGCCATGACCCTGAAGGATGTCAGCCGGTACGCTCAATCGGGCACGATGCAGGACTTACGTTGTATCCTGCAGAGAGGAACAAGCCTGGTCGACCGGGGACCGGTCCAATGAGCGGTAGGCGGTCAATCGTGTAACCCATGACGCCCGTCCACGTCCGAGTGAGACCCTCGCCGATGGCTTGCTCGCCCCAGCCAACCATGGTGCTCTCCATGAACTGTTCGAGGTCTAAGACGGACCGCTATCAGTGCATCGTCCCCAGCGCTCCCACCCAGGGTGAGGAGAATGTCTCACAATCTGTGCAGACCTTGCCAACGAGAGCTGTGTCGTCTGAATTGCACACAAAGTCATCGGGAGACCCGATGCCCTGGCCGATGTAATCGTTCGGAGTGACGCCCACTACGATACCTCCGGCACTGGTCGCGCAGTATCCTCTGGGGAACCCATAGCTGGTCTCGAGCGACTTGACCCCGGCAAATGTTGTGGGAGGTGTGACCAGACCCATTTGGGTTCGTATGGGGTAAATGAACGTGTTGAGTGGATGTCCTTTGGGGAATAGGTGCGACGTGTGCGCGTTGGTGCAGAGGATCACTGTGGGTGCGGTCACGTTACCGCGGCTGGTTTTGAGCTCGACGCCATCTCCGTCGGACGGTTCGGACAGGCTCAAAACGGGAGCGCTGGTAAACAGGGAAACATCGTTGTGGTCCGAGGCCATGGCGAGCTTGAGAAGCTCGGTCGTAAGCTTGTGTGGGTGGACGGAACCGGCGTTCCTCGTCGAACATCCAACGGCGCTCTTGACCCGACTGATCTGTACCAGCTCAGCGCATGCAGTGGACGTCCAAAACCCACCTTGACCGCCTCGTCGCGGTCCTTGTAAAACTTGTTATCCGAGTAGTCTTCCTCGATCCCATTGTCCCGCATCGCCGCCCGCCATTGATCGTACGCATCGGTGGCAGACTTGAGCTCCTCCTCAGAGCCGTAGACTGTCATGGCCTTTCCTTCCCACAGGTCTACCTTTGACTCCAGGCCGTGCTTCTTGATGACCGCCCTGTTCCTCACATAGTTGTCCCACTCCTGGCAGAGGATATCCACAGCCTGGCCCTTGGACAGGCCGGCACCTCCATCGGACAAAGGTCTAATCAACCGGGGGTATGAGAGGAACGTGGCCGGTGCAAAGTGCCCTGGCATGTCAGTGGCCGCAAGCGTGCTGTCGACGTACCTCCATTGCGCCCAGCTGCGGAAAGAAATCAGTCACTGGATCTGAGCTGAAAGGTGAAAGAATCTCACTCACTCGCAGAGCTCGCGACTTCCCCGCCTTCGAGGACAACAATGCGCTTGCTTCTGAACGCGCTGGACTTTGCGTCTTCCGGGTGCGCCAGGTGGTATGCGAGAAGAGCTCCCGCGATCCCCGCTGAGAGAAGGGTCAGTCCGAATCTCACATCCCCAACATGCCTTCGAAACTCACCGCCAACGATCACGATATCAGCACTCTCCGGCATTGGGTCCTCCCTGCCATGGTTGTGCAGGCTGGTTGCTCCCCTATTCTGCAGCGACTGTGAGTCACTCGCCTGCGGAAATGAGGCAGAAGGAGCTCCCGGGCGGTCCCCTTGCTCTTACCGTAGCGATCCAGTGCGAAACGGTGGATGGTGGATGATTCTTGAGAAAGCCAGACATCGTGTTGGATCACGGTCGGGACAGGGGCTCGTCAATGGTGAGCTGTGTATTATTCGTGTAGTCGTGATATCTACGATCCAGCGTGACACTGGATAAGTCTTCACTTCATCTCGAGCCGTCCCGGCAGCCGTCGACGTGCGATGCGCTGAGGCATCCGGCGGAATGCAACGCGGTGATCCCCGATCTCTTGCACACCCGACGCCAAAGTTTCGTGGAATTTGATTGGTTGCCCACCCTTCGGCCGAGTGGCCTTCAGGTGGTACCAGCTCTATCAATGCCCAACAACAACCCGCTCCACCGAGCCGGGCTCAGGGAATTGACTTGAAAGACTCGGAGGCGTTTGGATTTCAAGGGATCGGTCCTCTGGACACGTGAAATCGTGGGGATGTTCTTGCCGTGAACCGTCAGCCGATCTACTCTGAGACGGCTTGATGGTCTGGGCCGAGGTGCAGGAAACAAGTGTGGAACCTATACATCCACGCCAGTCTACAGCTCCTTGTACATGAATGCCGCATCCCGCTTCTCCTTGCCATCCGGCGTGAGAGCGTATTTTGGTACGTATCCGGAGAGGGTCCAGCCCAGTTTGGAGTAGAAGTGTTCGGCGTACCCAGCCTCTGTGTCCAGCAGCTGCAGTCCGACGTGTCGCAGATGACGAGGTTGACATGCGGTATTGAGTTGCGATGTGCATGAGCAAGATCAGGTGGATGGGGGGTGTGTTGGGGGCGCGCGGGGGGGGGGGGGGGGGAGATTGCGAGGAGAGCGGGTGATCAGCTGAAATCATCGGTCGGGTTTTGTAAGCTCACGCAAAGGGTGCTTCCCCCTGCCTTGGCTTCTCGCTCCAGCGTCTCCATCAGAACTCTCGCTATCCCTCGCCCCTGATATCGGTCGTCCACGATGAGTTTCCTAACCTCGCTGCGGAACTGGCCGTTTGGAGCGACATGGAAGGCGAGCTGCACCGTCCCAACGATGTCGGGGAACGCCGTCTCGTTGCCGTCCAGATCCCGGCTCTCGAGGGCTTCCTCCCCTGCCTCGGCGGGCAGCCGTGCAACCCACATCACCACCCTCCCCGGACCGGTGAGCGTGAGGG
The DNA here is from genome assembly GCA_003942215.1 of Saitozyma podzolica. NCBI lineage: Eukaryota > Fungi > Basidiomycota > Tremellomycetes > Tremellales > Trimorphomycetaceae > Saitozyma > Saitozyma podzolica. The sequence continues at coordinate 256,920 of RSCD01000026.1, read as the reverse complement.
TAGGAGCAACCCTGGTGAAAAGCTCGATCGATTGGGCGCTGGTGTATGGGTGGAGGAAGTTTATTGACCGATTGTCTTTGCCAATGTGTCCGCTGGTGATAGCAGCGAGTCGAGGGGCGTAGAGTTCCCTGTGTGACATCGTCAGAATGCTGCTCATCGTCATTGTCGCTGGAATATAGTCACTCGCGCGACGAGGGCTCACAGCGTCTCCGGTGTCACACGCTCAAGCATCACACCTGCGCGAGATTTTGGGACGACAGGGACCGTCATGCCGCCAGAACGATGGGCGTCCGAAGCGCGTGCGACGGTAGACCAGAGAGAGCGAGAGAAGACGCAAGTCGGTGATGAATGCGAGCGAGCGAACCAAGATTGAAGGGTTGAATGTATGGATGAAGACAGCGAACTCGTCAAACGGCCTCTTGTTCCTTCCAGCCTGGACGGCCAGCCGCCGGGTCGAGAGGAGCTCCGTCAGGGTCGCCTGTTCTTCGGGCCGGACTTTTTGGTTCGCTACGTATTCGTTCTCGTATGTCTCGAGATAAGCTAGGCGGTAGCATTCATTCTGCCGCCGCTTGCAGATGTCATTGGCCATTGGCCCGGGCAGCTACTCGGAGAGTCCCGCCATGGCCAGCAAGCCTGCGTGGATCGTAGGTATACATTCACGAGACGGCGTAAAATTTACGTACCGCGCCGATTTGACACGTTCATGACGACAATGCAGCATATCACAGGTGTCCCGGGCGGTGCGTTCACGGCCACAATCAATCCCGGACAGTGCCCTAAGCGCATGCGGCTGACTCGATGTAGTTCTCAACTATGATCATGTGCTGTCCCCGGCTGTGAGGCTGGGAGATGTGCTCTACTTGTCTGGTCAGACACCCAGAGATGCATCGGGGGAGGTCATTCAAGGAGATATCGAGCAGATGACCGAGTAAGTACTGAGCACTGAGCACCTGTCTCCGACCTGGTCACTGATTAGAAGAAGACAATGTATCCGCAATCTCGAACTTGTGATCAAGCACGCGGGTGGAAGTCTGAAGGATGTGGTCAAGATGACCGGTACGTGCCCAAGGCAGGACAAGTCTGCCGCAACCAGCCCGGCTGACCTGGTAGTGTTCCTCAAGAACATGGACGACTTTCCCAGAGTCAACGCAGTATTCGAGCGCATCATACCCAGCCCCAAGCCCGCTCGAAGTTGTATCCAGGTGGCGAGAAATCCTGCTGATGTGCCCGTTGAGATCGAGGCCATTGCGAGGGCACCGTGATAGGCGTCACATCGCGTGAAGTAGACCCAAACGTGAATGCATGAGCGATATCGGGAGCGTCTATCTATATAGGTGTATTTGGCGTGCATGCTGCGTTCATGGCCGTGCAACGTTCTGCACGATCTCGCCGTCAACCACAATTTCGCCGAAGCCGGTGCCATAGGTAGCCTTGAACTCCTCGATTGTCTCCAGATCGATACGACTGCCTCCGCACACCACGATGACGACATTCAACTTGCCGGCCAGTCCCTTCTTGGCAACGAGATGATCCAGGACCGAGGGTTGATAGGCAGGTACCAAGGCGACGCCACAGGAGAGCTCGATGAGTTGATTCAGCTCATCGGTCGCTTGCCATGCCGCTGCGCCGGCGAAAGCGTCATCCACTCGGATTTCAGTGAGGTGCCGCCCGGAGCGGCCTTTGAGGGGCTCTGGGTCGAGGGTGATGGCGCCCTTCGATGCGTAGATGCGGGCGTCACGAACTGCGATCGGAGAGCAAGCCTTGCAGACCAAGCTTTTGGCGCGAGATACCGGGTTGTCCAATGTAACAAAGGTGTCGTCCGATTCGAGGCTCCGCCCCAAGAGTCCGAGCCGAAGGTGGTGACGCCAATGACATGCGTCGGGGGTGTGCCGTCGCGTTCAGCGTGCTCGCTGAGACCGAGCATGATGCCCCGGATCAGACCCCCTCCGCCGACGGAGCAGCAGACAACATCCGGTCGCGAAACGGTGTCCTCCATGCCTCGCTGTCCGGATACCTGGGGCAATTGGTCGTAGATCTCATCGATGATGCTTGCGTGTCCCCGGACGACATCGTCGCCTTCGAACGGATGGATGTATTGGGCAAGAGGATCGGTCCGCGCAAGTTCTCGAGCGCCAGCATCGACCCTTTCCCAGCCGCCATCCATCACGCGGACGTTTGCCCCATAGCTGCGCATCTTGTCCATCACCAGCTGCTCGGTTTTGTCATGAACGAATACTGTGCACTTGACGCCGAGTGTCCGAGCCAAAAGCGCGGCAGCGATGCCTGCGTTCCCTCCAGAGGCGGCAACGAGGTGTGCTGCCGGTCCCAGGCGCTGGACAGCGGCCCAGCATGAGCGACCGATACCGCGAGGCTTGAAGGAGCCAGACAATTGTTCGGTTTCGAGTTTGAGCCAGATGTTGTGACCGGAACTAGCGGATAACCCTTCCGAGTAGACCAGGGGGGTGATGGTATGCAGTCGAGGATACGGAACCGTGAGAGGTTGGCCCGAAGCCGTGACCTTTGACGTTGTCGCTCGATGCGTTTCTACGGTGATGGCCATGTCTGTCAGCGGATTGCGGTCCTCAATTGGATCGATCTCCTTGTGAATTTTATGCCATCCACATGGATTTACAATAGGCCCAAGTATGACGGCGATTCGTACAGTACTCGTTCGAGTAGCGCGTCTCTCCGAACCATTACCGTCGGTTGTACGCAGCTCACAGCCGACGTCGAACCCGATCCTTGGAGCTCAGGGAGCTTTTGCGTCGCCCAGTCTCAGGAACCCCCCATTGAATTGTGGACCAATGGGATCGACGGATCTGGACCTGTCGACACCGGCAATGGTCGCTCACGTGGGTCTCAATCGGTGAACTGAACCGGGAATTGGTGACCGGTTCGCTGGCCTTCCTGCGACCTAGTAGTGAACCACAATGGGTACATATACTGTGCGTCGACGCTCCCCAGCATCGCCTCTTCCTCATCAAGTACGCCCACGATCTCGCATTGCAGCACAATGACCTTCTACTCCGAAGGCATGGAGATGCCTCCTCAACCTGGGTCTTCTGAGGACGAAAAGAAGGCCGATGCCTATCACGCAGGCGTGCACTCCGTAGAGGTCATCGACGCCGAATCTGGCCGACGCGAAGACACCATCTACGACAATATTCCGGAAGGTGTTGACCCCCGGTTCGTTCAGGAGGAACGTGTCGTCCGGGGCCTATCCCAAAGGCATATCCAGGTGAGTGAACATGCCACCGGTTGCAACGCCCGCTGAGCAGTCTGCAGATGATCGCCCTCGCAGGCGCCATCGGCACCGGACTCTTTCTTGGTTCCGGGAAGTCGATCCGCCGTGCAGGACCCGCGGGGACCCTCATCGGGTACGCTGCCGTGGGCACCCTCGTCATGTCAGTGATGGGCTGCTTGGCAGAAATGTCGGCGCTCGCGCCTATCTCGGGTGCATTTGTGCGTCACTCGGAGTTCTTTGTCGACCCGGCCCTTTCGTTCGCCATAGGTTGGTCCTCTTTCTACGGCTCTGCAGTCTCCGTCCCTGGTGAATGGTCCGCTGTCGCCGTCGTCATGACTTACTGGTCCGACCTTAATCCGGGAATCTGGATCGCCATCTGCATCGGTGAGTTCAACTCCAAAGACACTCTCGCTGAAGCCAAGTCATCACCTTCGCTACCAACCTGTTCTTCATTCGCATCTACGGCGAGGTCGAACTGGTCTGCGCCATGCTCAAGGTCGCGCTCATCCTCGGCCTTATCCTGTTTGGCCTTATCTACGATCTCGGTGGCATCTCCGGCCAAGACCGAATCGGCTTTCGGTACTGGAAGGACCCGGGGGCGTTTGGCCAGGGTTACGAGTACGTGGGCACAGCCGCCGGTCGCTTCGTAAGTCGAGTCCACCACCCTGGAGGGTCCCGTCCACTGATCCCGCTTAGTGCGGTTTCTGGCTTACCCTCATCAACGCCGTCTATGCCTTCTCCGGAGTCGAATCGCTCGCTATCGCCGCGGCCGAGACCAAGAACCCGCGTCGCAACGTCCCCGTGCCGCGAAGCATGTTTTTGTCCGCGTATTCGTCTTTTACATTGTCTCGCTCTTTGTCGTCGGCCTTATCGTGCCCTCCAACGATCCGGCGCTTTTAAGCTCAACCGGCACTGCTGCCTCCTCTCCGTTTGTGATTGCTGCCCAACGCGCCGGTGTCAAGGTCTTGCCGAGCATAATCAATGCCGTCATCCTCACTTCGGCCTGGTCTTCCGGCAATCACGCTATGTTAGTGGGATCCCGGTCACTATACGCCCTCGCCCTCGACAAAAAGGCCCCACGGATCTTTGCCCGCGTCTCCCGCTACGGGATTCCCTGGGTGGCCGTCCTCTTCCAAGGTTCGTTCCAGCTCCTCGCCTTCATGTCGCTCAACGATGGAGCCGCGACGGTCTTTAACTGGATCACCAACCTCAACTCGTCTTGCACCCTCTGCATCTGGATGGTTATCGGTTTCAACTCTCTCCGCGTCCGACAGTCAATGAAGCTGAAGGGTATCCAACCCACCGCCCTTCCTTGGTCCGCCCCGCTGCAGCCTTTCATCTCGCATTACACCATCTGGGGATCCTTCCTCGTTCTCATCACCGGCGGTTTCTACTCCTTCGTGAGTTTTCGTCGTTCCTCAGTACTGCTAACAACGTTCGTTACGCTCGCGCTCATCATAGCTTAGCTGCCGGGCAACTGGGCGATCTCAGACTTCTTCTCCAACTACTTTGCCCTCCTGTTCATGTTCGTCTTCTACTTCGGCTGGAAGCTCTTCAAGAGGACCAAGATTGTGCCGCTGGCCGATCTCCCTGTGGAACAGTTCATTGCCATCGCTGAGGCCAACCCCGAACCAGAGCCCACGCCCTCCAAGGGACTCCTGAGCTGGTTCGCTCGCTTCTGGTGGGACTAAGCGTTAATAAAGACGGGATAAGTCGTCCGTTTCGCTGGCCCCACGAAGAGTGTATCGTCTCACTCAGCTTGCCATCTCATTGCCTCGCAGAGCTCAGTTACATAAATCATCAACTACCCCCCGATTGTAGGTAGAAAATAGAAAGTTTGCTTGTCGTTTCGCGTCTATGACAAACACCCTATGCAGGATTGGAATAGAGTTGATCGAGGCTACGACCTGCAAATTTGGACAACACGCTGCCACCGCGCGCGATGTTGCTCACAATACCGCTCCCTTGAACCACCATGAACGACAGACTGAACACTTCAACCCAACGCCCATGGTCTTGCGTGCAGGGCGACCATGTACCAATGTTCAGCCAATAGTATTGTCTCACAGCCTATGCATCGCTTGAAACCAAACGGTCACTGAGAGCCCACACTCGCTACTGTAAGTCACGTGCATTTTGCCCGTTGTAGGCGTCGCTTCCATCCCTTCAGGGATGAAGTGCGGTTATCTTGCAGTAGCATCGGACGCCCTCTTATGCCAGCTTTATGGGCAGACATCTGTTGTCATGTTCTCACCTTGGCCGATTCCCAGCAGACTCCAAAATCCCAGATGACCATCCCGACATATGACACGGCTGGCGTGATAGTCTCAATCTCCGAGGAAAAACTCGCCGAGATCCAAGCGGCATTTTCGAAAGTGCACTATCATCCAGATGGAGTAGTGCCCGATGATCACCTTGCGGAGGTGGATATCTGGTTCACCAGCTGGACCGGCCTGCCGGCAAGCGTCACGCATGTGAAGCAAATACCGAGGACGAAGGTCATACAGCTGTCTTCCGGTCAGTCACTGCGCGAACCCATGATGACAAACGTGAGGACCGGGGCTGATCAACGCAGCGGGAGCCAACAACTGGCTCGCGAGAGATATCATGCAGTCCAAAGAAGCAAAGGATCAGATCAAGGTTTGCTCGGCATCAGGTGAGCGACAGCAGGACGTTATGTCAACTGAGCCCGCAAGGTATCCACACGCTCTCGATACCACAGTACATCATAGCGAACGTGGTCAACTGTGAGTCCCTGCCTCCTGTTTGCCAGGACCTCAACCATGCTCACTCGGCCAGTGTACATGAAGCTCCAAGTTCAACTGCATCTGGCGCGGACAGAAGAAACATGGCCGGCGCGAGATAGGGTGGTGGCACGCTCCGGGTTGAGCGGGAGGGAGCGACCCGGCAACCGGTGCTTGTTCGGGAAGACAGTGGGAATGCTGGTACATCTCTCGCTAAAATTGCCCTTGTTGCTGTAAGCAGTGCGGGAAGCTGAAGCGCCTACCTCAGGGTTACGGACACATTGCGCGAGAGACAGCTCGATTGTTCAAAGCTTTTCACTGCGACGTTATCGCGGCCAACTCCAAGGGCGACAAACGGTCGGAACATGGCGTGGGTGTTGTTGTTATACTTTACTCAAATGCCAGTAGATAAGGCCGCAGTAGCTAACATCGCAGTATGCGATTCCTGGTACCGGTGATCACGACGGTGAGACTCTCGTCTTTCAACCCTGCTTGGCCGTTACTCATAGCCCAGGATCGATCCCAAGCCAGTACTATTCCACCTCCGATCCTGCGTCCTTCAAAGCATTCCTCGCTCGGTGTGATGTCCTTGTCGCCAGTCTCCCGTCGACACCGCAGACGAGGTATATGCTCAATCGAGATCACTTTGGCAAGTGTTGGCCCCAATATCCAACTGGAGCTTCGGCACTGACTCCGTCTTCAGCGCTCTTGCCACAAGGGGCGGTCTTTGTGAACGTCGGACGAGGGGATTTGGTCAAGTCAGGTGAGCCATGCCATCTGCATTGGATCTTAGTGCACCGCTCATGCGCTACAGAGGAGATCATTGCTGCTCTCGACGCGCCTGGAGGTCTTTGGGGCGCTGCCCTCGACGTGACGGACCCCGAGCCCCTGCCCGTCGGTCACCCACTCTTCACCCACCCGGCTGCAATCGTCACCCCACATACCAGCGGGAGTTTCGAGGGCTACTTTGACAGTGGTGCGGACGTCCTGCTGAGGCAGGTGGAGAGCCTCCGTGGTGGACACGGGCCGATCAACGTCGTTGATCCGGACAAAGGTTACTAGTTCGAATGAACCGGGTGATGTTCCGTGTCCGTCGTCAGTGACGCAGTAGATTGTGATCTGCATGGTTTGATCTTGAGGCTTCGTCAAATTGTTGCTGACGTGTTGAACCCCCGTTTACTCGTGAACGGCTGAGGACTGGTGAGGGACGCAGGCAGTAGCTGGAGAGAACCTGCGTGTGCTGTGGTGTGCACCAGCATCTCCATGCATAGTAGTACCAAGTAGACAAAGGTCGAGCATGATCAAGCACCCCACTCCGCAGCCAGAGCTCGGCCCATCCGCTTCGCACCTTCCTCCATCTGCTCTGGTGGGGGAAGGGAGAAACTCAACCTCACAAAGATGTTCCTCGCCTCCTCCTCGCTGTTGAACATTGTCGTAGAGGGGGCCTTGAAGTAGACCGATGGCGCTACGAGTACCTTCTCCTTGACGAGACTGTGAAAGACCTGGTTGGAGATGTCCTCGGGCGTCTTCGAAGGGAAGTCCGGGTGATTCTCAATCTTCAATCGGACCCAGAGGAACATGCCACCGCTGGGACTCGGGAGCTCGATGCAGTCCTGGGGGATGTATCGCTGGAGCAGAGAGATCAAGGACAGGCAACGCTTGCCGTAGATTGCTGTGTGCGTCTTGTGAGCCAAGGTCCCGAATGGACCGGTTCGTTCCACCTACCGGAGATGTGTGGGAGATAGTTGAGCTCGAAACCCTCGTGGCTTCCCCACGCGCGGAGGATGGCAGTGATCGTTGCGATGGATATGCCCGATGGGCACTGTGTCGCGCTCTCACGACTGTTCATGAGCTTCTCGACCAAGAACTTGTGGCCGGTGATGAATCCAACTCGGCTGCCGGGAGCGACGATCTTGGAAAAGCTGTCGATGCGAATGACTCGACCGTCAGTGTCGATAGAGAGGAAGGTGGGGACGATTGGGCTGTCGGCGCCATCTGGTCGGATCTGGAGGAAGCAATCTGATGGGGTGAGAGTCAGTCCGCTGAGCTAGGACGGGCGAAGAGGAACACACATGGGTCGTCCTCGACAATGAGCAGGTTCCATCTCTGGCAGACAGAGTAGAGGTCTCGCTTTCGCTCCTCTGGCATCGTCACCCCAGCGGGATTTGAACAGGTCCTAAACCGGGTCAGCTGTAAGGCTGCGCGTTTTTGTGATATCAGAATGACGTACGGCACAACTACCACCAGCTTTGGCCTGGGGCCACCTCGTGCGGCCTCGTCCCAGCCCGCCATGAGATTGTCTAGAGCCTCCGGATCCATACCATGCTTGTCGAGTGGTACTCCCAGGCATCGTAGTCCCAAGGATGCTGCGGGACTCAGGAGACCAGGATAAGCTGAAACAGATCAGTCGCAAGACATGTGGGCACGGCATTGTTGTAGCCCACCAAATTCCTCCACCAGCATGTAGTCTCCCCGGTCGAAGCAGGTCCTCATCACCGCGTCCATCCCATCGGTGTTGCCCGCCGTACATAGCACCTCCCAGTCGTCATATCTTGGCGCATGCGTGCGACGAACGTGTTCCTTCCACCAGGCATTGAAGTGTTTGGTGCCATACGTGGAGCTGTACTGGAGCTCGTCCGAGAGGTCGGGGACGAGAGCCTCGCCTTTGGAGGGGTGTTCATACGTCTCGAGAGGGAGGAGCGAGTCAGGCGTTCGGCCTAGACGCTATGAGCATCCTTGCCCTGCTGCCGCGGCTGGGCTGTTGACCTTGAAAGGGACAACTCACTCTCGTAGCCAGGTACGAACACCGATTTACCGGCGAAGGGGATCGACAAAGTCATTCCGTTCAAGGGCCAGGTGGATGGGTGTGGTACGCCGACCCCGAACTGCTCTGGTCAGTGTGCCGCATCCAGGTCTGTCAGAAAGGCCTCGGGCTCGGACATACGCTGATCATCCCAGGTATCTCAGAGTACGGCTTGAGCTCTTTGAGCTGAGAGCGAACCCTCCCAGCAGCCTCGCGGCTGAGGTACTGGGTAAAGTCGACCGCGACTGGAGCTGGATAATGCGACAGCATGGCTTCGAGGTGGTGGGATGCGAGACACAGCGTCAGAAGTCTGTATCGGACGCGTTCTGCGCGTCGAGTTGGAGGACAAAGCTGCGTAGTGGTTCGCAACTCGAGAATCTGTCCACCGCTGTCCCTATCGGCGACGGCCGGGGTCTCAGCTGGGGTGGACACCTTCATGCGACGGGGAACTTGGGTCTCGGGCCTGGGAGCTCGTTTGAGCCGTCGGCAAGAGGAGCCCGGGGCTCAGGGACATGCTGTAAGAGGTGCAAACAGCAGAGTGTTCACATGGAAGCTGCGTGGTGGACCGACCAATGAAGGGGCGTATCAAGTTGCCGAGCCACAACCGCCATTCGGCCGAAGATCCCAGGCGGCGATACGGCGCGATACAGCATGTCCCGGCCCCAGATTCGCGAAGCCTAGCCGGCGAAGGTCTCAATCGATTCGCAGCCCAGGTAAAGTATTCCTCTCGTGTTCGAGTCCAGGCAGCCTTCCGCACTCGTACGGTATCTGCGTGACGCAACATGACGCGCATCGACACTCCACCTTGCCTCCCCGTAGCAAATCGTCTCGAGTCATTTTGGCTCACTGAGCGGGACACCGAGCTGCAATATGCGCGGACATCGCAGGAGATCCCCCACGATGCCGACGTGGTCATCGTTGGTAGCGGCCTGTCGGGCGCCATGATGAGCTATCACCTACACAAGGACGCCGAGGCTGCGGGCAGGGGACTCAGAGTTGTGATGCTCGAAGCGGACGAGGTTTGCGGAAGCGCGACAGCAAGGAACGGTGAGCCCATCAGTCTAAGCTATGGGGTTCTGCTGAGATGTCACAGGCGGACACTGCAAGCCGGTGACTTTCATCGGATATCGCGCAGAGGCATCAAAGCGCGGTCCAGAGGTCGCCAACCACTTGTTGACTTTTGAAGAAGCAGCACTGGGCCAGTATGCCGCGATCGTCGAGGCGGAGAAGATCGAGTGCGACATGCACGTCACCAGGGCATGCGATGTCTTCTACCGAGAGGACGATGCGGAGAGCGCGAGGTCCGACTGGGAAGCCAGGCGCGCGGCCTTCCCTGCGGATGTCCAGCAAGGAGACGTGCGGATATACGACGACGCCGCCGAGTTCGAGCAACTGACAGGAGTTCAAGGCGGCGTCTTTGGGGCGAGTTATCCGGCGGGTCATCTCTGGCCATACAAATTGGCGACGTCGCGTGAGTGCACAGCTGGAGAGGGATGGAGACACGCTGACGCACATGCAAAGTCATTCGGATCAGTATGAGTCACGGGATGAACCTGCAGTCCCGTACCCCTGCGACGGAACTCTCTCGAGCTCCAGATGGGCGATGGATAGTTGCGACTCCGAGGGGCGACATCTTGGCCAAGTCAGTCGTTGTGACCACCAATGCCTACACCTCATCCTTTCTCCCCGAGTTCAAGCCTCTCATCATCCCCGTTCGCGGAACCGCCTGCTCCATAACTCCGGCTCCCTCTCACTTGCCTGGCAGCGTACCAGGACCCATCAAGTACACGTACGGCTTTCGCCATGGTCCAGGGGAGGTCGATTACATGATTCCCCGACAGGGGCGCGGTCTCGTGCCGGGCCAAGGCGACCGCAGCATCATCCTCGGCGGAGCCAAGGGCTGCTTCCTCCACGACATCGACCAGTGGTACGACAACATCAATGACGACGTCGAGATGCCCGGAGCGAGGGCCTACTTCGAGGGTTTCATGGACAAATACTTTGTAGGCTGGAACGGGAACGCGCGGGGCAATGTGGATCATGTGTGGTCTGGAGGTGAGCGCATCAGCGACGCTACACTGACAGTCCAGTGCTCGGATACTCAAGTGATCTCTTGCCGTACGTGGGCGAGCACCCAGATCGACCGGGAGTCTTCATCTGCGCCGGTTTCACAGGTCACGGTGCGTACACGCTGCCTGATGCGGCTGACCTCTCAGGCATGCCTCGCATTCCTGGCTGCACCCGGGCTCTCTCCTCACTCGCTCGTGCCTTCCTCGACACCACGGAAACGATCCCAAAGCACTCGAGGGCTGCATTCGACGCGGCACTGCCAAAACCCTACCTTCTGTCCCGAGAGCGGCTCGAGTCCAAGGAGAACCGCATCAAGGATGCCATGGGCCAGGGCGCAGCGACAAAGCCTGATGAGGCCACGATGTTGGCCAGGGCGATGGAGGCCAAGTTGTAGTGTATCTCGATGAGCATGTATCTGACTTCACTCCCGACGGATGAGACCGCGTTTGTTGGCGTACAGCCATCGAGCGTTCAATGGCATGCTGACACGGATCCTCCAGGCTGGGCGACGCTCCCACGACTTTGGGCGACTTTCTGGGAATGAACTGCATGCAGCAATGATGATTGTCGACTCTACTTGCGACCCCATTTGTCCACGATGCCTTGTCCAAGCGAGACGAGATCTGGGGCGACAAAGTCCGCCTTGCCAAAGATGTCCACGCATTCGTCGTACTCGTATGTGGTAGTGTAAGCCGTGACAAAGCCGGCAGCTTTAGCGGCAACGCAGTCCCAGGCGTGCGAAGCTATTCCGTCAGTGAGTGCTGCGACCGCACATGCTACCCTACTCGACCGACGACGCTGGTCGACCGTCACTCACCAGCAAACACCGAGACCTCTCCTGGCTTGTCTGACCCGGCCTGCTCCCTCGCAAACTTGTATACGGCTGGCTCTGGCTTGCCCGCCTTGACCATGTCTGCCGACAGGATGTGATCCAGAGGCATCTCAACGCCCGCATGATCAAAATACCCCTTCACCCTGTCGACGTTGGCGTCCGAGCAGCACCACACCTCGAAGCCTCCATCCCTGAGCGTCTGCATCATCTCCGCCAGTCCCGGCCTCGCCTTGAGCTTCTTGTACTCTGACATGATATACTCGATATCATCCTGGGTGAAGAAGTCGGCGAGGGCCTCTTGTGGGACGCCGGATTGAAACAGCAGGCGGGTGAGGGTCGAGGACATGATTTGAAAGAAGGGTTTGTACTGCTTGATCTGGGAGAGGTACGAGTAATCTCGCTCGGTCGAGGTCACCCAGGAATAGAAGAGCAGCTTGGAGGGAAGGCCGAACTCCGCGAGTTTGGGACCGAGTCGCGCCTGCAGGGCGACGGCGCCATTGTCATATGAGACTGCAGTGTCAGTAAGGCGGCCTCAGGGAGGGGCGGGGGGAATGTACTCACAGCAGGTCCCCACGACGTCAACTGTTCGGATTAGCGTGTGTTTAACGGCACAAAAGAACGGGGTTTCGCTCAACATCTTCCCGACCGTACTTACAGACTACAGAAGGCATGTCGGACGAAGGAACTGGTGAAGATGAGCAGGCAAGTGGAGCGACTTTGCGGCAGAGGTTATGGTCGTTGGTGATCTTTGACGAACAGGGGGTCGAGATGATTGCTATCTTAAGCGGTTCGAGGAAACGGTCCGCTTGCTCCTAGACGCATCGGCTATTCGAAATCGGCAAACAGCGAATGAGAATGGTCCGTCGGAGTCTCTTCCGGGAAGGGCACGATTATGTGTTTGGGGTATGCGCGTGACCCGATAGACGGCTAAACCCGGGCTGCGACTGTTGAGCGCCACTTGCCCTGAATTACATTCAGGTGCCAGATGGTCCCTCTGATCCTCTGCGCAAGCGACGGATACAGCGGAATCACTACGACTTACCAGTACGCCTGTAGAGTACGGTCAGGCGTGACGCAAGGATTAGGTATATGTGACCGCACACGCGACAGACCCGGTGTAGTGCTCCTCGACAGCCACCTGGAACCTGGAAAACTCCGTACGCAATGCCCGCTGTCGCCGCTGGCTCACTCGTGCTCGTGACCGGCGCCTCCGGCTTCATTGCTGCGTACGTTGAGAAGTACTAGGTTGAGCTGATGGTGACTCCAGCCATACCGTGCAGGCTCTGCTCGATGCAGGCTTCCCTGTGAGGGGCAGTGTGCGGTCAGTTGACAAGGGCGAGTACCTAAAGGAGCGTTTCCGTGGCAAGAGTGCGAGCTTTGATTATGTTATTGTCGATGACATTGAGAAGGTATGCTCCTGGTGGATAGCCATGTATGTAGCGCGAGCTGAACTTCCAGCCAAACGCCTTTGACGAAGCGGTGAAAGGAGTGGGAGGCGTTGTGCACATGGCCAGCCCATTCCATCTCAAAGCCGAGGATCCAGAAATGCTCATAGGCCCCGCTGTCGGAGGTACCGTGGGCATCCTGCACAGCCTGAAAAAGCACAAGTAAGATGACGATGTCGCTCAAGCTAAGTTGCAGCCCTGGCGTCTCGCGCGTTGTGGTCACCAGCTCGACCGCGTCCATCAACGACGAGACACGACCTGCCCCTTTCCATTTCACCGAAGAGCGTGAGTCGTGCGTGATTGGGAGCCCTGCTGAACCGCAGACTGGAACGAGTACAGTGCCAAGGTATGCGCCGAGAAGGGTAGGGATGCTCCAAATGGCCACAAGTACAGAGGTGAGCCATCCCAATGTGGATTAGCACTGAAAAAGGTAGCGAGCAAGACTCTGGCGGAGCGAGCGTTCTGGCGCTTCATGGAGACCGAAGATGTCGCCTTTGACGGAGTGACCATCAACCCCCCAATGGTGGGTGGAGAGAAAATGGAGGGCAGGCTCACGCTCCATCAGGTCTACGGCCCCATCATACACCCTGTCAGCAACCCAGAATCCCTCAACACCTCCGTTGGTGGGTATTCAAGCACTAGCAGTCGCTGACGTCGAGCCACCTTCTATGACTGGTTCAGCGGCCGCAAATCGCAAGCAGACATACCCTTCATCGCCACCGCAAACTTCGTGGATGTTCGGGACAGTGAGGTCCGCAGACCGGTCTCCGGGCTGACCAGTAGCTGCGTTAGCCCATGTTCGAGCGCTTGTCGTTCCCGAAGCATCAGGACAGCGCTTCATCTCCAGCGCGGGCCCCGCATCACCTAACGACTTCTGCATTGTACGTGCGACTCGTCCTGCACGACTCTTATGCTGTTGGGAGCGTTCCGCTGATATCCATAGGCCATTCATCATCACTTTCCTCAACTTGCGAACGTCGCGGACGGTTATCCGACAAACGTCGAAGAGATCAACGCCGCGAGCTATCTGTTCGATGGGGCCAAGGCGGCACGTGTTCTGGGCATCACGTATCGGGACATCGACACCTGCGTGAAGGACATGGGGGACTGCTTGCTTGACAAGTTCTCATTATGACCTGCAGCGAGGACGGGAATTACGGGCTGGACTACTGCATGATCGGCAGCGATACAGTACAGGTACATATCTGCTCGACGGCTTGTACCTTCTCGGCGAGGCAACGTTGTGTCCGTTTCCAACGGTTCTAGATGAGATCTAACTTGAAGCAGCCCCCCTGCTGCCAGGGAGGCGAGTAAGGGCGAGGAAGGCGACTAGGTGGCACACGCGCATGCTGCGGCGCATACTGCGAGCTAGTGTGTCACAATGGCGGTCGCGAAATGACGTCCACTGCTTTCAACACAGTATACCGGTCATCGGGTTTTGCAACGGCCGTCCATGCTTCGTCTGCTTCACTCAGTCCCCTGCGTACCATGATTGGTGACGCGGAGAAGTTTACCCTGGGAACACCGGAGGACGATTATTGCAACCCAGCGCAGCGCCCCTTGCGATGTAGGTGACCTCGCTGCAAAGTGGGCTATGGTCTCATCGAGTGGGACAACGCTTCATCTCTTCGGGATTTCGGGCCCGAGTATCTCGAGACTTGGAAGGCACACGTCGGTCGTGACGTGAGGATCTGAGTGACAACACGGCCTGGTCCGACGCTTGTCTTTACGCCGCCTGCGCCGAGCAGAACACTTTAAATTGTGCATGGTATCAACTTGGGGCCAGCCACCGCTGACTGTCTATTGCTACGACGTATCCTCTTGATCTGTTGGTACTGGTGTGTTGCACCAACGAAGCATGCCGTCCGTTTTCTGTGAGCTCTGTCGCACTCATGTCATGTACAAGTACTGTGGCACGCTGGCTGACTCGTCGGAGTCGACATCGTGGGGACTTGTTGTGAGGCTCTTTCTCCCGTCTGACTGCGAGAGGCCGCCTAACTCATGAGCAAGTCTCGTACGACGCGGCCGAGGAAGCGGTCGAAGAGCGGCTGGGAAGCAAGCTGGCGGCGTACGGCCTGTCCGCCAAAGTCGTTTTCCGTCATTGGCTGCTTTCCAGCGAGCGTGACACGGCGTACATGGCATTTTCCGCCCGACCGAGGCTGCCGCTCGCTGACCGGTGGGAGATGATCTTTCCTCGGGTGCTCCACTCCTGCGGCATACCCCTGGACGACTTGGATGGGCTGTTCAACAAGGACGACGTCCGCCACATAACCGACATCTACCTGTACGGACTCACGCCCCGCCCGGGACTCGCCGAGATGCTACAAACGCTCAAAGAAGGCGGAATAGATTTCTGGTGCTGCTCGGGCGCCGGCGTCAAGCGAGTAAAAAACTACTTTGCCCGCGCTGGGATCGACATGCCTGAAACCCAGATATGGGACACGTCTCGAGTAGGCGTCTCCAAACCCCAGCTGCCCGTTTACGAGACCCTCGTGTGCGAGTGGCAGGAAAAGCTGCCCGGAGAAGTCATGATCTTTGGCGGTGAGTGGTTGCGCCCCAACCATTAATGTTGTATCGGTGCTTCACTGATTATTGCAGCCTCACACGCTTGGGATCTTGCCGGTGCCAAGGCCTGTGGTTTCCACACCGCCTACACGACCGAATACGAGCACTTCGAGTGCGTAAGCATGTGGGGTAAACATGATGTGGTCGCACCGGACCTAGCGTCGCTTGGAAAGGCCATTGTGGCGAAATTCGGCGGATAGGGCCAGCCGCCCGAACGTATTGTCAGATGGTAGACCTTGTATGCACCGTATGCGCCGTATAGAGATGTGATATTGATTGACAACTCAATTGTGTCGGGCAACCCTCCAAGATATGGCAAGAGCGAGAGATGCCAAGAGTTAGGGCTTTATTGTGCGGAACACCAGATCCGGACTTTTTTGCCTGATCGGCTCGCCGACAGCGGGATCCGGTTCCTGGGGAGAAGGAATGTCTTGGCAGTCATGACGGGCGTGAGAACCGTGAGACTCGAGCCGGCGCATCAGGTATGCTTGCTTGTTCACGGCCAATTTGCATCTCAGAGGCGACGGCAATGTAGCCAATGTGCTCGTCCATGACGGTGATGCCCCGTTGATAGGGAGAAATGGGAAAGGGGAGACAGATAAAGGCAACACGTCTTGGTCTTGGGCTAGCGCCCCCCTCCTCCCCCTTCATCCCCTATCCGCGACTCGAGAACAGTCGGAGATCATGAACGCTGGGCACCACACACAAGAGGATACGGACAAGGTCTACGACGTCGACGTCGACGTCGAGGTCGGTGAAGCACCTCTCACAACTTTCGAGGTCGACCCTCTCGAGGTCGATGAGACCTACTTGACCTCCTCCAAGTTCACGCGCTTCTTCCGTGGCGTTCTCTGCCAGATGATCCTACTCGGATGGTAAGCGTCTCACTCCCCGCAACAAAGCTGCATCCGGCTTACGCTCACCACTGTCTCGCACTGTAGCATCTCTTTCGTCGACCCGGCAATGTCCGACGCCATCGGTTATCTCGGGGGTGGTGGGTTTTCGTCGCCATACCTCGCCAACCTGGCTTCGTCGCTTGGCTATGCTTGCTCAAGCATCATGGCCCTGGTCGGGGGACCGTTCATCAACAAGCTCGGTGTCAAGTACTCGTGCATGATCTCCGCAGCATGTTACGCCCTTGGCGGCTCTAGCTATTATGTCATGGCCCGCTATGGGAACCAGGCCTATCTCCTCAGCGCCAAGGTATGCTAAACGAGATTCCGCGCCGTTTGCCTGTGGTGATGTTGCACTGAAATGACATTGTACAGACCATCCAAGGGTTCACCAATGCGCTACTCTACGTCGGCGAGTCCACGGCCATGTTGTCGTACCCGACCGCGCATGACCGTGGCAAGTACCTAGGAATCTGGACGTCGATGCGGAACGCCGGCAGTATCGTCGGCGGCGCCATCAACTTTGGCAACAACCACACCAACTCGTCGGCGGGAGGCGTCGCCTGGTCAACTTATCTCATCTTTGTCGGCTTCGAGGCCTCCGGCCTCATCTTTGCCTCTCTGCTCACCCAGACGAGGAAAGTTCGCCGCGCAGATGGTACTCGGGTGCCAACGTCTGTGGACCGATCTTGGCGAGCCGAGTTTGTCGCTCTTTGGAGGCATATTCAGAACCCTAGGGTAAATCTCCTTCGATATGCCCTGATCCCAGAACCGGAGCTGACGACGGTCATTCTAGACATGGCTCATCTTCATGCCATCCTTCTACTCCTTCTTCTACGGAGGTACCTACAGCACCTATCTCAGTCTTCACTTCAGTGTGCGCGCCCGAGCCCTCTCTTCCTTGATCACTCGTGAGTCTCCGCCGTTCCAACCCATGGCTTACGATAGCCACTTGTACCTCCGTCACCGTGCTTGCCTACGGGGCATTCTTGGACAACAAGCGATGGAGTCAGCGTGAACGAGCGGTCCTAGGCTTTCTGATCTGGTTGATACCCCAGGCGGCCTGTTTCATCTGGACTGGCATCAACTACGGCCGGTGGGGTAATAACTCGGCGGCGTACCATGCATACGACTACATCAAGTGAGTGTCCCCCTCCTCATGCTTTCCCAATGTAATGTCTGAACCATCGGTTAGCGACAAGGGAGCCTGGGCAGTAGCCTACCTGCCTTACTTCATCATCTTTGTCACAGGATACTGGTGCCAGCTTTACCTCTACTGGGTCCTTGGCACCTTCTCCACCGATGTCAAGTCGTCGTCCCGCACCGGTGGTCTATTCCGCGCGTTCGAGTCTGCCGGCAGCGCCGTCACCTACGCCATCAACTCCGCAGCCACTGACAAGAAGATCCCGCTATACGTCAACAGTTCCCTCTTGGCGGCCACTATCCCCTGTATCATCGCTCTGATCCGGATGGTACCCGAGGCTCCATCGGCGGTCGATGATCTCGTCGAAGATGCGCAGACGGTGGAGGCGGCGACGAAGGCCGAGTAGGCTCCTATGAGCTGGTGGCAATGGTTGCAGAGTACTTGGGGGTCAAGTTGTTAATAGAGTTGTTCGGTAGTGGGGCTACATGTTCCATCGTCTTGTTCTCTTTAGTTGTAGAATTCTTCACCTGGCTACGATCTGCCTTGAATTTGACTCATGCAAATGGTGGAAGGGCCTTGGCAACCCGCCAGCTCAAGCTCTGTCGCTGATGGCTGGGCATTGTGGGCAGACGTTCGCATTTTCCATCGTACGGAGGACATACGGTAGTGTTACATCTTCAGCAGCCTGTAGCTCGACTACGACTCGTTCGAGGTCAAGCGAATGGCAGGGTCCTACCCAATTCCGCGCTCTCCCTGGCCAGTTCAATGACGCGGATCCCATCCCTCGACGTCTCGGGCTTGACGACGAGCTCCTTCTCCCCCCGGATCGCCTTGGCCACGTCCTCGTAATACCCCATGTAATCGCCCTTGAGGCTGGGCATGTTTCCGACCCACTTGCCCTTCTTCTCCTGCTGCGAGTCATGCGCCTTCTTGGACGTCGTCAACACGCCGTAGGTGTCCGGGTGCTCGTACCCGAACTTGGGGTCCGTCGAGGCCATTCCCTCGGAGACGATCTGGGGTTCCTGCGGATCCTCGCCGTGCTTGATGAACGTCCCGTCGAAACCGCGGACAAAGTACTTGAGCGGGTACACGAGGTTGGACACGATGCTGCCCTTGACGGTGACGAGGAGGTCCTTCTGAGGGCCAGAAGGGTCGTATTGGAGCACAATGGTGAACGCGTTGTCGCTCTTGGAAGGATGAACGAGAGAGCGGTAGAACCCCGTCACGCTGGTGGGTTGGCCAAACAGCGCCATAGCCTGATCGAGCACATGGCAGCCTATGCCGAACATGAGTCCCCCGCCGGGCTTGAAGTCGGGGCCGGGGTTGCCAGACGCCCAGGGAGGGAAGTCGACGTCGTAGTGGATCTCGGCCTCGGTGATTTGCCCAAAGACGTTTTGGTCGACGAGGGATTGAAGCGTCCGGAAATCGGAGTCGTATCGCCGGTCTGGAGAGTCAGTCACTTCTGAGCGCAGCGACCGGCGCGAAGCAGATGCGAGGGGGTACCAGACTCGAGGATCGAGAAGCGTGAGAAGGTGCGTGCTGCCGCCCAGTCGCCTCGCCGTCTCGCCGTCTCGCCTCTCACTCACTCTGGAACACCGTGAGCACCTTGCCGCTCTTCTTGGCCTCGGCGATGACCTGGTCGGCTTCTTGGGACGAGCAGCAAAACGGCTTCTCCACGACGACTAAGGCGGGTCATCAGCGAGGACCCGCAGCTTCGGCTTGGACTGCGACCTCGGGCACAGGATGGCCACAACAATAGCAGTGCGATCTTGTAGTTCAGTTTGCAGGATCCATCGCCCTGTGAACGGCAGGGTGGCCACAACAATGGCAGTGCCATCGCCCTCTGACCAGCGCACACGCCCGCCGACTCACCATGCTTCCCCGCCTTCAACGCCGCGATGGCCAGCGCCGCATGACTCGAATGCCCCGTCGCGATGATCACCAGTTCGACCTCTTTATCCTCCAAGAACTCCTCGTGTCCCTTGTACCGCCTCGCCTCGGGGTAGTCGATCGTGCAGTGCGGCGCGGTCTTTCCCGTCCGGCTGTCTGTCGCCGCGTCGTGGCGCTGCACGAATGCGACGAGCCGATAGGACGGGTTGGGGAGGATGAAGGGGAGGTGGAAGGTGCGGGTGGAGAAGCCGTAGCCTACGATCCCGACCCCGATGGGTTTGGGCGGAGACATGGCGATGGCGACGAGAAATAGACGTGGCCTGGAATGGACTGTAGCTTGGTGAGAGTGAGTGAAAGTGAGACCCAGCCGACTCGGGGGCCAAGACGAGTTGACAGAGTTGCGAGACGGTACGCATGGATGGGAGTCCCACATGCTCGCTCGCTCGCGCTATATATGGCCATATCGCACGCCATGGCCTTCCCCGGCGCCCCTTCCTCCTCCCCCCTCCTCCTGCTTCACATGATGATCCCCCTCGCTCCTCGCACCTTGCCCCCCGCTCACCGACCGGTGGATACTCGGACCATAACAGCGAACCAACTCTGCGGGTGGAGGTGGAGGTGGGCCGGACCGGCGTTGCCTCGCGCACCGGCATTTGGCTCGCCGAATGTGAAGTCCACCTCTTAGACTGGTGCGGTACGGTGGGATTCGGTACACGCGGAGCCCACTGGGGAGCATCGGCCAGGCAAGTTGTATACTTGCGATCGAAGCGAGCTCGAGGCGAGGTGCCCGGTGGGGTGTCAAAGCACCGAGGTACCACGCCCAGGCCCAAGCCATGGCTACACCATGCCAATACCCTACCATGCCAATACCATACCATGCCAGTGAACCAATCTACCCGCTCTAGACACCGTCGTCGCGCTACAAACCCTGCAGCACCCCCTCGCCCTCCTCCCCGGCCACAATCTCCCCTCTTTCATCACCCTCCACCCCACCCTCCCCACCATCTCATGCGCCGGGTCTACCACCCACTCCCACCCAGCTCCTCCTTCCCCGTTCCCATTCCCATTGGCATCGCCGCTCTCATCCCCACTGACCACCTCCACGCTCCTGCCCTCCGCGGCCAGATCCCTCGTCGCCGCGACGAGGAACTCCTGGATCGGCTTCAGGACCCACCGCGTCTTCTCCCCTTTGCCGTCGAACCAACCCAGGTGACCGCCCGAGCCCGTGATTGCGATGTAGACGTGGGATGACGAGGAGATGGAGGTGATGGGCAGGGTGCGGCCGTCGCAGATCGGGTCGTCAAACGCGTTGATGGAGAGCAGGGGTCTGTGGGGAGAGGTATGAGTCAGCAAGTTGCGCAGGCACACGGATAAGAATTTTGATACAACACGCGCGACCAAGTATGCAACGCAGTGACGCAGGTCCAAAGCGCAATCGTCGAAGGGACCAAGGCTGTCCGGGACGGGATCCGGGCAGACACGCAACGGGCGGTCCGATGGTGATGACGATACCGCAGCACGCAACACGCGACGCGCTGTTCAAACCCCTGCGCCGCGCTCACCTCTTGACACCCCCGATGTACTGCTCCGAGCTCGCCCAGGCATAGTACGCATCGGCGTTCTCGAACGGGAACATGCCCTCCCTCCTCGGTCCCCCGACTTTACACACCATCACGTCGTCGACGTCCTTGAGGCTGATCCCGTTGGGTTTCGCGCGGTACTTTTTCAGCACGGGGAGAACGTCTTTCACGGGGCTCTCCTCGCGCTCAAAGATCCCCGGGTTGACGTCGTAGTGGCCGAAGAACATGTGGAGGAGGTTACGCGCCATTGCCTCGGAGTAGATCTTGCGCGTGAGGAAGTGCGACTCGAGCTTGATCGACATCCCGGGGACGTCCCATGGGCAGCCGAGGACGATGCCAGAAGACAGGAGACAGCGGGAGGAGGTCTCGCCGATGTACCGCGCGAGGACCGAGGCGCCGAGGGAGAAGCCCATTCCGTGCAGCGGGGACGTGGGGAAGTGGTGTCGGAGGTAGTGCAGCGAGGTGGCGAGGTCGAGCGTGGTCCCGGCGGAGTAGAGCTGGGGGGAGGTGACGGGGACGCCGGCGCCTGGACCGGGATCAGGAGAGGGCCGCGCGGGCAAAGAAGGGTTACAGGAAACGACGAGAGGAGACGGCACGAGACGACGCGAGACGGGTCATGCACTCACAGCCTCGGAACTGCGCGAGTCAGCAACGGACCCAAGTGGAGTGAACGAGCTCGTCGAGGTGTGCCCCGGCGCCACGCCCACTCACATTCACGACCACCGCTCGTACCCCCAGCCCACCCTCGGACGCCGGCTTCGCAGCCCACGAGAGCACGTTGCGGACATACGACTCGTGACTTCCCCCCGTCAACCCATGGCAGACCACGAGCGTCGGCGTGTCGGGAGGGAGCGTCTCGTGGTTCGACGGGGTGAAGTCGAGCGCTCTGAGCGGAGTCAGCGGCGATGTCTTCGGCGCCAGCAGCTTCAGGGGTACTAGGGTGTCGCCGCTCCATAGGTACCAGAGTGTCGCCGCTCCAGAGATACCAAAGTCTGATAATTGAGTGCGGTGAACTCACAGTGTTCCGCCGTCTGGGACTCGGAGGTATGTCCTGGACTATCAGCGACGTTGCGGACAACTCGACGGAGACAGTCGGTCGTACCGGGAATATTGCACCTGGTCGATCTTTGTAAAGTCGCCAAAGACGGAGTAGACGGTCTGCAGGTGTCCACTACGGCGCCATCATCATCAGCACTTTTGAGCCATCCCAGAGCTAGCCCAACCGCGCTCACGCCGCATTCACTTACTTGGGCAACCACCACGCCGGCGTGAACGTCCCTCTCAGACTCGGCACGTTCTCCCCTACCCACTCGTTGACACTCATCTCCCTCCGCTCCCCTTCGACGCCCTGCCAGCCATCCGCCTCGTCCTCGTCCTGTATCCGGCTCCGACCTTTCGCGTGGCCGAGGGCCAACACGCCCGGCTTGGACGGGAAGACGCGCACGATCTGCCGTGGGTAGACGGCCAGGCCGAGCATCCCGAGGATGGTGAACCAGAGTTTCGAGGGCGCGGCGAGGAAGTGGGACAAGGTGGATTGGGGCAGGTGGTAGGTCACTGGGGAGCACATGGGGGTGGAATGGACGCAGCGTTGCCGTAGCTGTAGCTGTTTCAGCGGGGCGAGAAGGGGGAAGGGGTAGGAATGGGATGGGATGGGATGGGATGGGTGCTGATGGGCGATGGGCGATGGCGGCGAGACGATGGCCGGTCTAAGCGTCTATGGCGTTTCGTCTATGCTTATTCTACGCTGTTGGTCGTTCGGGCCTTGTCCTTCGTCCTCGCCTAGACGGTAGGCCGCCGGTCGCTGTTGGCGGAAGATGAATGGATGACAGATACCAGTGTCAACACCAACCCGACGCTGTGCTCTCAACTTTTCCCCAACCAACCACACTGTGACGTCGTCGTCGTCGGCAAACGTTTTCCCGACTGGTCCGAAACAATCTCCAATTGATATCGTTCGCATCTCATCCTGGCACTTTCCCTCTTCACGCAGCATGCTTGGTAACTTACTCGCTTGTACGAACCATCGCCATGCTCGTCGCTCGCACGTGCACCTGACCTCTTACACCGCGCGCTGATCGTTGACCTCCTTTCGACGACGTGCCATCGCCGAGCTAACCCGCGAAGTGGGAGGGGGGAGGTGGGTCCGGCTGATGGTGCGGCGCCGGCGCCAATCACCTCGTATCACAGAGGTATGGCCAGGTCAGGTAGAGACCCAAAGTCTTGCCGTGATCACTCGGGTCGTCGCGGGGTTAGAACGGACACAACCCCCGCCCCGAGCCGGATCCAAGCCGGCGGCGTGATGGCATGGCACCGTCTCACCTCCTTTGTCCTCGGCCTAACCGATCACGGAGGCGACACGAGTACCTTGACTGATGGCCTACGTCTGGGCTGATGCTCCGCTTCCCGTCTTACCTGCTGATGCGCCGGTCCCCCTCCGCTGCGCCCCAAGTCGAGTGATAGCGTTCACGCCGACACACACAGGAGCAGACAAACCGCGCCAACTCACAACGAAGTGATTAACGGGCAATCGCACCAGCCTACTGATAGGCGACACGACATTCACGCTGTCCAGCTGACCACGATCGCGGCGAGAAGCATAATCAGAAGCAGCCACCGACACCGACACCGACACCATCCTCGGCCAGACCCACTCGCGCTTGCGTTCGCGCGGATCACTTGGCTGCGATACCGACGGATGCTTCTGCGTCGTCGTCGCGCTCGACTCTTCGTCGTCCTCGCCCGCCCGCCCCATCCCCTCTACACCTCATTCGCACCTCGCCCAACGTACCTCGCCCGAGCTAGTTGATCAGGCAACGAGCCACCGACACCACGCCGCGCGGAGCGCTGCTCGGGCCTCCGTGCTCCCTGGCGGCCGAGGTCGTCCCGCTACTCGCTCCCCTGTGCGCGGTGCGCCTGCGGAGGTCCTTTGCACCAAAGGCAGGCAACATCCGCCGCCGCTGCCGGGGTCCTGTGGTCCATCAAAGGTACTCGCACTCGATACTCGGGGCTGCACATCGCATAGCCCGTACCGACCTTTGGCACGAACGGACTTCTGAGCTCCCTCCCAATCCGCGCGGTGCGACATCCCCCTCATCAGATACATCAACACTGGTACCGGTCACCCCGTTCGTCTCCCCGTCTCATCTTGATTCTGCCTCTCAGCCGCATACTCCCCAACCCACTCTCAAGGGTATCCCTCCGAGGTATCCCACCAAGCTCCCAGCCCCAAACCCCGAGCCTTGGCCTAGACGACGACCTTCCCACCCCTTTCCGACTCTTACGGCGGTCCCGTTCCTACCCTTGCCCCGGGACGAGGGA
This sequence comes from Saitozyma podzolica, assembly GCA_003942215.1. NCBI lineage: Eukaryota > Fungi > Basidiomycota > Tremellomycetes > Tremellales > Trimorphomycetaceae > Saitozyma > Saitozyma podzolica. Next base: position 232,392 of record RSCD01000026.1, on the reverse strand, counting down.
CCGGGCGTCGTTGCTATCACCACCCTTTGCGCACCCCCGTTCGATCGTCTCGGAGCAGGACGCAACAGCAGGCTCTGCTCACGCCCGGCGCTCCCACCTCCAGCTCCCGGTCCAGGTCTGGAACACCTTACCACGCCGTGCGAACGAAACCCTACTCCCGCATACTCGGACTCTGTCACCCCAACTCGGCGCGGCTCGACACTCCTTTATCCTCGGATATCATCTCACCTTGCACAACACTGGCAAGGCGGGACGGTCTGCGTTGATAAAGGGTGGTACAGCGGGTGTTGGAGCTGTGTCCGTCTCGGCGTGCAGTGACGTCTCGGAGTGTCGTACAGTTCCCATCGCATACCTCTTTCCTTCACGCCTCCTCCTTGATACCGTTCGAAGCGCTGTCACCTGTTCTGCTATCGGGCTCGTCGTTCTGTCAGGATACACCGCTCTACTCGTACTCCCAAGCGAGGTGACGTGTTGTGAGTCCCTCCATTCCGCGCCGGTCCTCTCGCTCACGACTCAGTACTATCCTCGACTGTCTGTCACACCATGTCAACCGACATGTCCATGTTCGTCTTGCCCCAGGCACTGGCCCAGACCGCTCCTACCGAAACCCAACTCGAGTCGACAGCGCCTCTCGCCGGTGTCACCCATTCCCGAACCGTCTCGAGCGGCACCGCGGGGGCCCTCACCGCTATGCCCATCAACGCCACGCCCCCTCCGTCCACTGCGGCCGAGTACGACTACCCGCAGCCCAGTTCCAACGCCCAATGGTCCTTTCCCGCGTTACCCCAGGCCCCCTCCTTCCCTGTCGACTTCACGTTCCCCCCGGCGCCGGCTGGCCTTGCGTCGTCCCCCAACCCCGCCCAAACCCCGCTTACCGCTGCGTTCCCCTTCGCTACCGCCGCACCGCCAAACACCGCGGAGCCTGTGTTCTCGCTCGGCGTCTCCTCCCCTTGGACACCCAGCTCTGTGCCCCTCTCCAAGCCCATCGCGGGCTCTCCCTCGGAACTGCTGGCCGGCTGGTCCGTCCCATCCCCCTACACCGCCGCGGGTTCCGTCACGTCTCCTTCCCCGCGCCGCCCGCCAGGTCCCATGCGAGGGTTCTCAACCTCGGCGATCTATCGCCGTAAGCGATCGTCGATCGTATCCGCCATCGTACAGCCCTCCGCCACGTCGCCATCGCCCGGTTACCCCAACACGGCGTTCGCGCCGTTCACACCGGGTCAAGCCGGACCGTATCCGTACCCCTACACTCCCCCGGGCCATACTCATGCGGCAGTGGAACCCCAAACCCCACTCCATCGCAGGCCGTCGGCCCCAGTCCTCCATCCGAGTCCATATAGCACCCACCAAACGTCCCCCATCATGGGTGGGATCCTCAGCAAGACCTCCAACGACGCCCGCAACATGCAGCCCTCTGGCGGGTACAGGCGGCTCCACCCGTCCCCCAATGGATCCGCCGAGTTTGAGAACATCCGTGACGTCAAGGCCGAGGCGGATACGAAAGCACCCAGGTTCAAGCCGTCCAAGGACCAGCTCGACATCCTCATCGCGGCTTACAAGGAGAACAAGTGGGTGGGACTTTTCACTGCCACGAAGCGATTTCCCTGCCACGAAGCGATCAAGCGACAGAGCGCACGCCACTACATATCCGCTTTGTCGCCGTGTTCCCCAGCCGCCGTGACGTCGTGCCGTTGCGATGCTTTGGCACGAGTTTATGACTGATAGCGGTAGGAACCCCGACGGACCCACCAGAGAAGCCCTTGCAAAGCAGTTGGGCCCCGACGTGAGGCCCAAGACGCTCCAGATCTGGTTCCAAAACCGGTGAGCCGCGCGCCCCATCACCACACATTTCCTCACACACGGACCAACAGGTCGCACGCGACCACTTGCTGATCGTTCTATCTGTAGCCGATCCAAGGCCCGCGCTAAAGAGCGCGAAGCGAACTTGCCGAAATCGCTCACGCTCAAAGGCGTCGGATTCGGTCGCCTCACCTCGCCCGGCCCGCCTCGCCGTGGAGCCTTCGCCGTTGATCCGGATGCGCTCCAAGCGCTGATTCGGGATGATGATCGTGAGTCGGCGAAGACGTTTTGCGAACGATCCCGATTTTCTATCAGTACTTCTCTTCTGCGAGTCACAGAAGCTACATGGCACTGTTCGCTTTGAGGCTGGCCTGAATTCGGATCCTGCGACGCGTTCGTGTCTGCGCGCTGACACGCCCGTCCAGCCGACCTCCTCCTCGTGCCCATCTCCGTCCTGACCATCTCGTCGTGGACCCGGTTCCTCACTCCCGGATCCGGCCGCACCTCTCCCGACCTCGGCCTCGTCATCCGCCTCTCCCACCCACCCGTCATAAGGCTCTACGTCATGCATCATTCGGACGTCTACCGCCTCACCGTGCCGATCGCGCCGGTATGCATCGCGCGGATCCACCCGGCGTCGATATTCTCCACACCAACGACCACACCGGCCTCGAACGCGGATACGACTGGCATGTCCCGTGCGCCGACTCTCGACGCCGAGTCGGCACTGATCAAGTTTGAGATGGTGCCGACTGCGGCGGAGTATGGGTGTTGGAGTGATGGAGTGTGGAAGGGTACCGTGGATTTTACGGGCGGGGCGGCGAGTAGTGGTGGACTCTGCGAGGTCACAGGGGACAGAGAGGTGAGGAGGTGTTCCACGACGACGCTCATGGGTTTCAACTTGAGACCACAGCTCCGATCGAGCTGACGACACCGCGATAGGTCCTCGTGCCCGCTTTCACGCAGGCGCAACGACTTCTCCAGGGCAAGAGAGCCTTCGTGTCTGCTGCTACCCCGAACACGGGGATCACCCCCATCTCGACCTTCAACAATAATTGGAAGTATCCTCGCACGGGATATTCCAGTAGTGCCACCACCTCCAGCCCGTTCACCTCGGCGCCAATGGTCATGCATACCCCCCAGAGATCGTCGGAGAGCATGACATTTTCCGCCTCGCTACCGGCTTCGGCGGTGGTTACGCCCGCAGTCCCCCTGTTCTCTCCGGATAGCGTCTACTCTGCCGAGTCCGCAGCGCCGTCGTTTTCTCACCTGTCCCTGTCCACGCCCACTTGCCAAGACACCGTCAACGCAATGTCGATGTATCGCCAAAGATCCATTTCCGCGCCCACCGCGCCGATGAGGCCGGGGCCAATCTTCACGTCTCTCCCGGCGCAGGCGCCACTGGAGCAGATTGCCTCTCACGACGAGGACGAGGGGGGAGTCGCGGTCGCGGGAATCTCTCTCCCGGGCCAGGCATACGGTGCACAGGAAGTCCTCCTCTGCGATTCCCCCACTCGACTCGATCTCGACATCTCCCCATCGGGAGTGGTCCCGCTCAGCTGGGGATCTACAGCCGAATCAACGATCACCAACGCAGTGACAGACATCCCCCCGTCAACTTGGCAAGTCAGCCTCGGCGGCCTCGGCCTCGGCGTCCCCTCTTCACCAGCAATGTCCCCCGACCTCGACCTCGGCCTGTTCCAGAGCTTCTCGGCGCTCAAACCGACTCGCACTCCGACTCCTCTACAAACCACCTTCCCGCCCAGCCACGATGATCTCAGAGTCGGAGATGTCCACGACGACGCGATCGAGCACCTGGTCAGCTCGGCGGGATCGGGGAGCTGGAGCGGGAGCGGGAGCAACGAGACCTCGCCGTCGACTCTGGATGTGGAGTCGACAGACGGGAGTGCCAGCGTGGGCCTGTTTCCCGAGCTCGAGCTCGAGCTCGAGGTGGATGCGGAGCACTCCTGAGTCTCCAGCGTGCGTAGCCAATGCTGCATTGTCAACGGGGGGAAAGCGCTGGCTCACTGACACGAAAGGGTTGCGCGAGCTCGAGGCGGGAGGGGCAAACGACGGGTAGAGCAGAGCAGAGCAGAGCAGAGCAGAGCAGATTGGTGTGGCGGTGCCAAGGCGCCCACACTACTCGTACAGGCCGCCATGGAAGTGAAAGTGATGGTGGTCATGGTTCTTGTTCTCCCCCGTGTCTTTTCTTCCTTCTTCGTGATAGCGTAGAGACAGCTGTGTGACCGCCAGCGTGACCTTGAAGTCGTTTGTATGCATTGTATGCATAGTGAGGAGATGTCCATTGTACAGTATACGCAGCTGTGGGCCATGCCTTGTTGACCGTTTTCCAGCCTAACCCGAATCGGAGTGCCTGGAATTCAACTACATCTCAATCTCATCCCATCGTCATCGACTCTACTCTCCTTCGTCTTCTTCGTCTTCTCTTTCTTCTTTTACTCCTCCATCTCCGCATCCACGCCGTCACCTCCGCCATGTCGGCCAACCTCTCCGACCCAGCCATCGCCCATGCGTGCGACCTCATCTCGGACCCATCGGACGCGACGACATGGTGAGCGAGACAGCTTCGACCAACTCCCAACTCCTTTGCCCACGCACAGTCCAGCTTCTCCACAAGGGGTGTTGGACGTTGGCCTCCCCATTCCTCGCCCGTGCAGATCCGATCCAGCTAATCAGCTAACGCCTCAGGCTGCTGCTACACTACTCCACCCCGTCTTCGCCCTCACCCATCATCCTCCTCTCCTCCGGCCCCGATCCCGCCGTCGCTTCCCTCCGAACGAGCGTCGAGGCGTCCGACGAAGAGGTCCTGTTCGGATACGCCGAGGTTGGGGGGAAGGGTCTGGTGCTGCTACTCGTCTCGGACGCTGTGGGGTGAGTGGGCGTACGAGTGGCTGTGACTCGACTGGACCCAGACTCGAACGCTGCGGAGAGTCGTGGATGGCGATACGCGATTCCGCACGGTTTGTCCAGGAATCCCGCTGACGGTGTTCATAGAGGAGTACGACGGGGTGAGTAGAGTTTCACCACAAACAACAACAGCACATTCCTCGCGAAGTGTCTAAACACCCAATCATCCCTTCTCGATATCCAAGGCGATTCCCTCGTCACGCTTATTCCCGCTTCACCGAGCATTGCGCTCTGCGCCCCACCCTCGCGGCCACCCCGCTAGCCCGTTCGCTGATCCCGTTGCAGCTCGCGCCGTCGTACACTCTCGAGCGGTAGCATCGCAGCTGTTCCCCGTGAGTCGACCTGGGCCATCTCATCTACCCTGAGCATTCGGTCGTACCCTCGTTGTGCTCCTCAGGCGGTCGCTCGATCACTCGGTGACAGCTGCGAGGTCTCGTCGCTGACGCCGCGCCCAGGAATACACCGCCATGATTACCATCTCGCACGCCTCTGAGCTCACCGACGAGCTCGTCCGAGACAAACTTGGCCTGGACTACGCTCAGCGGCGGCTTCCTCTTGTCCCGCAAACAGACGAGACGCGCGGTGTGGAGCAGCTGGGGCAGCTTCAGCAGCTTCAGAGTCACGATCGGGACCCTCGCGCGCAGGGCGCGCAGGGACAAGCGGCCCCCATTTCGCTGAATGACGAGGAGGAGCGAGTTGGGGCGAGGGCATCGGCGTTACCGCACAAGCCCAGGAGCAGCTCGAGTATCCCACGGGCTACACCGTCGCCGTCCCCGTCGCCGGCGCTTTTACCCAACCAGTCAACTTCTGGTGAACTACCTCCCGCTTACGTCGACGCGGACGGCCACCCGCTGCCCAAAGTCCCCGTCGAGCCGATCTCGGACCTCCCCCTCGGCCCCATCGACACTCCCGCCGCGTCCCTTCCTCCGCTGCTACCTCCCAACCTCCCTTCACAGAGACAGCACCACTCTTCCGATCAGGAACATCTCGCGCCTGCTCTGCCCCTCGCCTCTACCGCCACGCCGGAGTACCCGCCCCATCTCCCAAACTCCAATTCGAACAAGGGCATCTCCTCGGCCGACTTCTTTCCCGATCGCAACCGCAAGACCTCCCTGTCCTCCCGCCTCAAGGGCGCCATCCCGGGTCTCACCTCGGACTTTGGCGGGAGCTCCAATCGATCTGTTTCGGACCCCAACGCCGGTTCCAATTCGCCTCATGCGTCTCATGTCATTCATGGCCGGACCGCGTCGGGCTCACAACCCCGCTCCCCGACCGCCTCGGCGTCAGCCCAAGACGCCGCCGCCGCCGCTGCGGGGATCCAGTCCCCCGAATCCCCGTCCAACAAAACATCCAAATTCACCAAGTTCTTCTCCCGCCGCAGGTCGGGCAACAACGAAGTCACCCCGCCTGGTTCCCCGTCCAGCCCAAGGGGGTCGGCATCGGCATCGGCGAATGGCAACGGAGTCAGGAGTGACGCCCCGCCAGTGCCCCCAAAGGACTCGTTCCCTGCCCAACCTGATCGGAACGGGTTATTCGGGATAGGCGATGAGAACGGTTCGCCACACGTCTCCAATAATGGGCACAACGGACATGCCCAAGCGCAAGGATACGGCGGTATGTCGTCGCATCACCTGGAAGAGGATCGCCACCGGAGCCTCTCGCCATCCCAGTCCGCCAAGGTCGCCCTGGCCGAAGCGAGGGAACGCCGTGTGGCGCAAGAGTCGGAGATCCAGGACCGGTTCAGGCGGGATCAGGTGGAGAGGGATCGGATACGGCGTCACTCGGGGAATCGAAATGCGGTGGTCTTGTCGCAAACCCCCCAGCCGGAGGACGATGACGACGATGAGGATGTTGGGTTGCCGTACGATCGGGATCCGCCCGAGGTGCCCGAGAGTGTGGAAGGTGCCGATGGTGCGGAGGGCGGCGATCGAATCGTTCCCTCCTCGTTTCCCCACGACGGCGGCGTACCGCTAGGACATGTTGGGGAGAAGGAGATTATGCCTGCAGCGCCGACATTGCCCGCGGCGCCTATAGATGCGGCGGTACCGAACACGACTACCACAGTGGACAGTGGAGGTACCTTTGGAGCAAATCCCGCGGAACGGCTCTCGATGGCGGCGGAGGAACATGCCGAGCGGCTGAAAGCCATGAGGGAGGAGGAAGAGGAGAGGGTGGAGGCAGAGAAGGAGGCGTACCGTGTGGAGATGCAGAGGCGGGCGGATGAGGAGGCGAGGCAAGCCGAGGCGACGAGGCTGAGAGAGGAACAAGAAGCCAGAGCTGCCTCGGAGGCCGCCGCGATGGCCGCTGCGGAGCAGGAGGCGAGGTTGCGTGGCGAGGAAGAGGAGAGGCGGATCGAGGCTGAGCGCATGGAAGCGCAGAGGAAGTTGGCGGAGGCGAGGAGACTAGAGGCGGAGCGGCTCGAGGCGGAGAGGCTGGAGGCGGAAAGGGTGGCGCAGGTGGAGAGGGAAAGGATCGAGGCGGAGAGACTGAGATCAGAGGAGGAGGAACGGGCGAGGGTTGCAGAGCAAGAAAGGTTGCGGGCCGAGGAGGAGGCGCGGAAGGTCGAGGAGGAGAGGAAGAGGAGAGAGGCGGTGAGGGAGGGGATGCGGCGGAGCAAGGATGAAGGAGGGGTCATGCTGAAAGGGGTGAGTGGGGCGTGGCTCGCGGCGACGGGCACAGCGCATCATGGGTGGGAGCTTTCGAAGCGTGGCTCTGGCGCAAACGATCCCGACGAATCGTTGCTCTAGACACCGAGGGAGGAGGCGCAGAATTTGAGTCGAGGAGTGAGTGCTTCGCTGACGAAACCTTTGCTCGCAGTGGATCACGGTGCAGACCTTCCGATCGATGACATGGCGGAGGCGATATTTCCACCTGTTTGGCACCGAGATGAAGCTCTTCAAGTCGGAAGGGGTGAGTGGGGTGAGTGGCGCTGATTCGAGTGGTTTCGATCCGCTTCGACACCAGATACTCCGTCGTCCAACCGAGTCGATTCGAGAGCTTGGTTCTCGCCTCGCCCAATACCACCCACCACGTCTTGGGCGGGGGTGGAGTCTTGGGCCGTGGCCTGGATGTCCGCGCTGATGACTGTGCTGACCACCCCGCAGGACACGGCGCCGATTCAGACCATCCATCTCGGACAGGGCACGAGCGTGAGCCAGACGTACGAGGAGAGCCAGGTCCAGGGGAGTTTCAAGATCGCGTCAAAGGGCGGTCAGGATGGCGACGAGGTGGGTCGGGTCGGGTCGAGTCCGGGTGTGGTTGTGGTTGTGATTGCGCGGCGGCGGGATTCGGGCTTCGGGCCGCGTGCAGCCTGCGGCGTCCGGGTGAGTGGAAAGGACTATGCTGATCAGGTTTAGGACTTCTTCTTGTTCACAGACTCGCCGGAGGACAAGGAGACGGTGCTTGAGGGTCTGTGCATTGCGGTGCAATGAGCGAGCATCGGGGAGGGGACATGTCGGACGGATGTACGGACAGACGAACACGCCTGACACTGTGTTTAAATTGTCTTGGACTGTGTGATCATCATCTCTTGACCGATATCTTCGGGTGCGTATACTTTCATACAGCTTTTACCCATTTGCGTCCTCGTCTTGGAGTCTTGTCCCCAGATATCAGAAGGATGCATACACGGACACAGGACACAAAGTCTGTATTCATCGTGACGATTACGGTTGCGGTTGCGGCTGCGCGATGCGATGCAAAGTACAATGTCGCCGTACTGGTCCCCGCTCACTCCCCCGCCACGTGCGAACGCGTTCGGAGCCTTCTCGCAGGCATCGGTCCATTCGTCCTCGCTAGTCATCCGCCATGACCATGTCGCTCCCTTCCGACCCGGCCCTGTCCCCGCGCAGCGGACTGTCCTCCCGGATCATATCGGCGCGAGGCTGCGGCGACTCTGGCAACGGTAACGGTACCGGTGCCGCACCTCCTCTCCCCCATTCCGCTCTGGACTCCTCGACCGCGGTCGCCTCATGCTCTCCCATCGATCCCGCCTTTCGTCCCGACCATAACCTCTCTCCCCGTCGCCATTGCCGTTGCCATCCCCATCCCCAATGCCGTTACCACCTGCCCTCCTCTCCCCGACCCCGTCGCTCTGCCCTCCCGCCGCACCTCGTTCCCGCTCAAACACCGGAGCTCGGTCCCTCCTCCAATCGTCCCCTCCGCGCTCACGACGCACATCCTCCCCTTTGGTCCTATACCGGTCCAGCTCTCCGCGCCGATCCCCGCCCGCGTCCCTGTCCTCCCTTAGCGCCCCGCCCTTCTGCCATCGCTCCTCGTCCGCTCGTGAGTGCGGTGCGGATGCTCCCGCACCACGTTGCCCACCGCGAGGTCCGCGCGGATCCGTGCGATACGGCTGGGTAGTGTAGTTACGAGGGGTGACTCGCGATGACAATGATTCCGGATCGAGGTAACGCATCGCCCCGCGGCCTGAACGGGTGGGCGTTAGCTGAAGATCTCCACAAGGCAAAGGCGAAGGCGAAGGCTTATTCGGACGCCCCATCGCGAGGGATCAGGGGTTGGTGGGTAAGGCGCAAAACACACGCCACGCCACGTACCCTTGAACACCACCCCTCCAGCCTCCTTGATCCTAGCCCGGTCCTCCTCCATTTGCCGCTTCATCGCCTCGAGCTTCTCCAGCCGCGCCACCTCGAGCCGTTCCTTCTCCTCCCTCTCGAGTCTGCGTCGGATCAGCACTGCGTGATCACGCCTTCTTCATACCGAATCAAGCCAGATCACGTCCCTCGTCATTGCCCGACAAGGGTTGTGAGGAGATTCGATTCGATTCGACTTGCGCCGCCGCTCACCTGGCATCGAGCTCTTCCTCCGTCTCTTCCCTCGGCTTACGGTCCCTTTTCCGCTCTCGTTCTTGCTTCTCACGCTTTTCCTCCCTCCGTTCTCTCCTCTCCTTCTTCCGTTCCCGCCTCCGCCGGTCTTCCTCCTCGCTATCACTGTCCTCTGTCTGCCCTTTGGGCGGCGACCTCGATCTCGACCTGGACTCTGATCGGTCCGAGACCGAATCGGACCGTCCCCGTCCCCGCGCGGACACAGGCGGTTTTGTCGTCGTCGTTTGTGCTTGGGCAGGCCGGCGCAGCTCAAGTTCCCCGCAGTGCACGATCGTCACGGGCGACAAGGGCCTATCGCGGTCGTCCACAGCCAGCTGGCCGATGGACTTGATGTGCTCGAACCCGTGGACGACGCGGCCGAACACGCTGCGGGGGGATCTGATCAGCGACGTGATTTCGGCAGCAACAGGGTCTCCGCAACACCATCGAATAAGGGAGACGAGGGACATGTGGGAGATGGGAACGACGCGGAAGATCGAGGCAGTGGGGCAGGTATCGGGATGGATTGAAGATGGCGAGACGAGGGAAACAGGGGGAGGGGGGCAAGAGGTCCAGCCGAGAACCTTCGGCTCGTTCGGATCATTTGCGTTCGAGCCGATCGCAGAGAGCCAACCTCCGCTTACACGTGTTTCCCAGTGAGATGCGGGGCCGGCGCGAGCGTGATGAACCACTGCGAGCCGTTGGTATCGGGTCCTCGGTTGGCCATGACCAGGAGACTACGGCGGCGCCGTTAGCGAGACCGAGCATCGAGTGGGGAGCCAGTGAGCAACAGGCTGATATCCGCCCAACTTCGGCGCTTGTCCAATTGTCCCGCACCACAGGTCCAACCTCGAGATCGCAATCCCACACACTCAGCGCCCGGTGCCCAGTACCTGGTACCGGATGCTGAGCACCAATGCCAAGCACCCAATGCCGAGTCTTCCAGTGCCATCGAGTCCCGCAGAGTCCCCTACCGAACTCCCATATCCCAATTCCCAACTCCCAGCTCTGTCTCGCGTCTCACGTCTCCCAACTCCAAACGCCTGAGTCCCAACTCCCAACTTCCCTTCCAGCTCCCAACACCCATTACCCATCCCCATGCACAAACACCGACCCAACCGGACCCAACCGGACCCAACCGGACTCTACCAAACTCAACATCCACTCACCCCTCCTTGTTCACCTCCGTCCCCTCCCCCGCCAACCTCTCATCCTTGAACACCCCGCCATACACGCTCTCCCCGCCCGTGCCGTTCCGCTTCGTAAAGTCTCCTCCTTGGATCATGAACCCTTCGATGACGCGGTGGACGGGGGAGGACTTGTACGCCAGGGGCAGGGAGGTGGTCTTGGAGAGGCCTTTTTCGCCGGTGCACAGGGCGCGGAAGCTGGGTGCGTCAGCATGCGGGGCAATGCGCAAGGAGAGCGATAGTCGGAGAATTGGTATTGAAACACAACGCAGAGTGGGAAGCCAGAGGCGACCTCGCATCGGCACAGCACACCCACTTTTCAGCTGTCTTGGGCACTCTACAAGCGAATCAGCACAACACTCTAAACCATCACACCCAGAACAGATCCTCCGCGCAAGACGGCAAGACAGTCAGCTCACACATCGCTAAACAGCTCGAACTGCGGCGTCAGCACGAGTACCAACACAGCACACACGAGCACCTCTCTCCGAGGAGAGGGTCGAACAGCGCCACTCGTCGCGCCATTCGTCGACTCACCACGACGCGACCGAGGGGCTTGTCGCCCACTGCAAAGTCGAAGAACACGCGGGGGAGGGTCATGATGGCGGAGCGATGCCCCGGTGCTTGTCGATGGTTGTATTGGGAAGTGAGAGGGGGAGAGAGAGGGCGAGGAGGAGAAGGGGAAGGACGACGGCGTTGAGATGGAGAAAACGGGTGGGTCGGACGGAACCTTTTTTCGGGTGGCAGTGAGGCGGTTTGAAGGTCAACGTTTAGGTGAAGAGTAGAGAGTTTGGTATGTATGTGTAGCTTGACAACGTCTCCATTCCTGGCCCAAGACTGCTCAAGAGGCCCTGAAGCGCAGTGGGGCGCCGTACATATACATTTTGCGGGAAGAATGGATAGTTACTCTCAGCCCAACGAAGCGGCATCTCAACCATCCTGTGCTCCTCGAGTGCAGAACATGCACGTCGCCACCAACGCTCTCCTGCCCCGCGCCCGCTCGCGCTCGCGCTCGCGCTCACGGCTCCGGCGGCGGGCTCACCCCACCCTCCTGCACCAGCCTCCCATACATCTCCACCCGCCTGTGCTTCCCCAGATTAAAGGTCCTCTCCTTGCCCTGCAAACACTCATCCAGGTCGATCTCCGCGACGACCAGCTCGTCCCCTTCCGTAGTTGATTCGGCGACGATGTGGCCCTCCGGGTCGACTATCATCGAGCCTGGAATGAGTGGGTGGAGGTCGTCGTCGACCCCCGAGCGGGCTGAGGTGATGCAGAACACTGGGTAGGGGGTCAGCACGAACGTCAAAAGGACGGAAGAGCAGCAGAACGTGGAAGGAGCGAGGGGGAGGGGACGGGCGTGAACGGCGTGGACGGCTGGACCGCTTGCTCACTTGAGTTCGTGTACGCGTGAGCCTGGACAACGACTATGGGGGTCAGCGAAAGTCGGGAACGTCGGGACGAATCGATTGGACGCCTCGGTGAACTCACGCTTGTGGTGGAACTGCAGAGCCCGGTGTTAGCGGATCAGATCAACCACTTGGCATCCCCAGTGAGAACACAATCCGACCCACCATGGCCTCCTCGTATGCTTTCTCCCTGGTGATGCTCTGGTCGCCCCCCCACAGCTTTGGGGCATACGCCGTGGTGTTCTGCATCCGGCCCATCAGCGACGACTCGGATCCTTGCCACCTTGCCCCCTTGCCACCTTGCCCCCTTGCCCCCTTGCTCCCCGGCACCTCGCTCCTCGCGATACCACAAAGAGCGAACCAGCGGACCAGCGGACCAGCGGACCAGCGGACCAGCGGACCAGCGGACCAGCGGACCAGCGGACCAGCGGACCAGCGGACCAGCGGACCAGCGAACCAGCGAACCACGCACATAGCCACAGCACATAATCTCCACCCCCTGGAGGCCATAACACCTCCACCCCTCCGCCCACCTCCGATCATTACAGATCAATTGCCCCACGATCGGGCTCGACCCGCCCGCCTCGGCCTTGAGCGACACCGCGCGGAAGGCGTTGAAGCCCAGGTTTCCTGGGAGGAAGTACCGCTTCTCGAGCTGGTTGGTGGTGGTTGGGTCGAGGTCGAAGGGTTCGGTGGTGCCGGGGAGGTGGACCTGCAACGGTCTAAGCGGCGTGTACGGTGTGAACGGCGCGAATGGCGTGAGCGGGGTGAGTCTTGGTGGTCACGTAACCTTCAATGTGTTTGACAATTCCTAGAACGCAGCAAGGAGAGGTAGGAACGACACTTTGAATACCGACACCACACGGGCGAACGCATCGGGGTGACAGTGATCAGGGGAGACTCGTTAGGCGCACGGCAAGCGCCAGTGTAGCCCCACCCACCTTGCGGTACTTGTTCAGCACCTCGCCCGTCTTCCCGCTGACATACACCGCGGTGTTGTACCTCCCCTCACCCGTGTCCTCCCCGTACCCAATCTGCACGTCCACGCCGAGCTCCCTGGCCCTGTCGAAGAACGCCTTGACGTTGGTTCCGCGCGTGATCGGGCCTGTCGAGGACGTTTCGAGCTCGAAGTAGGTGGACAGCTCGGTCTCGTCGGGGATGTAGTATCGCGGGAAGAAGGTTGTGAATGTGGTTTCGGCTGCGAGGGGAGTTCAGATCAGATCAGTTCAGAGTCCATACACCAAGCCCTTTCCTCACTCACGGAACACTGCCAGCTTCACACCTTGCTCCGCCGCCTGCTCGACCAGCTTGATCAGCCTGGCCAGGACATCCCCCCTCGGCGTCGTGCGGTGGACCGCCCCGACCTGCGCAGCTGCGACCTTGATCCTGCGGGGCATCGTGGGAGTGGGCGATAAGGACGGAGTGAGTGTGGGCGTGGGTCGTCGGGTAGGTCACTCTTTTCGAGTGCGTCGGGCTCTTGAGAGATGAGGAAGGGATGTACACGACTGTCTTGGCTCGCGTATGACTTGTGTCGACTTGCCAATGCATGCATGCATAGTATACAACATGTGATTCAGTAGCGACACCTTCGTTTCGCCTACGGCCAACAGACCTTTGGCCGACCGGCAAACGCAACCGCCACGGCCAACTCGTCCGATCTCACGTGACTGCACTCGGCACTCTGCACTTGACTCTGGGTTGCGATGGGACTGACCTATGCATGTCTCCTGTCTTTATGAGCACAAGTCCAGAGTATCGGACAGAGGACGAGGACACGCACGCTGGGCGAAGACGGACCGGAACACATCCTCGACAACATGCAGCCTACGCCAGAGCTGTCACCGGACCATTCCGACGCCGCCGAAACCCGCCCCATCGTCGTCCTCGGCGCGGGGGTCATCGGACTCACCACCGCCGTCCGCCTCCTCGAGTCGGCGTCGGTGCGGAGACGCGGTATACCCGTGCATATACTGGCGGATCACCTGCCCAATGACCCTCTCGATGCCAAGTACGCGTCGACGATAGCTGGGGCTCACCATCTGAGCTTTGCGGACGACGACGATCTCAGGCAGAGAACATGGGACCGGACAAGTGGGTCGGCGGCGCCTTCTGTTCTGACCCGGTCTGCCCCATCCGCCAGAGAACAGGACCCGTCAGGCGAGCAGGGCAGGGCTTGTTGTGCTGACTCGCCGTAGCGTTCTGTGTCATGTACGACGAGTGGAGGAGGGAAGGTGAGAAGACGGGGTTGATGGTCCTGAAGCAAACCGAGTTCTATGTCGGCGAGGACAAGCACCTCAAGATATTCGAGGAGCACCCGGACGTGAGTCGGAGACGCAGACGCCTGAATCATTCAGAATAGTTTATACCTGATCGACGCCAGTTCGTCGTCAACGACATCCCCTCCATGGGGTTGTCCTTCCCCGCAGACCACTCGGTCGCCTTCACTTCCCTCACCATGACGCCCCTGACCTACCTCAATCGACTCGTCGCGCGGATATCGACCCTTGGAGGGCATATCCACCGGCACCACCTCCCCTCGCTCTCCCACCTCGACCACGTGTCTGCCACCGCGCTCATCGGCTCGGCAGCCCCGCTCGCGGTTGTTGTCTGCGCAGGGATCGGCGCGTTGACCCTCGGAGGAGTGGAGGACTCGACGGTGTACCCCACCCGGGGGCAGGTCGTGAAAGTCAGAGCGCCGTGGGTCCGATCGGGATGGACGAGGCAGATTGGGAGTCTCAATGGCGGTGAAGGAGGGGAAAGGACGTATGTCATCCCGAGGCCGGATGGGGAGGTCATCCTCGGTGGAACTAGGGAGGAAGGGGACTGGAATCCGTACCCGAGGAAAGAGACGGCCGAGGATATCCTACGCAGAGCAGCGGAGATTTGTCCGATCCTCACTCCCTCTCACCTCTCCGCGGCTCCTCTCGACGACGACCTGCCAACCCTGGACAACCTCCGCATGGGCGACACAGGCGACACCGCGGCGGGAACCCGTAGCCCGCTTGAGGAGCTCGTGGTGTGTCATCTAGTAGGATTCAGGCCTTCACGCAAGGACGGCATACGGCTGGGGAGGGGTCCAGCGCTGGAGTATGTCAACGGCGGCAGAACAGAGGTGGTGTACAATTATGGCCACGGTGGGGCAGGGTGGCAGAGCTGCTGGGGCACTGCGGACGATGCGGCGCGGCTCGTGCTGGAGGGGGTATAGTACGAGTAGCGTAGGCACGTTCGGCCGGTGCAACAGTGTGCATAATCACTCCGTCCCCCTTCATGCATATGCATTGTGCTTCACTGCAAGACCAAGGCGGCTCGATGTGGCCCAGTGGGTAAGATCCATCCGCACAGTTGGTGGGATAAAATGCCACCAGCAGGGCAGCCGTTGGCCGTCGGGTGGTTTGCTGGTCGCCGTTATCTCTGTTTATCCTTTGCACAAATCTTGGCTGCATCTGCATCTTTCATACTTCTCGTCCAGATCTCCTCGCCGACACGTCGCGTCAGGTCGCGATGGAGTACGACCCCGCCGAGATGGCCCAGCTGCCCCACCTCTCCGCTACGTCCGAGCACTACTTCAACACCACCTCGGCCGCGGCTTATCAACCGACCCATCCTCTCCCCGCGGGCCACGGTGCGACGTCGTTCCTCGGGCCTGCCCATGCTCCGTCGACATCTGGTTCTGGCGCCGTATCGACTTCGACGAGACTGGATGGGGTACCTCCTTACTCGCTGTCCATCAACCATGGCAACGACAACGACGACAGCAACGGTACCGGTACCGGTCCGAGCCACAATCACATCACTGTCAACGGCAATGGCAATGGCCATGGCAAAGGCAATGGCAAAGGCAACAGCAAAGGCAGTAGCAAGGCAGACCGCACTGGAAGCAGCACCGGCGCCATCGGAGTCGCCAGACCCCCGCGATCGCGGAAGAACCGCCCATGCGATCGTTGCCGCAAGTCCAAATCGCGCTGCGCGATCGGGGCATCCGGCCCGCCCTGTTCCCAATGCAGCGAGACGAGGAAGGACTGCACCTTCGAGCTGGCCCCGCCGGTGAGGAAGCCGCGCCTCCAGTCGACGGCGGAAGACGGCTCGTCGCTTGGGCTGGGGCTGGGTTCCGACGACGTTGGTGGGTTGTTGATGGGCGGGAGAGACAGCGACACGCCGACACGATCACCTTCGATCTCTACTCCTGCGACTACCGCACCCCGCAAGAGATCAAGGCCGGGACAGAGACCGAGACTGTCCTCAGCCAGGTCCAGGTCCAGGTCCAGCTCTGTCTCATCAGGCGGATCCGAGTCGAGCGGGGACGCGGGCGGGGGCTCGCTCGTTGAGAGCGGGAGCGGGAGAGCGAGAGCCACTGCGAGAGCGAGGATGAGCGACAGCGTGTCCGTCTCGACCCCGCAAGAACGACCGTCGAGAGCGGGAGCGAGGAACGGCAATGCGTCAGGTGCAGGTGCCGGTCCAAGCAAGAAGGCCAAGACCAAGGACCGGCGGGATACGAATCTGAGCGGGCTGGACGTCCTGGCCGCTGCGGTGCCGTCGTTTGATCATCTCGCAAACTCGGAGTATGATCCGCATGGTGAGTCGGTGTGGCCTCCTGCTCGACGTTCCACCAGCGTCACGGTACCCTGTAGGAGGCCGGTCCAGCCTTTCACCCTCATCTTGCCTCGAAGCACCGTTCCGCACCGCTCGACGTCACTACGCGTCGCTCGCCCCGTGCTGATCCCTCAGTGCTCACCGTCGTGCTCACCGACGACCTCCTGCCGATCTCAGATCCCCGGGAGGACGGGGAGAAGTCGCATGTCAAGCAGATCGTACGTCCGCGGCTTCGAGCCATTCTCTAACTCGCGCAGTCGTCCGACCCCGCCCGACCCATCTTTGTGGTCATGAACCCGAAAACGGACAGTGAGTCGGGCCCCACGACCTCACCGAAACCACGCCGGCCTCTCTCTCTCTCATGATCCCTCTCCAATCCTCGCGGGTCCTTCTCTCGTCTGGCGCGGCCACGCTGAGACTGAGACTGATCCCCGTTCCCGGCTCAGCCTCGCAGCAGCCCATGCCCGGCGCTGTATCTCTCGCCCACCTCCGCACTTTCCTGCGGCATCACCCATCGCACCTCCCCGAATCCCACCTCATATCGCTGTATCACACCCACGTGCACCCCGCGCTCCCCATCCTGCCCAACAACCCCACCGCGTCCCAGCCGCCCCAGCTCCTCGCGACCGTGCTCGTGACGAGCCTGTCGCATTCCAAGGACACGCGCAGTCTCGCCGCTCCAGCGGCGGGGCTGCTGAGTCTGGGGATGCCGGGATTGGAGGAGAATAACCTCTCCGGCGTGGCTAGTGCGGTGTTGGAACTGGGCATCCGGCCGATCAACAGTAGTAGAGCGTCGTACCTCCTCCTGGCAAAGGTGAGTAGACCCCGATGGACGTCGATGCTGGTGGACCTTGTGGGGATCATCACCCTGCGGACACTTGTGGATGCCAACTCTGCTGACCACGCTGACCCCGCGCAGACCGTCGCGCTGGCGCAGCTCCTCGGGATGCACATGAATCCGCTCCAGTGGGCCATCCCGCGATGGGAGCAGCATCTCAGGATACGTCTCTGGTGGATCCTCGCGATGCACGACGCGTGGATGAGCTTCCGTGAGTGGTGACGCGGCGTTGCGCCTCCGAGTTGCGTCGGCGCTCCCTCATGCTCCTTCCACTCGCCGGTGTTCATTGGACTGGACTCGCTTGGACTGGAGTGGACTGAGTTGGACTGGACTGGACTGGACTGAGTTGGACTGGACTGGACTGGACTGGACTGGACTGGACTGGACTGTACTGGACTGGAATGAGTGAACCAAGTCACACCGCTGACTCGCCGCAGTCAACTCCCGCCCCTGCCTGATGCAAGCGCACAACAACTCTGTCCCCCTCCCCTCTCTCTCCTCGGTGCTCGAAGCCTCGTGCGCCCACTCGTCCGCCTCGTCCGACTCCGCCAAGGCATTCATCACCTCGTGTCGGCTTGCCAACCTGGTCCGCCGACTGCAGCGGGACGTGTGCACGCTGGGCGCGGTGGCGGATCGGAGCACGAGGGAGCGGAGAGATGAGGTGGTCGAGCTGGCCCGGAGGGCGGATGAGCTGTTTGGGGAGTGGAAGGGGAGTGCGTCCGAGGGCAGCGCGAGACCTACAGGTGTCGGTGAGTGAAGTGGGGCTGAAGCACAGTGGCGTGGCGGCTCGACTTGACGGATCAATGTGATTATGGGTCGGAGCATTGGTCTGAAGAGGTGTACGAGCAGGCGGCGGTGAGGTCACGGGGCTGGCGTGGATCGTGGATTGATATCGATCTGTGTCTGTGTTCGAGTCTGAAGTCAGGTCTGGAAGGCAGACGGCGATGAAAGTTGGGACGGCGACATCGCGGTCAACGCTGACACGCCACGCCACGCCTTTAGTCTCCCTCCTCGTGCACCTGCTCGGCTTCCGATGCATGCTCAAACGCATCCTCATCGAGCTCGACCACGGCCTCGGAGCGATGTTCACGCCCGACGCCGAGGTCCTCGCGCCGTTCAACGACTGCGTGGGGTTCATTGCCCAGCTCAGCGAGACGGAGCTGGACGGGTACTTTCTCAACTGTGAGCGAAGCGTGTTTGTTGCACACCACTACTTCGCTCTTCGCTAACGATGCTTATCCCGACCAGACGCCTCGCACATCATATCCTCCGTCACGTCCTCGCTCATCCGCCTCTCCCTCGCGAGCCCCTCCTCATCCACCAACTCGGCGATGGACCTCCTCTCCCGCCTGGTCCGCGCGCTGCACGGCTTCCAGACCACCTCGGAATGGGACATCGCTTCCCCAGCGCTACGCCGCGCGGCGGCAGTGGAGAACAAGCTCAAGTCTCTGGGGGAGCACGACCAGCTCCTCCGCGCCCTCCGCGGTGGGATCACACAGTCGCCGCTGGACGTGATGGCTGCGGTGGAGGCGATAGCGACGACGGCGGTAGCCGAGGCGAGCGAGATGGAGCCGCAGTTTGTGTGGGACTGGAGTGGGATGGACTGGGACTTTGGGAGTCTCCTGGGAGGGACGAACATGACGTAGAAGAGGGGTCGGGGTTGGGCTTGGGGCGGATTTGATCCATCAGAGTCACATTGCGAGGGGTCGAGGCCCAGTCGGGTCGAGAATCTGAGACCCACGTGGCAAGACGGGCGGACCACTGCTGTATCACTTCGTAGCAGCCTGTTCGTAGAACATTGTACTTGTACACGTTGCATCACCTCGACGTGCGGATCGACGCGCGGAGCATCTCCACTCCCGCTCTCGCCCCGTCCACCACGCGGACCATCTTCACCTTCTCCGGCCCCGCGTCGATCACCCACCGACCCATCCCGCCCGCCCGCACAACCGAGCACCACCGTCTCCGCCCCGAGATCAACCAACCTCTCCGTCGTCTCTTTCATATTCGTCTCGACACGGTGTTGGTCCCCTTCCTGTAGCTCCACGGCCCAGTCTCGTGGTAAGAGACCCGACGAAGCGGGATGATGTGCCCGAACCGAGGGCATTGGCGGCGGCTATGGGGTGGTTCGGTTTTGGGCCGGTGCCGGTAGCGACTATGTATCCCGAATGGTTCGGGTGTGAGCAACGCGGATGCGAAGCCATCGTGGAGCATGCCTAGTACGCGGGTGGAGCTACCCACTCAATCGAGGTGGGAGGAAAGAGCGGGAATAAGAGGATGTTCGGAGAAACAAGATACCAACACCCCGTCGAATTTCTCGAGTTCAAGCGTTGGAGACGCTCCGGTGAGCTCGGATAGGCACGCTTCGGTGGACTGTTGCGCTGTGGTGGCGTCATGGATTCCGGGAGGACCGGTAGAGGGGTTGTGGAATGTGAGAGCCCCGCCGGGGAGTGCGCGCGGACAATGCAGCGGAGAGGGCGGAGGTGATGGAGGAGGACGAGTTGGGGTTGAGGATGAGTAGCCGGATGGGCGCGGTTGCGTTCGGGGTTGGGGTTGGGATTCGGGACATGGCGGCGAGGCTGGAGAGACGGACGATGGAAGTAGCACAGACGTAGAAGGGCGCCAACAGCGGGACTGGTAGGGTTTTGCTGGGAAGGACACACCAGAAAACGAGTGCACGAGTACACGAGTACACGAGTATGTACAAGAGCACAAGCCTTCGCACCCCAGAGCGGCTCTCGTCACGGCCTTGGCGGAGTGCAGACGTTATGCAGACTGCACGAGTACTCGTACTGGTACTCGCTGGTCCAGTCCGAATGGGATCCAAACAGGCAAGCAACCTCGGCAATGAGTCCCGAGAGGGTTCAGGAGTACGGGTACGAGCGCCCGCCGCGCTTTGCCAATTGGCTCTCCAAACCCCTGCTCCGCCGCTTACCGCCGACACTTATCTTCGCCTCTGCCGAGCCCCTTCGCCGCGGCGAACCACAATTCGGCCAAAGACTATTCCGCCGATGCGTGCATGCGCTCGCTTTTGCCTGGGGTGAATGCGAGGACCAGGTTGGGTCCGAGAGCTCACCGACCGGCGGGCTCGCAATGTGATTGCTTCGGCCAATTGCTCTTGACGAGTCTCGACTGACTTTCTCCGTGCGAGGTTGTCCTGCAGCAACTGCGAGCAATCGAGAGACAACACGCCGTTTCCAAGTTCACTGAATACCACGCGCGACCCTCCTTCAAGCAACCAAACAGCCGGGTACTCTAGCGAGTACAGTGTCACACCCAAACCAAACTCCCATATCGTCGAGACCGCCCGTATCGCCTTTCGAGCAAAGCACACTCCCGCGCCATGTCCAGCCCGTTCGACTTTGACCTGGTCGTCAAGAACGGCATTGTCGTTACCGCCGCGGTGAGCCTGGCTCCGAGACTCCGAATCTGAACCGGGCCTCGGCTCCCTACTGCGGCGTCTTCAGCTCGGTTGGTGCTGAGGCTGGTACCGGTGCCGGGGGCGGCGCTGGGCCTGGGGCTGGGGCTGGTGCCGGGCCTGGGGCTCGGTTGCACCGTCTTGCCCACCGCTGACAACCTCGACAGGACGAGACCGCGTGCGACATCGGGGTGAAGGACGGTGTGGTGGTTGTGCTGGGGAAGAACCTGCCCGTGGGACCCAACTGCGAGATCATCGACGCGGAGGGGGGCTACGTTACGGTGAGTGCACAGGTAGCGAGCTGTTCCCGGTGGACGCTTCGCCTTCTGCCTGCGACTGCGGCTCTCGACGAGGAACACCAAGTCCAGTTGTGCATCTCAGAGCACGGTCTCGTTCCCAACGGCTTATCTCCACATTCACCGAATCCCCAACCTGGATCGCAACACTGTACTTGTGCTTGTGCTTGTCCTTGTGCTCCCGCTCCCGCTCTCGCTCTCGCTCGTGCTCGTGCTGTTGCTGGGTTTCCTCGCTCACTCCACCAGCCCGGCGGCGTCGACTCCCACGTCCACATCGGCCAATCCGCATCCAACGCCCGATCCGCCGACGACTGGACCACTGGCACCCGCGGCGCCATCTCGGGCGGCACCACCACCGTCGTGGCCTTCGCGGTGCAGGCCAAGGGGAAACAGGTCATGCCCGCCGTAGAAGCATACTATGCCCTGGCGGACGGGCAGGCGCACTGCGATTACAGCTTCCATGCGATCATCACGGATCCGACGGAGGAGGTGGTCAAGGTGGAGGTGCCGAAGATGGTCGACTTTGGGATCAGCAGTGTCAAGGTGGGTCGAGAGGGTTCGGAGCATCGGCCTGGTACAGCAGCCTGGTGTGCATTCGGTGCGATGCGATGCGGTGCATGTCCATTCGTCGCAAGCCGGATTCTGCATGATCAGATCCAACTTATGCAGATCAAGTACCCTGCTTTGTGCCCCGCTGAACCCCGCTGACTCCCCAGGTGTACATGACCTACCCGCTCATGAAGCTCGACGACAAGCAGATGCTCGACATCCTCTCCGCGGCGCGGAAGCAGGGGGTCACGACCATGGTCCACGCCGAGAACTCGGACATCATCAACTGGATGACGGACCGGCTGCTCTCCCAGGGTCTCACCGAGGTGTGGCACCACGCGACCTCGCGGCCTGCCCTGGTCGAGGACGAGGCGACGAACCGCGCCATCGCGCTCGCCGAGGTGGTCGACGCGCCGATGCTCATCGTGCATGTCTCGGCGAGGGAGGCGACGCGGGCGATCCGGAGGGCGCAGACGAGGGGTCTGCCAGTGTATGGGGAGACGTGCCCGCACTACGCCCTGCTCACGGGGAGAAGATGAAGGCGCCGGGCTTCGAGGGGTGAGTGGTGTGGTTTCACATTGTGATGAGGACTCGTCCCGCTTCTATTTCACCTCCGGGATCGGATTCTACTTATCTCCACGCCGAGTTCCGGCTTCGCCCCTTACCTGTGCTCCTCCATCTAGAGCATCGGTTTCTGCCCTCTGCACTGCTCGTCCCTGCTCTATTTACTGAGCTTGACCAACTCCCCTCCTTCCCGCCCCCCCTTCCCCCCCCCCCCCCACCCCTCCCCCCAGGCCTCCTCCCCCTCCTCATCCCTTGGCCCTCTTTCGACTAGTATCTCCCCTTCTACATTGCGTGGCTCGCTCGCTACGCTCGCTCCCACTGACTCCGTGCAGGGCCAAATGCGTCTGCGCCCCACCCCTCCGGGAAGACCCACTAGACAACGAAGGCATCTGGGAAGGTCTCTCCAACGGCACCTTCACCGTGTTCTCTTCCGACCATGCGCCGTACAACTTCTTCGACGAACGGGGGAAGCAGTTGGGGATGATCAATAACCCGACGAAGAACCCGCGAGGCAACGTGAGTGGTGTGGCTGTGTGCCGGGAGTCTTCCGAACGTGCGCTTGCATACCTCCCTGCTTCGTTACTATATCATCGGAGCATGATTCGCCAAGTCGGCGTGGGGCCATTCGCGTTTCCTCTCAATTCAAGAATCCATCTGCACTTCCCGATCAAGCCTGGTAAATCGTCCACTGACGCCGACGCCACTCTCAGTTCAAAAACACCCCCAACGGCCTCCCAGGCGTCTGCACCCGCACCCCGCTCCTCTGGTCCGAGGGCGTCCTCAAGGGCCGTATTTCCCGACAACGCTTCGTCGAGCTCAACTCGTCCAACGCCGCCAAGCTCTACGGCATGTACCCGAAGAAGGGTACCATCCAACCCGGTTCCGACGCCGATTTCGTCATCTTCCGATCGGAGACTGCGCGGAAACCCCTGACCATCCGGCAGGAGGACCTGCACCACGGAGCGGACTACACGCCGTACGAAGGTATGCAGGTCCAGGACTGGCCCCGGCTGGTGATCCTCCGAGGAAAGGTGGCGTACGACGGGGCCTCCAATACCGTCAAGTGCGAAAAGGGTTCAGGACAGTTCATCAAGAGAGGTCTGAGCAGCTTGCCGTGAGTTCCCCACATATACAGTGTCGCGTTTACTTGACCGTGAATCTGAATGTGGATGTTACTGTCTGGTCGCTGCTAACGCCGCATAGTGGGCCCCGAGGACGATCGGACGCTTGGATCAACGGATTCGACCCACACAAGGAGTAAGCTAAGCGGTTACTCGACCCGTAGTACACCACACAACTTCGATCTCACTCTCGCACATGCATTAGAATCTTCTGAAGCAGGGCGAGGTCTGCAGACCCAGCAACATTCCGTGGATGTCGTGTTCGGGTGACGTGACTGAATCGGAAGCGCTTGCGAGATACAGCACGGGTCAATTGTGACTGGAATGACCGAAGCGCATATGCACGACTACTGTACCTACCTGTACAGTGCTCAGGGGCTGGGTATCACTGACACCCGGCCGGCGCATCTCTGGAACTCCAGAGTTCTCAACTGTGCCGAAGTGTCTTGTGTCAAAGTGTCAGATACAGTCACTATTTGTCTCGCAAGTCGCGGCACGTATGGTACGTCGAGTCATGAATTAAAATCAACACTGGTACTGACTATAGACTACAGCTACAGTACGAGTACTCGCACATCCGCATGGGAGCCCTATCCGCCTACTTTTGGCCCAAACTAGCTTAGAAACCCTGTATCAACGCGTCCCAGCTGCTCACATCAGCTCTGATCATCTTTGCCTAATAAAATCATGTCAACGAAGCCGAACGTCACCCACTTGAAATCCCAGGACGTCGGGTCCGACGCCGACGCGCTGAATTCGTCGCCTACCGCTACGGGCATGGTCCACGCCGTAGTTGGGTCGGTGGCGAGCTTGAACAAGCCGGACGACCAGGCGCCGGTTCCTGGGTCGATGCCGTTACTGTTGATGCTGCCAGCGGTGCCGCCGGTGTCGTTGTTGCTGCCATCACCGCGGCCATTGTTGCCGTCGCCGTTGCCGTGGACGCCTACGCTGTTATAGCCGCCGACATTGCCAACCCCATTGCTAAAGCTGTTTCCGGCAGCACTGCCGGACAAAGTCCCGTCGGCATTCGAGCTAGTACTGGAGATCGGGTACATAACCGGGACCGACGACGACGCCGATGTCGCCGACGCCGATGCCACGGATAGAAACTCGCCCATGGTCCTTTCCCCTCCATACCCCGTTGGGATCGGGTTGGAAGTCTGAGCCTGCGCCTCGATCTGCTTGAACAGCAAACCGACGTCGGAGATGTCGGGAGCGGGTTCGTCGAGTGCCTAAGCGAGGTGAGCGTTGCCCCGATCGGGGGAAGAGTCGACATGAATGGAGACGAGGCACTGCTGCGGGTCGAGTCGCGAATCGAGTTGAAGTGTTTTTGACGGATAGATGGGTCGCGTGGGGCCAGTAGGACAGAGCTAGCAAAACAGCTCCGCCTCACCTTGAGCATCGCGCTGATCGCTCGATAACCTTTCTCCCCGACCCGCTCGAACACGGGCTTGCCATGCCCCGCCGCCTGGAAAAACACATCGAACGAGATCCGGATCTCCTCCTTCATCTCCTCGCGGCTGGAAGGGTCGTACAGCCCCTGGAGGAACATGACGATTATGGCGGACAGGTGGTGCACGAAGATGTACAGCGCGTCGCGAACCACGGCTACGGGCGTGGCGTCAGTACGACACGGTGGACGGTTCGCAATCAAATTACAGTGTGACAGCGCAGAGGTGTGAGTTGCCGTGGTTCTGGGACAGAACGGATGGTCTCCACTCACGCTTACACCCCATTTTGATGAGCTTTCTGTGACCCAATGCGATCTGCCTCGCCGCGTACAGCGCGGTGTTGCGCGAATACTCGTATCGCTTGTCTTGGAAGCTGCGGATGTAGAATGGCCGATGCAGGCGGATGAGGCGTTGCATGTATGAGCTGGCGGTGGTCAGCAGCGATCGGGGCGACGAGATGATGACGAGGATGCCACTGGCCAAGCGAGTGACGAGTATGTGCAGAGTGACGTGCAAGAGCGTGCACTTATGTGGCGTGGGGATTGGGGAGTGGGGAGTGGGGAGTGAGGAAGAAAAGTACGATTGGCCAGTAAAGAGAAAGGCCGCCCGAGAAAAGTGGCTTAGAAACACCGAATACACCGAAGACAAGACGAGGAAAACTCCTCCAGACGATCCGCCCCGACCCACCTGTTGGAGAGGATGAACGACATGTCCGCCAATTCGTCCAGGTCGCTATACGCCTTGAGGCTGAGCAGCTTGTCGTGGCTCCTCCGCAGATCCTGGTCCAGCACCATGGCTTTCTCGTACGTGTACTCGTCCGGGCGGACAAGGGCCTCCATGATCTCCCGCCAGTGCTTGGCGATCTGGGATTTGAATATGTCCCAGATGATCCCGGTGCTGCGCGTAGCGACGAGGTCAGCGATGGTTCGCTTCGGCGCGCAGGTATAAGGCAAGGAAGGCTCGGCTCACGGCTCGGTCATTGGGCGGGGACGCGGGTTGGGCTGAAGCAGGTCATCCTCTCGGAAGTTGAGTGGTTCGGCGGTGTCGAAGGATCCTGGAAATAAGGCGTGAGCGAAGGCAACAAGCAAGCGCCGCAGTGACATTGATTCGGGACCCTCCCTACACCTTAGAGATCTCGTAGATCTCGTAGGTCTCGTGGTTACAGCTGCGGAACAGCTGTGCGCGCCGGTCCAAGCCATTTCATTCGCACTCACCGATCGGGAAACAGAACGGGACGGGCATGATGTTCCCCCCAAACTTGCAGAACGTGAATGTATCGAGGTACAGCGCGACGTGGAATGCCCTCGCGGCGATCTCGCGCGAGTAGACGGGCAGGTGCCGCGGGAGCATGGGATCGATCGGGAGTGGTCGGGGCGAGGCGGATGAGCCGAGGTAGTGCAAGTTGAGGCTTTTGCAGATGCTGGGGCGGGGTCAGGACGGAAAGAAGAGGGGGATTCGGTAGGTGTTATACGTGTTGGAGGCACCACTCACCCGACTACCACGTCAAACCACATGCAGCGGGTCACGCCCATGTCCATCCCGCTGTAGAACTGCGCGTAAGGTCCTCTCCCACTGTGAAATGGTTCAGCGGAGGAGCACGGCCGGTGGCGGCGAGGGCAGCGACGGCAGAGACGATGCGACGTCCAGTCCCACTCACTGGAGAGGCATCCCCACCAGCAGCGCATGCAGCACGCGCATCTGCGGCTTGAACAGCCAGTGCGCGCACCCCAGGCTCATCTCCAATGCCTCGAATAATTGGGAGGTGAGCGAGAGGAGAGTCTGGCGGTGGAACCCGGCGAGGTAGGGCGAGTCGGGCATCTCGTCGAGAAGGGTGTGGGATGAGACCCTGCGAGATGTGGTGAGCGCGAGACCACAGGCGGGGGGAGGATGAGGGAGGTCGATCGCGAGTTGTGTGTTACTGCTCACCATAGGACGCTGCAGAGCATGGACAGCCAGCCGGGATCTATGGTGAGGCGGTTGATCCCCGAACGCAGCGACTCGAACTGTCGCAGCTCCTGCAGGAAGACAGACTGATGGATGTGGTATCCTAATATAACCGTCAGGGCAAGTTCGTATCGCGCCAAGTGTCAGTGTGTCGTCGTCATTCGTGAGGGTGTTGGGTGCTCGTGCTCACTTGACACTGCCATCTCGGCAAAGAAGAAATCGAGGAGACGCCGCAGCGTGGTCTCCTCCGGGATGGCCCCCAACAGATCCGCCATGTCCCTTGCCCACCTGGCCGACTTGTTCGTCACGCTCTGCACCGGCACCGTGATATCTGGCCACTGTGCATTGTCGGGTACCTTGCCCGGCAGGCCGTCATCCGGAGCAGATACCGAGGGCAGGTTGTGTCCCCTGATCGCGCCCATCGGATCCCCCGGCACAGCGAGGATCTCAATGGCGAAGAAGGCCTGGTCCACTTCCGCCGCCCGCCTATCACTTCTCGACTCGGCTCCGCCCGTGCTCGTCCCCGTGTTGGACAGCGCGAGGACGTGGTGCGAGGTGTGCCGAGAGGGAGTCGTCTCGGGGAAGGGGGGATGATCGGACCGGTATGAGACAGCGCGCGAGGCGAGGAGGTGTATGACGGAGCGGCAGTAGCCCGCTCGAGACGTAGAAGACGATCCTTCAGCTCCAGAAACTCCTCGAGAGGAACAAAGGTGACCGCCGGAGGAGGGGTCGCGCCGTCTTCATACACGCATGCAGAGGCCTCGTTCCGCGCGACGCAGGTGGAGCACGGTCGGGACTTGTCGCATTTGGTCTTGCGCTTCTTACTGCGGATTCAGCACCTGTTGGTCTGAGTTCGATGCTCACCATTGGAGGCAAGATAGCTGCAGAAGTCATGGACATCAGTAAGAATCGCGGGCTACGGGGGTGTTGACTGATGTTGTAGAAGCCGAGACGCCCTACTCACCGTCTGACGCTTTCGCTTGTGGGCATGCCGTCCCTCCGAGCCATCCAAGCCGTCGCCGTCTCCGTCTCCGTCGCCGTCATTGCCGCCGAGCCCTACTTTGGGGGAAGGTGCATCATCGAGTACCGAATGATCCCTGCTCTCGTCTCCGGCGTCCATGGTGTCTGGCTGTTTCAACAGTGTTCCGAACTCTCTGGCAGTCACTTTCACGATGTGCAGAGGCAAATGAGAGATGACTGATGTTCTCCATACGTCGCCGCTGCTGCCGCGGGGATAAGACCGGAGGACCGAACCAAAGCAATACGGTGACTGACCGAGGACCGAGGTGGCTCAGGGCGGGACGGCAACGAAAGTTTGAGCGGGACCCAGGTATCAGCAGGTGCACAAGCGGTGTGCATGGGACTTTACAGTATGCATGCTGCCTGCTATATGCCAGTGCAGCAAGCTCATGCCGAGACGTGCAGACACAGAAGCCCAGCGCCATGCGATGCGGTAGAACGGTGAATGCATTAGACTGATCAATGATCGGTGCGGCGGTGCGGGCGCTATGGTGATATGACGACTATGGGCTCTATGTAGATGGTGCGGGCTTGGGTTCTATCGCCGCGCCGCTTACACCTTCCAGGTGCCCTTTACTCTCCGCTGCAGGATCGTTGCGACGACCATGCATCCCGAGCCGGCGAGGACGGTGACGCCGGACCAAACGACGGGGGCGTAGAATCCGTACTTGTCGAGCAGGGCGCCGGTGATGGGCGTGCCCGTGAGCGCCGCGAAGGACGTGATGAGGTAGGCGATGCCGAGCCTGATCCCGATCTCGTGCACGCCGTTGGAGAACGCGATGATCGCGGGGGTCATGAGCGAGACGTACGCTCCAGAGAAGAAGCCGAACAGGATGGCGACGGCGATGAGCCCCCCGGGCGAGCCGGCACCGAGGACGGCAAAGCACAGGATCCCGGCGCCGGCACACATCACAGACATGAGGTTGAGTGAGCCGATGTAGTCGGCCAAGAAGTTGGGGGAGATACGGCCGATTACGGACGCGGCGTTGAGGATCGCGAGGGTGTAAAAGGTGAGGTTGGAGCTGATGCCGTGCTCCTCGGCGAATACCTAGAATCGTCAGCGCAAACGGCGTGCAATGGAAGGCTGAATGGGAAGGCTCGAGGAGAGGAGACAAGACACATCGACCACCGCTCACCTGGAGGTAGAAGATCGGGAAGAACAAACCCCACGCGACGAGGAAGAGCCCCACCACGGCGATGGTGTACGGCTTACTCTCGAACAGCTGCTTGGGGCTCGGCTTGGGCGGGGCGTTCTTGTTCGGCCCGAGACGGGGGTGGAGCAGAGCGCACGCGAGGACGAGACACGCGAGGATCAGGTAGCCGGTGTACTGCACGGCTTTTTCGAACCCGTGGGACGCGATGAGGTTGTTGAGCATGATGGGGAGGCAGATGCCGCCGATGGACGAGCCGGTCACGGCGATGCCGATGGCGAGGGCCCGACGGCGGAGGAAGTACTGCGAGAGGACGGAGACGGCGGGGAGGAAGATGATGCCAATCCCGATCCCGGCGCCGAGGCCCTGCGCGAGCATGGTTTGCCAGTACGTCTTACACAGGGAGATCATGAAGAAGCTGAGGGAGTCAGCAAGGGCGACGAGACGGTGAGGGGGAGGATCGGAGCAGGGCGAGGGCGACAACACGACACGACACGACACGACACGACACGACACGACACGACAAGACACGACACGACACGACACGTCGAGCAAGGCCCCGGCCGTTCGTCTGCGCCTCTGTCACTCACCACACAATGTAGATCACAGACCCCACGTAGACGAGGGCCCGGAAGTAGCCCCGGTCGTACAGCGGCCCGGCGACCGAGCCGAGGAAGAACTGGAGGAACAGCTGGACACTTCCGATCCACGAGATGGTCGAGGGGGACTCGCTGGGGAAGCCAGTGAATTGGTAGTACGACTGGAAGACGCCAAACGTGTTGGCCATGCCGAATGTGCAAAAGACTGACATGTCAGCGCGGTCCGGATTCGCAGAGCGACGCAACGGAGGGTGCGATGATGTCCCGTCTCCCCGTCCACAGGTGGGACGGATGAAAGTAGTGGAAATGGACGTGTTTACTCACTGACGAGCCACGACCCCGCCACGGCCATCCAAGCCATGAGCCCACCGTCCGGGAACGAGGGCATCTGGGGCTTCGCCGGCGCATCTCCGTTCGCGCCCTTCTCAACTGCTGTCTTCTCCACATCCGTCGTGACGGCGGGGACGTCGGGCCCAGTGTGGGTGTGAGTGGGCGTGTTGTCCGACACGTCGTCGTGTGACCCCTTTGGGCTGGCGAGCGGCGCGGCGTCGGCCCCAGCTTCGGCCCGGGTGGTCATACTGTCGAGGGATCGTGTCGACATGGGCGATGGGTCGAGGGGGTGGGTGTGGGTGAGTTGCTGTGCTGAGTTGTGCTGGTCTTCGGTATGTATACGCAGCCGGACTCTGGCGCAGAGAAACGGATGAGACGCGGGATGGATCGACAGACGGAGGTCCGCGAGACGACTCGGAGTGAGAATATTTATACATATCTCGCATCGCTCTGGCTCTTGGCTGATGGTGATCCAGCCTCGGCGTCGGCGACCACACCACCACACGGCACACACCACCAGCCCTAGCCCAACGGGGTACACCCCTGGTACACCAGCAAGTGTGGTCTCCCTCACCCGCTCCCTCACTCGCTCCCTCTCCCACCCTCGCCCTCGCCCTCTCTCCTCCCCCCCCATCTGTCGATCTTTGAAGGCAAGGCACAAACAAAGCTTTCGCTTACCTTTGAATGGTGGCGTCGGCTTAGCAATCCCTACCCACCCACCTCGGTCATTTCGTAAACAGCGTTATCTCCGCCGAGCCGTCTCGCGCTCGCGGCTCTCGCCCGCCGAGTCCCGCCGCGAGCCAGCGCGAGCGCGCGGCCCAGAGCAGCACTACTAGTGGCAGTGTGACTCGTCAAGAGTATCGAAGGACTGAGGGAATCAGATGCTGCTGAATCACCGTGACGGGACTGGGTCTGGGTGTGACAGAGGAATAAGACCAAAGGTGATCTAGGACCGGTGCTGCATGTATAACCATGTCATGACCAAGCAAAGCCGCTCTGTCCGGTTCGTCCGCCGAGGAGCCGTGAGCAGGGCGTGGGTACTCCGCCGCGTGAGTCGCGGGGAGGCTACGAGATCGATCCAATGAGCTAGTTAGTAGTCGCTCCAAGTCTCAGTGCGCTTCACGATTCCAATAATCCTTCACACCTCCACACCCCCGAGCTCGGGAATCATAAGTCCGCCGAGGCGGGATCGTGACGGCGGCGGTCCGAGGATAGCTACATCAGCTTGCGCATTGTGGCCACGTTCGGGATTATTCGTGTTCAACCAATGCATCGGACTCGGAGCCGGGGCAGAGCGGTGGACCGATCGAGTCGGGTTTGGGGTTGGTCGTATGCCAATGCACTGCGACTAAGGTCACAGCAGGTCCTGATGGGGTATACTCGAGCTTCCGTGGAACGGAGTTGATACTGGACCCCAAGCCCGGGCCATATCGATCCCGCACGTCAACCCGTAGGCCAGGAGACTGGGGGACATCACATCGGAGGACTCGCTCATACTGTCACGCACTCGGCCATTCTCGCAAACAGACAGCAGATGGCAATGATGCATGTTATGCCCTGACGGTTCTACACCACACTCTATCGACACCATTTCTCTACTGACACGGGGACTATCGTAGAGTCGACACGACATCTACAAACGCGCGAGTCATCCATCGTCGAGCCCAAATCGACTCGAAACTTAGAGCAAAGTGTAACCTGCGTCATCAGCATGCACTCCTGGGTCCCACAACGAGACGCCCTGGACGACACCACTGTAAGGAAACTTCTTTGACGACATCTCTCGACGAGTTCCCGGAACTAGTCGGCTCGGCAAGCCATCATAGAGCCTCAACGAAGTCCCCTTGACTTATCCCGACTCGTCCCAACCCTCACTCACCTCCATCAATCACCACGTCCGAACCCGTCATCCACCCCATCCCACCCTGCTTATCCGAGACCAGCAGCGCGACAAACTCCCCCACCTCGTCGGGCGTGGCGAACCGGCCGGCGGGCGTGCGGGCCTGCCAGTCGGATACCCAGGTCGAGGCGGTCGCGTCGGGGGGGTTGGCGATCATGTCCGTGAGGACGTAGCCCTGGACGCGGACGCGAGGACGCGAGCGTCAGCGAGCGTCCGAGCGGGGGAGCGGGGGAGCGTCAAGCGCAAGGGGTGCGAGTGTCTCAGGAGAGAAACCGAGCGCGGAGCGCGAGCTCGGTCAGAGCAGTCAAGGGGAGCAGAAGAGCGGAGAGGGCAGCAGCAGGACACGTGTTGGCGTGGTAGCAGTGGAAGTGAAAGTGGTTCGCAACGGGGGTTAGGGCGCGCAGCAGCACCACCACGCGTCAGGGCGAGGTCGTGCGAGCAAAATCTCTCGTCCCGCTCCATCCACGCGCTCCGGGCTCGACGGTTCCGATTTTCACACAAGGGGAATAGAGTGGCGAGGTGAATGTTTGACTCACTGGAGACACCGAGTTAACCATCACGCCGATATGGGCCCATTCCGCCGCCAAGCTCTGTGCGGGTCAGCGGGCGCGACACTGCGGTTGATTCTGGATATCACACCGCCGCGGGGCGACTCTCCCTTCTCCTCGTCTCGTCTTCTCTCTCCGCGTCTTCTTGTCGTTTCGTCTTCCCCAATTCTCCGCTTGCTCCTCCTCTGTCTTCTCGACATGCCCCTCCCACTCCTCCGCCTGCTCCTCCTCTGTCTTCTCGACATCCCCCTCTTCTTCTCCTCGTCCCCTCGTCCTCTCCTCCTCTTCTCCTCCTCCTCTCCTTCTCCCATGCTCCCGTCCGCACCATCCCCCTTGTCCGCGTTCGGCTTCACACCGAGACGCTTGCCCTCGCCAACGCTCGCGCCGGGCCCAACCCCCGCAGCCGCTCGCTGCGCTCGATGCGCTCGCGACTTGCCCGAACCCCGGCAGCCACTCGCTGCACTCGCTGCTTTCCCTGTACACGCTGCACTCGCTGCGCTCGCTGCGCTCGCTGCACTCACCTTCGACAACATCGTCACCGCGCCTTTACTAGCATTATACGCCGCCTGTCTCTGCGGCGTCATAGCCACCAACCCCGAGATGGACGACACGAACAGGATCTGTTTCCCCAGGTTCACCGCCTTGTCGCCCTTGAGCGAGGTGATGTCGAGGGACGAAGAGGTGCCGGTGCCGTCCACTGGGATGGGGAGGGAGAGCCAGGATCGGACGAGCGCGCGGGAGAGGTAGAATGGGCCGGAGACGTTGACGTCGAAGAGGCGTTGGAAGTCGGCTAGGGGAGCGCGAGCGTTAGCGAGCGCGAGCGGGGGGGACATGCGAGAGCGAGCGTGGGTAGAAGCAACACCGAGCGTTCCACGAAGCAACAGCGAGCGTCCCCCGGGAAGGTTGGGAGCGAGAAGGTTGCGAGCAGGTCGTCGGGGTGCGGATCCGGGGAGGGGATATGGCAAGTGCGGCAGGAGAGAGCAGGCGACGGAGCGATACGTGTTGTGCGATGTGTGCGATGCGGCGAGAAAGGAAATGCGGGCAGGGAGGTGTGCCATGTCGCGGCCGCGGTCGCGGCGCTCGCGTCCGTCGCAACACCGCGTCCGTCCGCAACACGTCACATGTCACGGAAGCCATCAACGGGATGACCCCTTCTCGTGCAAGTCGCCGTCGCCGTCGCCGTCGCCTTCACCGTGGCCGTCTTCATCGCCGTCGTCGCCGCCGACGTCGCCATACACATCACACCACGGCACGCCGCTGCGCTGCGCTGCTCCGCTTCGCTCCGCGGCCCACGGCCCACTCACCATCCGTATTATCATGCGAATCCTTCCACAACGACACCCCCGCATTCGCGATCCCGATATCCACCTTCCTCCCGAACGCCGCCTCCACCTCCGCGAGCATGGCATCCACCTCGGCCGAGGAGGAGACCTCGCATCGGAAGGACTTGGCGGTGATGCCGTGGTCTGAAGTGAGCTGGGCGGCGTAAGGGGAGGCGTCGACGGAGGTGTAGGTGATGGCGATGTCGGCGCCGCCTGGGGACGGTCAGCGGGGTTCCGAGTGAGTATGAGGGGTCACAAGCGAGTGCGAGTGAGCACGAGCGAGACGAGTGGAGCGAGTGGCGAGTAACTCGACATTAGGTACAAGTCACAGCCCACATGTCGACGTCCGCAGGTCACAGTCCACAAGCCGCGAGTCATAGACCAGGTTGCAGACGAGACCACACCGCAGCGAGCCACGGTGTGCGGGGGGACACCGCCATACCCAGTCCACGGCATATCCTGTCCGCCGGCGGCTTGGCGATCCCCTCTCCATCCCCACTCCTCTCTGATCCAGCCCGCTTCGCGCGCTCTGTGCGCTCTGTACGCTCCCAAATACCCCCAAACGACCCTCACGCGCGCTCGCCCACTCACCCTTCGCCAGCGCCTTTGAGATGGCCGCGCCGATGCCCCTGCCACCGCCGGTGACGAGGACGAGCTTGCCAGTAAAGTCGAGGGTGATGGGCATGGTGCGGGGCGAGGAGAACGGAGGGGGGAAGAAGCAGTCAGCGATGAGCGATGAGCGATGAGCGATGGGCTCGTTTTGATCCTTGACGACTGTCCATGCATACGGCGATACCGTTGTCATCGGCATCGGCATCTGTCCGCCGGACGTTTTGGCTGGTGGCTCCTCGGCTGTTTGACCACGCCGAGAACTCCCCGACCGGCTATACAACCAGCTTCTCTCCCCCTCCTTCTCCTTCTCCTCCTCTTCCTCGCTGCGTCCTCTCCTTCTCTCCAGCCTCCCTCGCCCCGCCTGAACGCATGGATGCACCATTCCACGTGCAGCTCGGACCGGCAACCCGGCAGAAGCCAGAGCCAGAGCTCCTGAATGGCGCGCCGCGCCCGCTTCTCTCGCCTCGGAGGTTTGGTTCGGTGGTTCGGTGGTTCTCCCGGAGTGGGCAGTGGAGTGGACGATGCACGATGCACAACCGAGCAGAGAGTGCATCAAAAGCTTCCCAGGTCGCTTCGACGCGCTCACATCTCTCCCGACTTGCTATTTGTTTCTCGTCAACCACCTCGCAGCTCAACACCACATCTCACACCTCGCGCACTTGACCCCCTATCGCCTTTGCGTCCCCGTTCCATTGCGTGTCCGCTGCCAGGTGCCAGTGCTCATTGACCTGCCCCCGCCGTAGCTCCCCCCACCCACCCCGCCGCCATGGTCACCGCCGCCCCCGTCGCCCCCCTGTCCGCGTACGAGACCATCTACGACCCGTCCAAGGTGCTCAAGCACCCCGAGTTCAGGGTGCTCCCTCCCAACGACCCGTTGCTGGGGGACAAGACCGCCAACATTGCGTGCGCGTACAACCCGGCGCACGAGGTGCACCTGGTGCACAAGCCCAAGGCCGTCGCGGGGGAGGGCGAGGTGGTGGTGCACGTCCGGGCGACGGGCATCTGCGGGTGAGCGAGAGTTCAGGTATCCGTTCGAGTGAGGCAGTCGCATTGGCCGGGAGGGAGCGGCGTGATGCTGTCATGATGTCGTGACGCTGTGATAGTGATACTCAAGAGTGGCTGCGCGTCGTCGCCACTTCGTACTCCGCTGACACGCCGCCGCCAGGTCCGACGTCCACTTCTGGAAACACGGCCACATCGGCCCCACCATGATCGTCACGGACGAGTGCGGGGCGGGCCACGAGTCGGCGGGCGAAGTCGTCGAGGTGGGCCCCGGCGTTTCCTCGCTCAAGGTCGGCGACCGTGTGGCTATCGAGGCGGGCGTGCCGTGTGGCCAGGCGGATTGCGACCCGTGCAGGACGGGCAGGTACAATGCTTGTGAGTGGGGAGGGTCGCATCGGTACTCGGTCTCCGTCTCAGTCTCGGTATCGCTCTCACTCTCACTCTCGCTCTCACTTTGACTCTCCTAATCACTCTCACTCTCACTGTTGCACCTTCGCCTGTCACTCCCACTCTCACTGTAACACCTTCGCCTGCCCTCGCCCACAATCACTCCTTCCCCGTTTAAGCCATCCACGCCCGCAGCCACACTCTTCCCGTCTCCTTGTACCCGAATCGCCCCCGCTGACCCTCACCCCCGCGCCAGGCCCCCGCGTCGTCTTCTTCTCCACGCCGCCGTACCACGGCACCCTCACCCGGTTCCACGCCCACCCGGCCAACTGGCTGCACAAGCTCCCCGACAACATGTCGTACGAGGAGGGATCGCTCTGCGAGCCGCTCGCCGTGGCGCTGGCCGGGCTTGAGCGGGCGGACGTGAGGCTGGGAGACCCGGTGGTTATCTGGTGGGTACGACATTGATTCGTCACCGCGGCGACGCTCCACGGGCGCGCGGGCCACGGGGTGTGTTGCGGTACCCTACCCCAGACCCTTGTTGTCGCCGTGTCTTCCGTGTCTTCCGTGTCTTCCGTGTCTTCCGTGTCTCCCTCATTTTCCGTATCTTCTGCCCGACACGCTGCGACTCGGCGCCTCAGCGCTGTTCCAGTCGTCACAAAGCGCTTGTCGAGAAGCCCACAACCCGAACCCAGCCCGGGTGTCCCCGGCGCTGCTGTCACGCCGTATCGGATAGCATACCTCACGAACCGAACCCAAACCCAGACCTCGCCCCGCTGACGTCCCCGCTGACGCCCCGCAGCGGCGCCGGCCCCATCGGCCTCGTCACCCTCCTCGCGTCGCACGCCGCCGGCTGCTCCCCTATCGTGATCACCGACCTCGTGCCGTCCCGACTCGAGTTCGCGAAATCGCTGGTCCCGACGGTACGCACGGTGCTCATCCAGCGCGGCCAGTCGGACCTCGAGGTGGCCAAGTTGATCAAGGACGCGGCGGGCACGGAGTTGAGGGTTGCGCTGGAGTGTACTGGGTTCGAGAGCTCCATCCGCGCCGGGATCTTTGTGAGTACAGCGGTTCGAGTGAGACGGGTCGAGTGCGGCGGATTTTCAGGTTGTCGCTCTGGTGTGGTTGGGTCTGGGTTTGGGTTCGGTGTGGGTGGGTGTGTGGGTGCGAAGCAAGTGACAGCCTCGAACTGTGACGGGCAACATGGACGGCATCGATAGGTCTTGATCCCAGAGAGCTCAGAGCACCTGCGCTGACTTTCGGGGACTCGCTTGCTCTCGAAAACTCCCCGCCTGCACGCCCGCTGACTCGCCCAGTCCGTCAAGTTCGGAGGCAAGGTCTTCGTCATCGGCGTCGGCCCATCGGAGCAGAAGGTGGGTGCTGTCGACATTCTCTCTCATCCCGCCCCCTCACCGCGCAAGTACCTCTCGGGGCTCTCTCTCGCTCCCTCCCTCGGCACATCGCTCGCTCGCCGCTCGCTCGCCGCTCGCTCGCCGCTCACTCCTGCAGTACCCCTTCGGATATCTTTCCGCCAACGAGATCGACCTGCAGTTCCAGTACAGGTACCACAACCAGGTGAGAGGCTTCCCATGTCACGTCTACATTTGGCGTCTACGTCTGGCTTTGTCTTCGCCGATGCGCTGCGGTTGCAGTGCCGCTGGCGCATGGGCCTGCACACTTGTCGTCGTCTCTCCCATGTTGGCACCTCGCCTCGCGTCGCCTCGCCGTGTTCTTCCTCCCTTGTCTCGCCTCCCTTGTGTCATGTCGTCTCTCACCGGCGCAACTCTCGCCTCCTCGCTCCGTGTCTACCCCCCCTTCCGCCTCTCGCCCCGCTGACCCCCGCAGTACCCCAAAGCCATCCGCCTCGTCTCTGGCGGGCTCATCAACCTCAAGCCCCTCGTCACGCACCGGTTCCCCTCGAGCGCGCCGTCGAGGCGTTCCACGTCGCGTCTGACCCGTCCCAGGGGGCTATCAAGGTGCAGATCCTCGATGCGTAAGGGGTGCGAGGGGTCCGAGCGGAGCGAGCGCACCGAGGGGCACGATGGGGGACGTTGGTGGCGGCAAGGGGAGTGAGCGCCCGAGGGGACGATGGTGGTGGTAAAGGGCGGCGAGTGCGGTTCCGGTACACCCAGTGCTGCGTTTGGCTTTGCGAGTCGAGTCGAGTTCGGTCGAGGGGTGCAGAGCGTTCCTCGCTCTGAGTCCCTGTGAAGACCCGTCGCCCGTCGTCGCTGTTGGACTGGTAGTTGGGAGAGGCGGTCTTGGGTGTTTTCATGGCACGATATAGTTGCATGCACATATGATCGGTACAGCAAGCATCTGGGTAGGGCGGCGGCACACGACTAATTCGCATGGGAAGATGCTCCGGCTGGTTGCTTGGTGGGGTGCGATTGGCCTTGCACGATTGCCATTGCTTGACGCGAGCGTGCGTCCAATGCTCTGCTCCATCTAGGACCCTCCCTCCCCATGTCTGACGACCATGCACGACTGAGCATGGACATGGACATCAGCATGAAGACGACACGACGCGATTGACTCCACTCGAAATGGCCGTCTGCCCCTACCTGCCACCTGCCACCTGCCCGGCTAAAGAAGCCTCTTGTTTTCCGCCGAGAACTGTCCGGGCCGTCCACATGGCCATGGGTCGGCTGCTTCCTGTCGCAGCTCACAGCTCAAATCAAACCCTGCTTCAGTGTTGAGTTGAGTTCGACTTTATACTTATCACGGCACAAGGGGGCCCACCGTCGGATCGAGGCGCAGCTACAAGCGGATAATCCGTTCAAGGCATCAACGAGGAGAGAGGATCGCGGATCTCGGATCGAGGACAGGACCACATCCAGGATCGCGGACGGCGGGCGACACGGACAAGAGACAGCGGGGCCGCAGTGTGACATTGTGTTCTCGCAAGGGCTCGAGAAAACGCTCGGTCTCACGACCACGGGAGACGGTGAAGAAAAGCGGAGAATTGGATCAGTACTGCGACGCTCTGTTCGCTCATCGTCATGGCAGAGGAGGATCATGGGTTTCAATCCCAATCCCAACCCCAATCCCAGACCCAACCCCAGACCCAGACCCAGACCCAGACGCAGATTCACGCCCACGCCCCCGCCGAGAGTTATGTGCAGCAACAACCCCACGCCGATGTAGACGCCGATGTCGACCTCGACCTCGACGTGGAGGTCGAGCACGACAGGTCGGACGGGGCGCTTGAAGCCGGCGAGCCGGGCGAAGCCGGTGAGGGGAGGGGGAAACCGAAGGTCCCGAGAGCGAGGACGGCTTGTCATCAGGTGAGCAAGGGCTCGGGTATGGTGTCGTGGCTCGGATATGGTGTTGTTGGTCGTTTTGGTTGCCTTGGTTGGCTTTGCTTGGGTTTGTTGGGCTCGTGGAGCTCGTCGTGCTCGTTGAGCCCGTCGTGCTCGTTGAGCCCGTCGTGCTCGTTGTGCTGGTTGGAACTCCACAAACCGAGTCTCTTTCCACTCTTCAACGTTCAAGTACTCGCCCTGTGCTCGCTCCGTGTCTTCGCAACGTCGGGACGAAGCTCACGCCCTTGCGCTCTCCTCAGTGTCGATCCGCCAAATCGAAATGCGGCGGGACCCCGCCGACCGCTTGTCCCAATTGCGAGTCCATGGGCAGGCAATGCACCTGGCCGGAAGAGGACGGGCGCTCGACACGGGCGAGGTTGATGCGTCAGCGCTCGGCGGCGGCTAGGAGGAGCTCAGCGGCGGCGGCGGCGGCGGCGGGTGCAGTGGGGTTTGCACATGCGAATGCCGCCCATGCCCATGGCCATGCGAGTGGAAGTGGAAGTGGGAGCGGAAATGGGAGCGCGATCGGGGGCGCGAGTGGAGGTGGGTATGGGCAACAAGGCCACATCGTCGGCGGAGGACCGCTGGGCATGGACGTTCCCGTCGGAGCGGGCGGGGCGGGCGATCCGGGATGGCTCGACGGGATACTTGGACGGGGAGGAAGGGGTGCTGGTGAGTGCGGCAAGCCGTCAGGCGTCTTCTCTCGTATCGCGTCGCCGCACAGCCCCGGCAGAGCGCATCGAGCCGACCCGGGTCCGAGTCTGAGAAGACAAGACTCTGGCTCGAACTCGGATTCTGACTCTGACTCGATCTCCAACTCGGACTTTCGCACCACGCCTGACTCTTCGCATTCCCGTCCCAATCCTCATCCACGTCCTCCCTTCCCCAACCCCAGCCGGACTCTCTGTCTCTCTTCTGCCTCGACCAATGCTCACGCCTCACCCAATGCTCACGCCTCACCTCCTCCCTCGCAGACACGCGCCCATCCTCCTCGGCGCCCAAGAACCTCGCCGAGTTCATCACCCGCCAACAGCAGAAGCTCCCCGCGGGCTCGGGCTCGGGTTCGGGTTCCGGCTCGGGTTCCGCCCCTGTCGGTGTCGGCGTCGGCGTCGGCGTCGCGACGCCCGCGCCGGTCTTACCCCGCTTCATCAACGATTTCCCCTCACCATGGCGGAGTGATCAA
Organism: Saitozyma podzolica; assembly: GCA_003942215.1. Lineage (NCBI taxonomy): Eukaryota > Fungi > Basidiomycota > Tremellomycetes > Tremellales > Trimorphomycetaceae > Saitozyma > Saitozyma podzolica. Next base: position 192,124 of record RSCD01000026.1, on the reverse strand, counting down.
TCTCTCTCTCCTGATCAGCCACACCCTCCAACACAAGCGCACACGAACACCCAATCCCTCCCTCTCCCTCCCGGACAATCGTTACCCCAAATTCCCCCGCAGCAGGTCTTCCCCGGCCAGCTGCCGACGATGCCTCACGACCCCATGGTCGGGCCGTCTCGTATCCCTGCCGGCGCCTCCTCATCTGCGATGGGTATCGGCATCGGACCCACCCACCCGTTCGTCCTCGGCTCAAACTCCCAACCTCACTATCCTCTCGACCCGACCGGGCTCTCCACATTCCCAATCGACAACCAGCCCTCTCAATCGTTTTCTTTGCCCCCGAACGCCGTTGGGTCATTACCATTTGACAACACCCACCGCGATCTCGACCCGAACTCCAACACCAACACCAACCCCAACCCCAACGCCACCCCAAACCCAAATCTCAACCTCGACTCGTTCTCCCCCTTTGCGTCAATGGATCCCACGGAACTCATCCTCGCGCTCAGCTCCCAGCTGCCAACAATAGAGGAAGGGTTCCCGTTCGATGATCGATCCCCGGCAGGATCTAGTAATCAGGGGAGCACAGCCGCCCGGAGAGCAGGGGAGGGCGAGTCGCCCGGCACAGGCAACGCGGCCGGCGGGAACGGTGGTAACGGTGGGAACGGGCCGGCGGAGAGACACAAGGGAAAGATATACAAGGTGACGTGGTGGAGACCTCACGGCAAGACTGCGATTGCGCCGGGTGAGTAGCAGCGTAGCAGCTCCGATTTGTCTGGCGACGACCCGTCTCACTACTCCCCCGTGTGCTTTTCTGGTCCTGTCTCTCGTCCTCTCTCTGTCTACTCGATTTATCTCTGCGGGCACACCGAGGCACTCGACTGAACTCAACTACCATGTTTCTTTCTGCCTTTTCACTCCGTCCCTTTTCTTATCCGGTCTCCTTTCTGTGCCCGACTCCTTTTCTCTCTTTCCTCTCCGCTCACGTTGGTCATCTCTCGCTCTCTCCCACCCATTATTTTTGGGAGGCATCTGGCATCTACCCCAATCGCCCGCGTCTCACTCCCGCTGACGCCCGACCCCCCAGGCCTCAAACGCATCACCCTCAAAGTCCGCGTCGACAACCCCCAAGCGACCTGGCGTCCCTCCTTTCCCGAAACCAGTCTCGGCGCCCTTGGCGCCCCCGGCACCGGCATCGGCTCCGGCCCCACCATCCCCGTAGAAGAGGTGATCGCACCCGACGGGATGCCGACGACGCCCATCATGCGACACCTCCTCGATGTGTTCATGACCCATTTCGGGTGCCAGTTCCCGTTTGTGGACCGGCAGGACCTCGAGTCCAAGATCGAGGAGAGGACGGGATCGGTGTTTCTCCTCAATAGTATAGCGGCCATGGCGGCGAGGTGAGCGATTGCGACGTGGTCCGTGTCAGAGTCCACGGACTTGGACATCTCACCCGCAGTTTTCTCCTCGTCTCTCGATTAAACCCCCCTGGAGCGCGCTGACCCCGCGGAGGTTCTCGACCCATCCGGCAATCGCGCTCCCAAACCTCCAGCCATACGAATACGGCAACGTGTTCTACTCCCGAGCCAAAGCGCTGCTCGGATCCATGTTCGCCGTGCCCCAGCGCGAGACTGTGTTTGCTTTTGTCCTCCTGGCCAACGTTGGGTTCGCGAATGGTGAGTGCGCACCATCATCATCACTACTTCATGACTAGGAGTCGCGTATGCCGCACGCAGCACGCCGCCCCCCCCCCCCCCGCGCGCCTCCCGCTGACCCGCGTAGACTCCGAATGCGAGATCTGGATGATGACTGGCTGTGCCGTCCGGATGTCGCTCGACCTCGCTCTCCACCTCGACCCTGAACCTGACTCGAACATATCCGCCGAGGAGCGCCGGCTGAACCGGCTCGTCTTCTGGTCTGTCCTCCTGATGGACCACGCGATCTCCCATGGGGCGGGTCGACGCGCCTCGTTCCCCCTGGAGGACATCTCGCAACCTCTTCCCACGGAGGAGGATATCCATCCCCCCGGGACATCTACTGCGCCGGATACACCGCGGTCGCCGTTCCCATTCGCGGCGAAGCAGATGCTGTTGTACGGACCTATCATCAACATGCTCAACCGGCAGTCCAAGGGTCCCAGCAACTCCGAGGCGGATCTCCAGGCCGCCAGAACAGCGGCGATGAGGGAGTACAATCAGCTGCCGCCGGACATGCAGTGGAACATTGCAAAGTGCGTGGGTGCGGCGACAACGTCACAGTGTGACGGTGTGATGCTGTGACGGTGTGGCGGTGACATGTGGCCGTTGTGTCACTCGACTTTGCTCGAACTCGCTGATACATCGTAGTCTGCAGCGCCACACGCGAGCACACCAGGGCTCCATCTTCGTTCACCTGCATTTGTGGATCCACAACATCCTCGTGAGTCGAACCGCACCCGTCGCACCCCGTCGCACCCTGTTGTACCCCGGCGCAATCCCGTGCCGGTTGTTCCGGAGCCAACACTCCCGGGGTAGTAGCTCGCTGACCCACTCCCCCAGGCAACCGCCTACCTCACCGGCACGGACCTCTACCGTCGCCATCCGGCCCAAAGTGACGTGGCCGGTGGCACACGCAGCGGTGCGGTCACGCCCAGTTCCTCGGCGCAGGCCTCCAACCTCTGGCGTAACTCGGCGAGGACGATCGGCGATATCCTCGTCCTGAGCGATATCACCAACCCGTTCAATTATTTCTCGTTGCCGTTTGTAAACCAGGCGTTCTTCGTTGCCGGGTGCTGCTACATCAAAGGTGAGTTTGGGCTGGGCTCTGCACTGCTACACACCGCAGCACACTGTTACGAACGAACCGTTGCACATTGTTCACACTCTTTTCTCTTGTCGGTCGGGGCATTGGTATTGTGTAAATAAAGCTGGTGTTTTCAGAAGAAGCGATGTGCTAACTCTCCTCGCCGCAGAGATCGAGCAGCACCAGAGCAAAACCAGTCCGTCGCCTTCTCGCCCTACCTCCCGGCCTACTTCCCGCGCAGGTTCCCCTCGTATTCCAGACTCCTCACTCGCCATGACATCCACCACTACCGACGAACTCGCTCGCGACCGTGAGAGCCAACGCGAGCGGGATCTGAAACACGCCGACTTTTCCCGCGCGCTCCTCCAGTCCGTGGCGGCTGCGAACATCTCCACGCTGCAACAAGGTCTCGCAAAGCAGACTGTGTACTGGTCCGGTGTCGCGTGGGTTTCGGCCGCGCTGGCACAGCGGATCGAAGGGGTGAAAGATGTGGATCTCGTGCAGGTCACGGAGAAGCTGGCGAGTTATGTGTCGTTGCCTGATGCGGGATTGATTGGGAAGTCGACGGGGGCGGGGGCGGGGACTGGCGCGGGCATCCCGGGGCAGATGCAGGGGCAAAGGCAACCGTCGGGGCAGAGCGTGGGGATGGATCAGAGATCGGGACAAGGGCAGGGACAGGGACCGGGACCGGGACAGACAGTCGGGTTTGGGCAAGGGCAAACACCAGGACAGGGGTTTGCACAAGGCATGGGAATGGGCCAAGATCATGGACAAGGTCATGGACCGGGACCCGCCCAAGGCCATGGACCGGGACTAGGACAAGGCATGGGGATGAACGACTGGCAGGCCGCGCTGGGAGGCAAGATCGATACGCCCGGATGGTCGCCTTCACAGATGTTCAGGCCGACGCCGCCCGACGCGGCGGGGAGCACTTGGAGCGGCGACATGCCGATGACGGGAGGTGAGTGGGAGGCAGGCAGGTTTCGCAGACCCGACTTCACACAGTTCGCACCGGATCCCAACGCAGATGAGAGGCGCTGTTCGAGTTGGATGAGTACGAGTGCCAGTCCCCTCTGAGCCTGGTCGTCGTCGTCGTCATTGTCATCGTCATTGTCACCGTCGACTCGTTGCCGTCGCCATCCTTGTTGCAGTCGTTCTGATCACTCTCGTTCTTGTCGCTGTTGTTCTCGTGATGCCCTCGCCCTCGTCGCCCTCGTCGTCACCCCCGCCGCCGCCGCTGACCTCTCCTAGAAGCATTCGACTGGGCATCGTTCGATCTCGGCAATATCGAGGGTGAGAACCAGAGCGTGATCGAGCAGGACGTGGTGCTCCCTCAGGGGTTCAACTGGGACTGGTTCAAGTGAGCGAGTGGGGTGGGAGCGGTTTCGGAGGTAGGGTCAATTGGGACTCTGAGTCTGGGATGAGACTGGGACTGGGGGTGGGACTGGGGATGGTTCGAGCGAGGCGAGAGTGTTTCGAACAAGTACAAGTATAAGTATTAGTGGGAGAACGAGTGTGACTGCAAGTGCAAGTGCGAGTGAGAGTACGAGCGCAAGTGCCAGTGCCAGTGCCAGTGCCAGTGCCAGTGCCAGTGCCAGTGCCAGTGCCAGAGCAGGTAGCTGGCAGGTCAAATGCGAGTGAATTGCTACTGCCCAATCACATTCGCCGACGAACTGACAATCTCCACGATCGTTTGTACCCGGAATGATGGGATGGCAGCTCAGGTATGCGGGACAGCGGTCGTACGATTTTGGCGTAGACCACCTCGAGACCACCGTACCGCCGTCGAACATGGTACGACGAGGACACATTCGAGTACTGTACGAGTAACAGCATGAGTACTGTACGAGTAACAGTATGAGTACTGTGAGCAACAATGTGAGTACTGGACGAGTGACAGTATGGATACTGTATTTACTGCACGAGGCCGAGTCTAACGCGAGACGAATCGCGTGAGCGACTGGGACGTCGCGCGGGACGTCGAGGTCGAGGTCGAGTTGGGCACGGCTCAATGACAATCGGATCGATTCGGGTCGATCCGTCTCGACCCCAAGCCGTTGATACCAAATCGCGCTTGGTATCGCGCTGCGCTGCCTCCGTATCATGAACTGTCAGAATGGGACAACTAAGGACTGGCGACTGACGACTGACGACTGAGCGCTCTCTCATCATGAGTTCCTGAGGCTGACGCTGAGGCGTGAAGCTAAGGCTGAGATCGACGGCCCTGACACGGGTCGAGGTCGAGGTTGAGCGAGTCCAAACCCGCGACCCAGCCGAGGGCACAGCTGCGTAAAGAGACAAGCACGTCAAGTGATGGATGCACCGCTGCACCGCTGCATCGCTGTGCTCGCGCACTACGCGCGCGTACTCGATGCTGGATGCCACACGTCGCTCCTGTCCCGCCCCGTTCCGCACAGACGACTCAATATCCATGCTGATTATCGAACGACGGTATATGCAACGAGAGTGGGTGGGTGGGTGCGACGCGGGGCAGGGGCGTGGGATGGATACTGTAGTATACGCGGGGAAGTTGGTGCGGAGCAAGTGTAAGTCGACGAAGGATATCTGTGGGTCTGAACTTCATGCGAGGGAACAAGGACGAGGTCCTATACGAGAACGACACCACACGCAATGATCCGAAGATCGAAGATGGGGGTCTGGTGTCCGTACTTGATCTCGTCCTGGACATGGTCGACCGTTCCCTCCGTGCCCTCCCCATTCGTTGTCCCCGTCCATCATTTTGTCCCCGAAAAGTAAGGACCTTCCCCCTTCAATTTTCACAGGCTCTAAGCGAAGAACGCCGCGACGACCGCCGCAACGACAGTCGCCATTCCGGCGTTGGGGAGCGTGACCCACCCCGCCGACTTGGCACTCGCGCTCGCCGTCGAGCTCGCGCCGCTCGCCGAGCCCGATCCGGTGCGGGACGAAGACGCGCCAGAGGCCTTGGACGCAGAGGCGGAACCCGACGCGGACTTGGAGGTAGACGCGGCGGTGGCGGAGCCAGAGGCGGACGCACCGAGGGCGGCGACGCTGGCGGCGTAGCCCAGGTCAGAGGTCGGGAAGAGGTCCGAGGACGAGTAGGTCACGCAGTTGGACGAGGCGGGGACGCGGGGCGTCCAGGGGAGGGTGGACGTGGCGGGGAGGGAGGAGGGCTGGGACCAAGTGTACGCTACGACGGGTCAGCAGGGTTCGGATGGTTCGGATGGTTAAACTCTGGTCAACGACGCGAACAAGTCCTCAATGGGAAGATGAGTGGGTGGGTGGTTGGTTGGGGAGCGGGAAGGCCGATGGTTGGGTGGTTGGGAAGCTGGGTGGCACTTGGTTCGTGGGAATGACAAGGGGAAGATCCGGGTACATAGATGCGGCGATGGAGTTGGGTTTGGGTGAATTGGGTGGGCGTTCTCGCTTCTTTTGGTCGAGTGGAAAGGCACTTCATCACCGCGCCGCGCCGCGCCACGCCACGCCGAAAGGCTCGCTTCCGAAGTACTGGCTCGCTCGCTCGCTCCGCTCGCTCTCGTTCTCGCACTCACTCTGCCCGTTGCTCGTGTACGTGCCCACCTCGTCCTGGAGGTCACCCTCGCACGAGATGAAGAGGCCCTCGCTCTGGAGCGTGGCGTAGTCGGCGGGCATGTTGTACTCGCACCCGATGAGGTCGAAGATGCTGGGCACGTCAGCGGAGTCCACGGGGCGATACAAGGACGTCGACATTGTGTGGACATGGTGTATGCACCTCACACCACACCACGGCGCAGGAGAAAGGGAAAGGGGAAAGGGACAGGTGGGTAATGGGATGAGGATGGCTCGGTGACTCGGTGACTCGGGGACTCGATGACTCGGTCGCTCGGTCGCACTGGCGCTCGCGCTCACGCTCGCTCGCTCGCTCGCTCGCTCGCTCGCTCACTTTTGGCAGTAGTTCAGATCCGTGCTGTAACCGGGATCACACAGCTTCAAGCAAAACTGGTTTGAGCCGACAAAGTTGTTCCAGCTCTGGGTCTGGACATAGGTCGTGTTGTCGCCCGAGGCAAAGCCGGTCGAGTAGAACAGCCCGCCGAGGGGGTTACCGAGGTAGTCTGCCCCGTGGGGGTCGAGCTCGCCTCCCGAGTCGTCCGACGCGAGGTTGATGGACGTCTGGTTGAAGAAACCGACGATCTGGATGTAGGCTTCGGTCTTCATGAACTGCGGAGAACGTCAGCGGTGCCACATGCGACGCAAAGCAAGTCCCATTGAGGAAGAGTGGTGCATTGGTGCGGTGCCGTGGAGGAGTGGTGGAGGGGTGGAGTGATACAGTGGTGATGTGGTGGACGTGAACACCGACTCGCCTGGATCGACTGGAACGTGCCCTCGGGGAAGATCCTTGCGCCGTGGCCCGATCGGGAGCACTAAGAGGGAAAGAAAGCGCATGGTCAGCACGAATCCAACGAGCAGCGTTGGGGCGTTAGTTCGGACCCGCTCCGCTCACATATGCCACCACGGCGGCCTCGACGTCGCCGATGGTCTGGGTGGGCGTCGTGCCCGGCGCTCCCCAGAAGCAAAAGTCTTCGATCGAGTTGAAGACGCCAGTCTGGCATTGCGACGAGGCGCCCTCGGTGGTCGAGTTGCACTGGTTGTCTACGGGCTGTCAGCGGGCCGGAGACGAGTCGGGGAAGGGTGGGAGAGAGAATCGAGTTGGAGACGAAAGATGGGACGTCAGGGGTACGCGCTGATGCACGGGGAACAGCTTGAACAGGTCGCACAGGTCGCCGCGTCCACTCACAGCCCGACTGGGGACCACGGCCGACGGCGTACGGGTTGACCTGGTAAGGGATGGCAGAGTAGGGGTAGAAGTATCTGCGCGGTGTGAGCGATGCGACGATGCGGCGATGCGGCTACACGAAGACACGTCGCAGCGTTGGTCGGATGGTCGACCCGCGCCCCACGCCCCACGCCCCGCGTCCACTTACTCGGTCAGAGGCAGCGGCGAGGTCGTCTCGTACGTCGTCGCCGAGGCCTGGCGGGCGCCGAGGTCCGCGTACACCGCCTTGGGGGTGATGGTCGGTGCGGGTGCGTCTGCGGCGATGGCACCGGCTGGTGCGAGCGCGAGGGCGCCGAGAAGCGCGGCGGAGAGGACAGAGGCGGACATGGAGGAGGGGTGAAGGCGGGGGGGAAACGAGTGACAGATGATAAGTGAGGAGGATTGGAGAGGTTCAGAGGGAGAGGAAAAGCAAAGCAAAGTAAAAGATGATGGTGTAGATGCTGATGGGCACGTCGATACTTGTAGCTGTTGCGGCTGTTGCTTTGATGCTATTGCTGGCTGTCGAAACGGTTCGACTGCAAACACGACGCGACGGTGTGCTGTCGTTGCTGTGCTGTGCAGTGATCGCTCGCTCCGCCCTCAGACTTGGTCACCGCAGCCTGCTTTTGCACCTGACGACGATGACCGGAATAGCAACGCCGCAACCAACTCTACACAACCACGCTCTGCCCCTCCTGCCCCTCCCTGCCCCTCGCAGGACAAAGGACAGCCGCGAGGCAAATGACATGACCCGCGCCAGAGCAGCTCAGCTGGGTAATTTGCCCCCTCCCCTCGCCGACAACTCTGTTCCCTTTGTCCACCCGACTGCGGCCCGGAAATATGAATCCAAATTTAGATCGACAGGGAAGGTACCAGGGGCGAAGACGGGGCAAGAGGCACAGGGACGGAGCAAACGACGCGTCCGGGGGCGTACGGTGGCGCACCGGGCAGCGGCGGGTTGACAGCGTACGGGTACAGCGGGTCGGACAGAGCTTGACGCAGTATGGTACTGTACAAGTACCTGTTGTACTGGTACAGCCACAACACGCCGGGTTATTAGTCTTTCGGCAACCACTTTCCTCCTTGCCGTCGCCGTCGCCATCGCCATCGCCGCCGCCGCCGCCGCTGCGACTGTGCTACTGCTCTCCGTGCCCATCCGAAACGCGTCGGTGCGCGGCGCCGCAGCCCGGACCCTCGTTCCCCCTGTCCCCCTGTCCCCCTGTCCGCTCCGGTTCTTGAAATAGACATGGACCAAGTCAAGGCGGTGCAGGCGGCGGGCGGGTGCACCGCGGGTGTCGAGCGCAAAGCTGGTTATCACCGCATTACAACCTGAGTTATATACGTATTACGACCTGTATTACAACCTGTGTTATATACGTATTACAATTCGTGTTACAAATGCATTACAAATGGGTAACAAATGCATCACAAACGCGTAACCAGCGCATTACAGATGCGTCACAAGGGGGTTACGAACGTGTAACAAATGCACTACAAATGCGTTTCGACGGTACAAAGACGTATTACCAGGGGATCGCCAATGCATCACAAACGCATCACCGAGACATTACAAATGCTTAACAAATGCGTCACAATTGGGTTACAAATGCATCACACAACGCGGTCTGTCGCTCACTCCTTCCCGTGCCACCTCTTCCTCAGCGTGTGCGCGCTCGCCTTTGGCCGCCTGTCCCTCGTGAACACCCCCTTCTTGTTCCCGTCCACGCGGAAGAAGCCCGGGCCCGTCGCAAAGTCTGCAAAGTTCCAGACGTGCTCGCCGACGACCGCGTCGACCTTGTCAAACGCCCGATGGTACGTCTCGAGGAACTGGGACTGAAACTCCTCGGACCAGGGCGTGGCGTCGACGTCGTGCACGCCCGCGACGGTGTCGGCGCCGTACTCGAAGATGATGAGTGGGCGCTTGTACTTTTCTGCCCACTTGTGCAGCTCCTCCTCGAGCTCCCGCGCGGCGGTCACGAGGTCGCCGGTGCCGACGTACCACCCGTAGTACCTGTTCAGGCCGATCACGTCAAACAGGTCGGCGATCCGGCACTTGTCGACGGGTGCGAGCAGCACGTTGGCGAAAGTGACCGGACGAGTCGGGTCGAGCTCCTTGGTGAGCTTGACGAGGGGTTCAAAGTATTCCCTGGCGCCTTCCTCTTGTGACGCCGGCTCGTTGGTGATGCTCCACATGACCACGGAAGGGTGGTTCTTGTCCCTCGCGATGAGCTCTTTGATCGCCTGCCTGTGCGCTTCCTGCATCTTGTCGCCGGCAAAGTCGGGACTGAACGTCTTGCGCTTCACACCGCCCAAGATGCCGCTCTCGATGGACAGGTTGATGCCCACCGCGGCGGTCTCGTCGACGACGACCCAGCCGTGGCGGTCGGCGTAGTCGAGCACCTCCTCGGCGTAAGGGTAGTGGCTCGTCCGGAACGAGTTGGCCCCCGTCCACTTCATCAGCTCAAAGTCGTGCACCATCCACGAGTCGTCGTGGCCCTTGCCCTTGACGGGCGTGTCCTCGTGCCGGCCGAACCCGCGGAAGTAGAACGGCTTGTCGTTGATGAGGAACTCGATGCCCTTGACGCGGATCGATCGGATCCCGACGGGGAGCGTGTACTCGTCGATGACCTCGGAGTTGGACGAGGTGAGGCGGGCGCGGAGGGTGTAGAGGTACGCGGCGCCGGGCTGCCAGAGGTTGGCGTTGGGCACGGAGAGGGTTCCGGAGACAGTCGTTGCCGAAGCGGCGACGGCTCCCTTGGTGTCGAGCAGGTCGATCTGGATCTTGTTGTGCTCGCCCTGGGTAGTCACCTCGTAGGCCACCTTGCCGACCTTGCCTTCCACGTCGGTCTTCACTGTTACGTCCTGGACCCGCGTCTTGGGTACCGAGCACAGCCTGACCGATCGTGCCAGGCCCGCATAGTTGAAGAAATCGTGCCAGTACTTTTGCTTTGTGTGCCCCGCATCGTCCGTTTTGAGCTCTCCCGGCGGGATGGTCTGGTTGGTCAATGTGTTGTCCACGCCGATGGTGACGCGGACCTCCTCTCCGGGCTTGACGATCTCCGAGAGATCCGCCTCGAACGGGGTGTACCCGCCCACATGCGTCACGACGAGCTTGTCCCCGATGTACACCTCGCCCTCGTGGGTCGCCGCGTCGACGCGGAGGTAGACGTGCTGCCCCGCCCAGCCCCGGGGCACGCGGAAGGTACGTTGGTACCACACTTTCCCCACGTGATTGCGGAGCGAAGGGCTCTGCACGAAGATGTCATTGTACGACGCCGGGACGGGGCACTCGAGGTCGCCCGGCAGGGGAGCACTCCACGGCGCGGACAGGTCAGACGAGTCGAGCGCGAACCGCCACAGTCCGTCGAGCGACTTGGTCTCGCGCGTGGCAGAGTCAATGGGTCGGAGCATGGCTGCGCGATGTGGGTACGGATGGATTAGAGCGAGGAAGAGGAGTCCGATGGAGGCGCATCTTGCAGCGGACTGGCATCAAGTATATATGCGTGAGCAGCTGATGGCGGGTAATCGTTTGCGGTCGGGCCGGAGGTGGATGTGAGCAGCTATATCCGCCGTTATTCCGCATCATCCGCCCGTACTCCTGTTGCGCTCCACGGAGGCGCCGAGTCGGCGACCGGCACTGGCACTGGCACTGCGCCGTCCCCGAGTAATTCCCGGCCGGGCGCCGAGCGAGTCGTCGCCGAGACGGGTCCGCACGTCCAGTGCGGTTTGTCGGTACTCGGTGGTGTATAGGTGGTGCAGGTCGTATAGCCGCTGCTTTGCTTAAGAGCCTTAGAAACGGCACCATAGTGGATGGATAATCACGTGATACTAAGGTTCAGTGTAAGTACTCATTCCCTCGCTCGAGTTGCTTCGGCACCTCGGGCCCCATGGAGGAGAACATCGTCGCCTGATTTAAATCGCAAGCAGGCACGTCGGCACCGGGACGGGACCTGGGCTGCCTGAAGACTCTGAACGGCGTGACGCTGGCCGGCAGCCGCCCAACGCGGCCTACCGACCGACCAGCGCCACTAGATGCTGCAATCACTGACTCGCGATACCTGCGCAGAGTGAAGCGTATTTACGAGAACTGGGATAGGCACCTGCAGATCGCAGATCGGTTTGGAGCCGAGCAGGCGCATCGACACGACATACATGCGACGAGCTCGACTGGCCGTTACCCCGCTTGCGCTGGCGCTGGCGCTTGGTCCGACTCCCTCCAAATGCGAGGTGCACAATCCCCATGCATGCTCCGGGGTCGAGTAGGATCGTGAGTGTATATATAGACTTGGTCGTGGGTACTAAAGAGAAGCGTGTGATCTCTCTCGCCTCGAACGATCGCTCTCCTCTCTCTCCCTCTCCCTCTCCCATCGCGACGTATCGTCCTGCTCACCCACCGAAACCAGACATTCGAAAGCCTGTCTGTACCCTCTCTGTGCATCTCGACATCGACCCATCCTCACCGCCCTCGTCGCTGCCCCGGCCCGCCGCCCCGCCGCTCCGCCACCATGCCCATTACCGACTCGTACGTCAAGTCCGCATTCGACAAGATGACGGGCGGGGACATCCCGGGCGTGATGGCCATGATCCACGACGACGCGGAGTGGACGGTCATCAACCCGAAGATCCAGAGCACGCCTCTGTCCGGGATGTATGGCGTGAGTGGGAAGTGGAGTCGCATCTCACGATTTCACGATATCGGAGGCGAGACTGGACGCAGCGCAAGACGCATGACACCAAAGGCTTGACACTTGACATTTGGATATGGCGATTGAGACTCGACAATTGATATAGTACTCCACACTTGACACTCCACACTGGACACTCCACACTCCACACTACACTTGACACTTGACACACTCCACAGTCCACTATACACTTGACACTTAACATTGCATTTGACAATTTTGCCACTACTCCACAGACGACGTTTCGAAGCAGCAGCCAGGTCGTCCCAGCCGGTGTTCAATGTTCACTGGAAAAAGGAGGCGAGCGGGGCGAATCGGATGGAAACTCATCGATCTGGATCCCGCTGACCACCGCGTGATACAGAAAACCACCTTCCTCCCCGTCCAGGGCTCCTTCTTCGCGCACCTCAAAGCCCCGCTCGAGTGGACGCTCAACATGGTCGTCGTTTCGGGGACGACGGGGGTGATACAAGCCGACGGGAGGGGGGAGCGGAAGGACGGCAAGGTGTACTTCTCGCCGTGAGTGGGCGTGAGCACTGGCCACGGACTTGTACTCGTACTGCACTTGTACTCGAGTACAGTACCAGTACAATCCGAGTACAAGCACTGTGCTTGTACTGTACCTGTCTGCACTCGTACACTGTACTTGTACATCACAAGTTCAAGAACGAGTACGGATGTACATACGAGTACGGGCTTGAGCAGGGGCACGACATGTCGACATGTGCGAGTCGATGCCAGTCCCGCTGACTCTGCTCGAACCAGGTACTGCTGGGTATTCGAGTTCGACTCCGCCGATAGCCCCGAGCCCAAAATCGTCAAGGTGCAGTCGTTCCTCGACAGCGCGCTCGTCAAGGAGATCATGGAGAGTGACGTTTGAGTGGGGCGCTGGGAAACAGGGGGGGGCGGGGGGGTGGGCTGCTTCGTTTGGACCGATCGGAGGTGACTGACACTGTACGGGTCATGTACCATGTGTGCTTATGTACGAGGTACATTGGGACGAATGAGGTATCATGACCAGACACCGGCATCGTTGGCTCTGAAACCCGAGTCTGAAACCACACCGAGTGATTATTGATTGATCATTGTGCTCGGCCGGTTGTCTGACATCCAAAGGGTGGGACGCAGTGCGATGTCGACGTATGCAACGCAGTTGGTATCCCTCGCCTGTCATCCTTTCACCCCACCTCACACGTCTCCGTAACATCCACCACCTCCATCATCTCGAAACCTCGCGATCTCCAATTCCAGACCCAGACCCAAACCCAGACCAGCAGCCTCACCTCGTCATACGGTACCGAAATGACACCCACCGAGATGACACCGTCAGTCACCGAGTCGTACGTCCGAAGCGCCTTTGACAAGCTCGCGGCGGGCGATATATCCGGTTTCCTCGAGCTGGTCTCCGACGTCGTGGATTGGACGATTATCAACCCCGAGATCAAGAGCTCGCCCATCTCGGGGCGCTTTGGTGTGAGTGGGATGGGAGACGGGCGCCGCGGTACGGGTTCCGTGTTCGACGAATGGTATACACTACGAGTACGGGTACTGGTGCATGCCTCAAGGCCCAATTTCGATCGTGGAGCTGGGGGCTGATCGCTGGTCGCTGGTCGCTGGTCGCTGGTTGCTGGTTGCTGGTTGCTGGTTGCTGGTTGCTACGACGCTACGACGCTACCGCCAGCATGACGGCGGACATGCGACAGGAGTGGCAAATGACAGGAACGGACAAGTGTCGTGTGCGCGTTCTACCAATGCGCAAAGCACATCCACATACTGTACGAGTCTTTGTACAGTGCAGTGCAGTGCAGTGCAGTGGGATGAACCGCGGCTAACGTACGCAGAAAACCACCTTCCCCGCCGCCAAAGGTTCCTGGGTCGCATGCCTCGCCGCCCCGCTCCAGTGGATTGTCAACGACGTGATCGTCTCGGGCAACAAGGCGGTGATTCAGGCGGATGGGAGGGGGAAGGATAAGCACGGCAAGGCGTTTTTCTCTCCGTGAGTCGGGTCGGGTTGGGTCGTGTCGGGGCGGGTCGAGGCGTTTCGAGGAGTTCTGAGAATGCTTTGCTCGTGGGAAGATTTGACCGGGGGATAGGCCGGTTACGGAGAGTCGGAGAGACGGTGTGACACACGTCGCAAATGGAGGTGGAGATGGAGCCGGAGACGACAGCGGAGACGCGAAACAGCTGTTCGGCGGAGCAAGTCGAGGACGCACGCCCGAAAGGGAAGCAACTCGCGTCTCGAAGGCTCCGGAGCCTCGAGGCTCGAGGCTCGAAGCTCGAAGCTCGACGTCGACGAGTGATCACCCGCTGATGACCCAGCCACTGCTGGATCTTCGACTTTGACGATACGCCCAATCACAAGATCGTCAAGGCGATTGTGTTCATGGACAGCGCACTGGTTCGGGACGTCATGGCGAGCAACGCGGCGTGAGCGGGCCGCGGGCCGCGCCCTGTTCAGGCGGTGGGACTCGCTGAGGACTGCGTGTAATCTGACCACAGTACGAGTGCAATGTGGCCTCTGACTGCGCACTATACAAGGACTCGTACATTGCGTACATGCACTGCCTTGCACAAGCTGGCGTCATGATGTGCCATGCCATGACATCTCTCGCATACCCCACAGCGCACATCCCACAGTGAACAGCTCACAGTGCACAGTAGAACACAGGAGAGTGACCTCGACTTTCTCTTATTCATACATGTACTAGCGCCCTCTGACTGCGAGTGCCCTCTGACCGCGCGTCCCGTCCCTCTGACCGCGAGTCCCCTCCGCCGGCTGCGAAGCCCCGCTGAGCGCCATTTCGTCACACCGCTCAGTACGCCTTGAGCCCCACGGCCTTCTCCGTCTTGTCCGACAATGTCGGCTTGCCGTACGGGAAATGGACGTTCCATCCGGCTTCTTGGTTGTCCTTGATGACAAAGTCCGTGGGGTCGTGGGACTATATTGATGATGAGCACCGGCATGGGCGCGGACGCTGACGCGGACACAAATGCCGACACCGACACCGACACCGACACCAACTCCAACTCCAACTCCAACACCAGCACCAACACAGATACCAGCCAGCAGTGCAGATGCCAATGGCAATTCCCGACTCGCAGTGCCGGTGCGCCTCGCCATCTTTGACTCACAGTGCAGTAGCCCCTCTTGAACGCTTCGACCTTGCGCTCCCTCTGTTCCGGGGTGAGGTACGCGTCGGGCTTGTAGCAGATATCTACGGGCTATCAGTCTGATCCAGACCGATGACGATGACGAGCAAGTGCAAGACCTCCGCCGAGGCGGAAGCGCGGATGCCGTCTTGCGGTATCCGAGTCCGTCCAGGTCCAAGCGTCCAGGCCCAGTCCGAGTCCCAAGTCGCTCACAGATGGCAAACCGCTTCTTCTCCTCCATGGGCGCCGCGCCGTAATGCGCCGTCCTAGAGTCCCAGAGCACAAAGTCCCCCGGGTCCATGGCCGGCTTGACCCACTCGCAGCCCCTGTCGACGAACCATTGGAGCGTCTCGTCTGTCCAGCGGAAACCGTCGCGCTTGGTCCAGCCCTCGGGCGGCGGTGGGGGTGTCAGCGAGCACACTACATTACGGTTGCGACAGCCTCGGATCGTACGGTCGATCCCCCCAGGATCATTACCGAATGAAGATCCAGGACATCCAGGATTGCGGTTGTGGCGTGAAAGATGGGGACGAGTGACATGGATTGTGTCCGCGCCTCACCTCGAGATGCTTGTGCTCCTCAAAGTACTGCCCGAACAAGTTGGCCGTCCCGCGCATGACCATCAACCCGCCGTCGTTCGGCCCGTTGGGCAGCTAACCGAAGCTCATGGTGAGATCAACCACACAGACGACGGGGACGGGCGCGGCATATCTATCCGAGTTCGACGCACCAGATTGAGCAAACCCTGGATACAGTGTCGCTGCGGTCGGTACGCGCTCTGATCCGACTATCCGGCCCATCAGCGCGGTGCATGTACCACGCAAGCACGAGCAGGATCTAGTACGAGCACTTGCACTCACATGAGGCCACGGCGCTTTGTTGTCATCGACCTGGTCAGCCGGTAACGGAACGGCCAAGCTTCCGCCATCTACCGCGCGTCAGAGACAGAGAGCTGTTCGAGATTGAATTGGGAGACGGGTGGCGCCGCGTTGGACCCACCGAAGGACACGGTGAGTTTGTCGGTCCCCCAAATCGTCTCGAACAGCTCGACGATCTTGGGCTCAGACTTTGCGTCCCACACGAACTGTGAGTGGGCGAAGGAATATCTAAGGGGCTATTATCAGCGCTGGACCAAGGAGACAGAAACAGACACTCGTGCGTGTGCGAGTGCTCTATCCCTCGCAATTGGGTGAGATAGAGTGAGGTGCAAGAATCCGGAACCGCTTACTGGCTGTAGAGACCGCCGCGATTGTGTTTCGGGAGCTTCTTCACGTCCCACGTCGAGGGGTCGTCACGCTTGTACCCCAGTTTGAACCCCTCGAGCCATTCCTCTCCCTTCTGCGCGTACTCGGCGGCCTTCTCGGGCGTGACGACGCCCTTGACGACGACGAACTGGGTTGGGGTGAGCTGGCTCCGACATTTGGATAGCGGGTGATGGTATCCTCCAGCGCTCTCGCGCGCCTGCCTCAGGAGCAGACCAAGCGCCTCGGAAGGGCCGGTTGCCGCAGTCTTCAAATCAAGCTTGGCCGGAGAAGGTAACAGCAAGGTAGGTGGCAGGCAGGTGATGGGAGGTAGATGATAAGTCTTGGGCAGTAGGTGAGTGAATGGAGTCGAACCCGCCCAGCTCACCCCGTCGCGCTGGAGATCCTTGAGCCACTGCGGGTCCTGGTCCCCTTTCGTCGCCAACACGGGACTCGGCTTGTCCACGTTCATGGGGCCCTTGGCATCGTTCCACTGGTTCTGCGTGACAAAGCTGACTACCATGGCGTGGGTTGGCGGGGGTTGGGAAGGAGGTTGGTAGACCTGCCGTACGATTATGTCTCTGGAAGGTCGTGACGAGAATACGACAGCGCTGTGTAATGTATGTTGTGAGGCCCGTTGCGATCTGGTTCATGCGAATCCGCAATATGTACTCGTAACACCACATCTAACCCCACCCACCTCCACCCTCTAGCTCCATCCGTCCAGATGTCAGCTGACAACACCATATGGCGGCCCCACTTGGCGGTCGCCGTCCATGCACAGATCGGTTCATTTCTCGGGCCGTATCGGTGTGATTCAAAGGGGCCGGCCGCGACCGACCATAGCCGTGTGAGCGGTCTCTGGCCAGAGACTCTCTACTTGCGGCCAGGACAGTCGTGTAGAGACAGATACAGCTTCAGTCTGGGACTTCGTGAGCAGAGATGGTACGGTCGGAGCTCATCCGCCCAATCTATGACTGATATATACATGTCACACATCCCTGTGTAGCGCCGTCCACCACGCTTCGGCTGCACCAGTCGCACCGCGGCGAGCACTCGGCGAACAGCCGACCCGCCGAAACACGGCGCGGGACGGCTCAACGCGGGAGACACAATAGCAAGGAATCCTCCATCGGCAACGCAGATGCCGACCACTTTGACCTACTGCACTTCGCAGGCTTCTCATGTGACCGAGAAGACGAGAAGCACACGCTGCCTGCGCTTCTTGCGCTGCTTGCTTCGAGCTTCTGGCTCCTCCAGCTGCGGAAGGGGGGCGTTGGTCTGCGAACTCAAATAGATGCCTGTGAAGAGGATGAACTGCGACGCCCACACGTCCAACGCGTTCATCGTACCGCAATCCGTCTCGTACTTGAACGAACGAACCATTTCGTCCCTCGCTTCAGATCACACGCCATAATACAGATCGTTTCGCAGCATGACTGTCCCGGCGAGCACGACTGGCCCCACCGAGGTGCCCCCGGTCCCAGGGCTACCCGCGTCGCAACGCGCAGCATTGGTCCGAGCGCAGAACGGGCCGGTGGAGTTTGTGACTGACTATCCGACGCCCAAGCTCGGCTATGGCGAGGTCATCGCGAAGGTGCTTTACACGGGGGTGTGTCAGAGCGGTGCGTGAGACTGGACCGTATCCCTCGTCAAGGACTTGGGAGGCGCTCTGAAAACCAGAGCACGGTGATCGCTTGGGGGAAGGGAGTGCCCTGCTCACGCCGTTTTCCTTGCAGACCTGCACACCAAGAACGGCACCGCCGCCGGCGCAGACGGCAAGAACATCACCAACATCAAGCTCCCGCACATTGGCGGCCACGAAGGTGTCGGGCGGGTCATCGCCGTTGCCGATGGCGTCAAGGGCAATGTCAAGCCCGGAGACCTCGTCGGTATCCGGTGAGCCGGCTGTGTATCCGTCAGCTCGAGGCTGAGCTCGTTTGCCAGCTTCATCAGCCGTATCTGTCGTCGGTGCGAGTTCTGCCTCGCCGGGCAGGAGCAACACTGCACAGGCGGGATGACCAACCATCTTCATCACGAGGACGGGGCTTTCCAGGAGTACATCGCACTGGACGGGGATAACCTCACTGTCTTGCCCGACGATATCGACCCGCAGACGATCGGGCCGGTGCTTTGCTGCGGAATCACCGCGTACAAGGTGGGTGGAGGGTCCGGCATCGGATGAGTGTAATCAGGAGCGAGGGAATGACTGAGCCGTGCCAGTGTGTCAAGTCGTGTCAGATCAACCCGGGAGAGTGGATGGTCATCATCGGTGCGGCGGGAGGCATGGGGTGAGTCAAAGCGACACTTGCCAACAACATCGATCCGCCGCTGACCGGTATTGTCAGTCATCTCGCTGGTGAGCTTCATGGCAGCTTGCGTCGCGTGAAGAGCAGCGAGCAACTTGCTCCGCATGAGTCCTCCTCGCTGATCGTTTCCAGTCCAGTACGCTCGCGTCATGGGTGCCAGGGTCATCGCTGTCGATGGGGGTGATGCCAAACGCGACTTCTGCCTCGGTCTCGGTGCCTCCCACTACGTCGATTTCACCAAGGTCAACCCCGTGGCCGAGGTCCTCCGGCTCACAGGCGTCGGTGCCCACTCAGTGGTGTGCACCGCAGGGAGCCCGCGGGCGTACGCCCACGCGGCGGACATGCTCCGTATCGGCGGGATCTTGTCGTGCGGCGGGATCCCACCGGGCACACCACACCTCGAGACCAGCATCGGCGCTATTGTTATCAAGGGCCTCCGGATCGTCGGGTGTCTCGTAGGCAGCCTGAAGGAGACGATGGAGGCGGTAGAGCTCACCAGGCTGGGGATGGTCAAGCCGAGTATCGTAGTCAAGCCTTTCGATGACTTGCCGAAGATCTACGACGCTCTCGAACACGATGGGGTCATGGGCAGAGTGGTCGTCAAGATCGCCAAGGATGAGCAGTAGCTTAGGCCGTGGAGCCATCCCATTGCGGGAGGCTTGCCCGATTGTGCTGAGCAAAAATGCATGCCAATGCCACGTGAACCCAAGTCCTCGTCTATACTCGCACGTCTGTCGGGACACCGGGGCTACTCACCCCAGCCAAGCCCGCCCAAGTCCGGCAAAGCCGCCACCCGAACCATACGTGCATGCGAGGCCGCTCCCGGCAAGCTACCAAGCAAATTGGCGCTCGAAGACGGGGATGCGGGGCAGCATGTCAAAAGAGACGTTCCACGTCGCACATTCCACGTCCCGACAGACCTGTGCCATCCCGGTAAAATGGCCACCGCGTTTGCCGAAAGCCCTCCACGACTCATCAAGCGCCTCTAAGCACTAGTCGTCTTGCTTTTGCACCTCTCCCAACCCACCATGGGCTCGTCCGCTGTCGACTACAGCAAACTCACCATCGTGCGCTGTAACCCCGCTCAGGCGCGAGAGACCTGCGTCAACCATCACCCCCACTGGGGTCAGCGGGCCGGGTACACCCTCGAAGGATGGACGAAGCGGGACGACAACCTCCCCGAGCATGCCTGGGTCCCGGGCGATCGTTTCGCCACATGGGCGCTGGTAGATCGGTCGGATCCAGAGTCCCTTGAGCTGCTTGCGCACTGCGAGACGTGAGTGCGAGTGCTTAGATCAGATCATTGCTGTGGATGCGTTGTTGCAACTGCCTCGTCATGCAGCTGATTCGGGTCCAGGCACAGGCGCAACAGCTTGTTCGTCCCGCCTGGGGCGAGCGAGCTCTCCGAGGCGTACTCGTATGCTGTCGCAGCTGTGTTTTGCCCGCCCAAATACAGGGGCACAGGATACGGAAGACATCTCATGCGGCTGCTGCACTACGTCCTCGCACCTCCCGAATACCTCCCGCCCTTCCCGGCGGAATGGGGAGCACCTCCGGCGGTCCAAGGCTTCCGCGACGGTCGTTTCAGCGTTCTCTATTCGGCGCTCGGCGAGAAGTACTATGCGGAGTGTCGCAAGGGAGCTGGAACGGACAGTCAGCTCGGATGGGTCCGGCAGAAAGCAACGCTCCGGACGTGGACCATACCAGAGCAGGGTGATGACAAGGGCGACGACAAGCTGGGCGACGGATGGACCTGGATGGACCCCGAGGAACTCAAGAGCTTGGAGCCGGGGGCCGTCCGTGAGATGCGCAAGACCATCGTGTCCAGAGGAGATCCAAAGAAGACCCGCCTGGCGGTGCTTCCTGACCAGTGGGTGGAGGACGCGACTCGAGCTGACACCAAGAAACCTCTTCTTCTTCCAGCCTTATCGCGATCAGCTGACGGTCGAACACATCGGGATCCCTGGTGGTCGTGATAGAAGATACGGCCTTTTGGCACCGTGCAACGGCGCAGACGATGATCGCCCATTCATCACCTGGTGTTTCCCCCGTTTTTCACCGCCGGGGGCCACTCGGACACTGCTCATCACGTACGTACACGGTCCGTTCCCTTTCGCCGGCGTGCTGGCGGCTGCCCGGCGCGAAGGGTGCGGCGCGATCCAGCAGTGGGGCGGGGATGGGACTTGGGACCACGGAGCGGGCGGCGCCGTCCTCGATCACGCAACGAACATGCCCTGCGTGGCGCAGTACGGGCTGGGCGGGGACGACAAGATAGACTGGCAGTGGTGTGATCGGTGAGTGGTGTGGGATCGCGGACGATCGTGCACTGACTTTTGCCAGCTATCTCAGTGTGTGAGGGGAAGAGTTGCAACTGCTCTCAGTCCATACATGTCCCCCGCATGCATGCTTGCGACCTCGAACCACCCTTCCGCGGCCATTGAGTTGGGCTGAGCGGATGGTAAGCGGACATGCACGCGACATATCCTCCGTAAGGGATGTCCCCTCCATGGATGTCCCCCACTCTGCCCCACCCTGGCGTTGTCGGCCATGTCCGACCCTGACCCACGCGGGTGATAGAGTAGATGAGTAGCGATGACAGTATCCACAGGCCAAAGCCATAGCTACGGACACATCGACCAAGAGATCGGGGCTCAATGAGTCACATCCTCATCCATCCGCATCGCCTTGAGCAACCACGACGCACCTCGTGATGGTGACCATTCGCCCCAGCCCCAGCCCCGGCCCCGCCGAACCAAGCCGGTCGTCCGCGCCCTCCTCGTCGTCTTCCCCGGCGGCGTTTCGGTCGGATCGTGTCGTTGTACACACCTCCGTCCTGTTCAACTCCAAAGACAAGACGTTTGACAAGGATATATCCGTCGAAATAGACACCAAGACGGGGCTCTTCACCTCTGTCAAGACCCGCGATGCTCGGCTCCCCCTCCAACTCGCACCCAACGAGATTGATCTTCGGGGCTTCACCGTCCTGCCCGGTCTCACCGATGCGCATTCACACATCCTGCTCCACGCGTACTCCGAGACCCCCTCGCTCAACCAAGAGCGGGACGAGTCGTTTGTCGAGCGTGTAGTTCGGGGTACTAATCACGCCCGCGCCGCGCTGAGGGCCGGGTACACCACCTACCGCGACCTCGGTAGCGAGGGATTGCAAGACGCCGATGTCGGTTTCAGGGTATGTTGTCTTTCTGTGCATGCGTCCTCCACACATATCCTAATCCTGATAACAGGATGCGATCAACCGGGGTGTGATCCCCGGACCGAGGATGTATGTCGTCTCGGAAGCGCTGGCGAGCTCGGGAGGGTACGCGATACGCTACGAGAGCAGACTGAACGGGACAACGGTCCCGAGGATAGCGGACACGTGTGATGGCGTCGAGGGAGTCATGGCTGGCGTGCGGAGGAGGATCGGGGCCGGTGCAGACGTCATCAAGATCTATGCGGACTACAGGAGGAGGACGCTGAGGTTCCCGCCTCAGGCATGGCCCGGTGCTCTGCCAATCAGGTTTCATCCAAGTGAGCGGGCCTTCCATCTCGCACAACACGATGTTCATCGCTGAGTCTGACTCTCGCAGCCGAGGGCCTGCTCGCGGCCAACCCCGTTTCGACCCTGTGGTCCCAGGCGGAGATGGACGCCATGGTCATCGAAGCCAAACGTGCTCGGGCACCAGTGGCCGCCCACGCCCTCGCCCCCGAAGCAGTCATCATGGCCGCCAAAGCCGGGGTGACAACTATAGAGCACGGCTTCATACCATCGTCCGAAGCCCTCGACGCGATGAAGGAGAACGACGTCATCTTCGTCCCGACGCTGTCTATCATCGAGGCCGAAGCGAAACTGGGGTCGGCGGGAAAAGAGGGGGAGGCCACATTCAAAGCCGCTCTGGAACATACCAAGGCCGCGTACGATCGCGGGGTGCGTCTCGCGGCGGGGTGCGACACCGGGGCGTTCCCTCACGGCGAGAACGCGAGGGAGCTCGAGCTGCTCCACAAGGCGGGGATTCCGGTTGAAGATGTGCTGAGGGCGGGCACGCTAGGAGGGTGGGAGGCGTGCGGGGGTGATTTGTGCGGAAGGAGGTTTGGCTGGGTCGGGGAAGGCTGGGCGGCGGACTTGGTGGCCATTGATGGGGATCCACGGAAAGGCATCGAGGCCTGCAGAAGGGTCACGTTCGTGATGAAGGACGGCCAGGTGTATCTGCATCACGACAGCTACGACCCGTCAAAGGGGCTGAGCTGTTGAGGGGGGTTCGGCGTGAGAACGCCAGCAGGTCAAAAGGGCGCAGAAGGTGCGGAAGTTTAACAGAAGGGTACAAGTAGGAGTTCTGTACTGTACTGTATCGTTGTACGAATGGAACCGCTCAAGCTGCCTGGATGTACTGTCTACGTTC
This sequence comes from Saitozyma podzolica, assembly GCA_003942215.1. Classification (NCBI taxonomy): domain Eukaryota; kingdom Fungi; phylum Basidiomycota; class Tremellomycetes; order Tremellales; family Trimorphomycetaceae; genus Saitozyma; species Saitozyma podzolica. The sequence continues at coordinate 168,805 of RSCD01000026.1, read as the reverse complement.
GTCCGCGCCGCCTCGCCTCCGCCCGATCCTTAAGACCTCTCTCCTTGGCCTCTTTCCATCCCTTGGCCTTCCACTCCCCCAAATCACCAGGATACACATCCACGACCCCTTCAGCCTCCCCCTCATGCGCCAGAAGCACCATGACGTTTTCCTCGGCCGACATCCTCGTGAGCTGGCCGATCGTGTATGTCGCGAGCGCGGGGTCGACGGCGAGCTGCGGCTGACCGTCGATGACCGGTAGTGGCAGGCGGAGATCGTGCTCCGGAGATGTGGGTACGGGGAGGTAGAGGTCTTGCGAGTGCGATGCGTCCCCTCCGAGCAGGATGTCTGGGCAAGAGATCAGTCGGCGGGTCAATGTTGGCGTCGGCCCCGACTCACAAGACGGGGGCGATGCAGTGACTCGAGCTAGTGCCATGATGTGGCCGGGGCAGTGCTACGAGTGACCTTGAGCACAGATACACAAAGTCAATGACCATCAACTCACTCCGGGACCATCGAGAAACCACAGACTTCCATCGCAAAACCAGTCCACCCCGCGATCAAAACATCCGACTCGCTCCCACCGCAGCTCATGCTGACCTCCATGAAACGCGCCGAGTCGTAGACGAGCTATCTCTCCCTCCCAGGCGCCCTCTGCGTCTGCCCCGGGAAGCTCCACGAAACGGTACTTGTCCAGCCACGATTTGGGCCACGCAGCGTTGGGGTCCGCTGGATACCCGGGACCAATACTCTCCAGAGAGTTGGGACCGAGCAGGACGGGTGGAGCTGGCGAAGGGAGGGTGTCGAGGTTTCCACTGAGAGAGAGTCGTTGGTAAGCTAGGTAGACGTACGGCGAGAAGGGCTGCATCGAAGACTGCGTACTAATCTGGACCCAAGTGTAAGCGCATGCCAGCTCGACCTGCGGTGATATGTTCAGTACTCACGATCAAAGTGCTGGTGGCTGAGCACGACCAGCTTCAGGCGGGATAGGTCATACTCGTGCTCCGTGAGACGCTCGATAGGGCCTTTACCAGGTAGAGGCTTGAACTGCCTGAGCGGACCCTCGACTATCTTCCTGCGGGAGTGAGCTGCGTAACCATGTGTGCCTGCGCCTAGGCAGACTCGACCGTCTTGGGTATTTTGCACGCACCGCGGGCTGTGCTCCGGATCCTGCGTCGTGTCGTGAGCTCCGTCTCATCTGGTGAGGCACCGTTCACCCACAGCTCGTAGACCCAGATCAAACAGGATCGACTCATCCCCTTTCTCAATTAGGAAGCTCCAGCTTGGTACTTCCTCCGTCTCATCGTCATCCCCCGCAGGGGTGAAGAGCCGCAACGGAGCGACGAGCTTGGACGTGGGGATGAGGGAGACCTTGACGATGGCATTCGGGGTGGGAGGTGAGGGGATCAGCGTCCACGGATAGGCGTCAAGAGGGACGGGACGCAGACGGGGGTCGTCCTGCTTGTACACGCCGGTGCTCATGACTGGGGGTTGGAGATGAGCGGGAGTCTTGGAATGGCTCCGGGTCATCCACTAACCCAGCACTTCAAATACGAGCGACATTGTACTTCTAGGAGTGTCCGCGTAGTCGCTGGCGGTGATTACCCCGCGATGACGCATTCGGAGTCGAGGACACGACGTCGCTGGCAACAATTCACCGACTTGCACGTCCAGAGCCCGCGTTGAAATCCGCCGCCACACACCCGCTGCGGATGGGAGATGTGCATGCCATGTCGACGAGGCGAGAGTGCTTGACTCGCCAAAGCTGTTGCAGGTGAAATTGTACGGTGTGAGGACTGGTACAAGTCCCGGGCGGGCACTGGACCGGTGATGGTCGCGGAGATGTCCGATTCGTTCCAGTCTATTCTCGGCAGAGTGGAGCGCAGCGCATGACTTGTGGACTTATCGCAAAGTCGAAACGGTTAGCTCCTGGTTGGATCCTGAGCACATGGGGAAGCTAGGCGAGGTCCGATGCACAGCTGATAGCGAGACGTCTCGGCAGACTCATAAACAAGTCCATCATGCCTTCAACTTCTTCCCCGAGTTCTTCCTCACCCGCATCTCCTAACCAGTAGCCATCTTGTCGATTGCAACACAGCGACGATGAACGCCGACCCGCCAGGCAAGCTCGCCCCAGAGCCCAAGGAGCTCGGAAAAGTGTCAGATAAGGAGGTCCAGCTTCACCAGGATGGTCCGACGCAGTCGCTCAAGCGCAATATCGGTGGTCTCGCGATCATCGGTCTGGGCATGTCCAGTGAGTAGGGCGAGGCCTCGCCACGGGGCCGCGGGGCCATCATCTCAACCTGGCCACGGGGTGTCGCACCTGCCGCTGGGCCACAGGGTGTCACACCTGCCGCTGTCAGCGTGGAAGCCGTGAGCGTGTCCACTGACGCGTTTCGTCCAGTCTGTAACGGCTGGGCCGCCATGTCGAGCACCATCGTCATCGGCCTCGCGCAGGGCGGTACCGCTGTGGTGCTCTATGGTCTCATCTTCACCTCGGCAATCAACGTCTGCCTCGCACTGACCCTCGGGGAGATGGCGGCGGCGTATCCTTCCGCCGGAGGGCAGTATGTGTGGTCGTCTATCCTCGCTGGTCCGAGGATGAAGAGGGCGATGTCTTTCGTGGTTGGGTGGACGACGATCTTCTCGTGGATCACCATTGTGAGTGGAGCGACCCGCTCGACTCGGCTCAGGGTGTAGTGGACCTGGGACAATTATCGGTAGTAGCGACCTTATCCTTCGCAGGTCGCTTCCGTGGTGATCATCTCCGCCGAGGTCATCTTCGCCCTCGTACAGACGTACCAACCCCTCTTTGTCATCCAGCGATGGCAAGTCTTCCTCGTCTACATGGCCGTCAACACGGCGTCGATCCTGTGCAATCTCTTTGCCTTGCAACGTCTCCCCCGGATGGGCACCTTCTTCCTCTGCTTCTCGACCATCATCTTCCTGGCCATCCTGATCACTTGTGTCGCCGCGGCGCCGACTCACCAATCCAATGAGTGGGTGGGCCCTTACGCATGACCGGCTGCGGCTCACAAGTGGGACACTGTCTGACGCCTTTGCCAGGTTCGTGTGGGGAACATACACCAATGAGATTGGGTGGACGAGCAGCTTTGTAGTCGTTGTCACGGGTGCTGTGAATCCAGGTGAGCACGAAATGCCCCTTCTTCCGTTACACCGATACTAGGAGCATTAGCTTCAGCATCAGCATCACCCTTGGCCCGGCCACACTCGCGGCGTTGCCCTCCGCTCCTGAACGCTCCAGCGCTGACCCATCTACCCTTCAGCATACGTTTTCGCCGGCCTCGACGGCGCCATCCACATCGCAGAAGACTGCCGTCGTCCCGCCCGAGCCGTGCCCTACGCACTCCTCTCCACTGTGGGCATGGGCTTCCTCACCGGCTTTGTCATGTCCGTAGGGCTCCTCTACTCGATCCAAGATCTCGACGCAGCGACGAGCAGCGAGTGAGTGGCGTCGGTACTGCGACGATTCGCCGGGTTGTGTTTCGCGGACTGAGCAAATGTCGCAGGCTACCGTTCCTTGCGATCATTGTCCAGGCGACGGGGAGTCAGGCTGCCGGTGCGGTATTCATGACGGCGTTCTTGCTTGTGCTGCTCGTGTCATCTAACTCGGTCCACCAACCCACCTCGCGCCTCATGTACGTGGCGTCATGCCTTAAGTCCTCCTAGTCCCACTGCATTGTCGCCAAACACATCGCTGAACACCTCTCACAGCTGGTCCTTTGCTCGCGATGGAGGTCTCCCATACTCCGCGCACGTCGGTTCGGTTCACCCCACGCTACACGTCCCTGTCATCCCGCTGCTCATCTCCTGGACCGGCGTCACCATCCTCGGCGCGCTCTACGTCGCCTCCACCACAGTCTACAACAGCATCATCGCCTGCTGCATCGTCCTCGGCAACGTCTCGTTTGCGATACCTTCAGTGCAGCTCTTGCTCCGCGGGAGGAAGATGCGGGAGGGCAGATGGCTCAGGCTCGGCATGCTTGGGTGGGTGGTCAATGGTGTTACGGTCGCGTGGACGGCGATCACGCTGGTCATGTGGCTGTTCCCACTGGAGCCAGACCCGGCTCCTGCAGATATGAGTGAGTGCTTCCGCGCTCTGGAAACAAACCGTGGACTGTGGAGGTGGCGTGAACTCATGCTTCTCGTTTGCAGATTACAGCGTCGCGGTGCTCGGGGTCATGGCCATCCTCGCGGGCCTAGATTGGCTTGCCGTGCGAAAGTCTTTCTCGGGCCCGGATGTCGAAGATCTCGCCCTGATCGAGGATGAGGAGCCGGCGAGAAGGTGTTCGGATGCTGCGACGATGGTGGACGGATCGCGGGAATGATTCTATACATGTGGCCCTGACGCAGCTAGAGAATTAAAGTACAGATCACCGTACGGGAAGAAAAATAGTGAACCGCCCACCCGACCCCCCACCCGGGATGTTGTTGGGACGGGGGATGGGCTTGTGCTCACCCACTTATGCTGCCCTTAGTTCGGCAGTTCATCGACGGAGACCACCACATGAGTTGGTTGCATCCGATGATTTCGCACAAACTCGCCATTGTCCATATCGTTCCCATCGACTGCTCGTATCAGCGGTGCCGCCGCGAAAGCACGACTCACCTCGCTCCGCGCACTTCTCCAGACTCTCCGATATCCCCGCAGCGAGATTCCGACTGATGACTCTCCTTCTCGCCGTCTCCCTATCGACGTCCACCCAGATCCTCAGGTCCATCAATCCGGCACAGTCTTCCCAGCCATTGATGTTGAGGCAAGTGTACAGCCCCTCGACGAGGACGATCCGGTGCGCGGGGAGCAAGGGCGTGGGTGAAGGCAGAGGGTCTTTGAGGGCGTGATCGAACGTGGGGAAAGGGAGTTTTGGTGGAGCTTCAGAGATCGGCAAAGCGAGCTGCTGGAGGAAATCTCGGTACGAGGGCAGATCAAAGGTGAATGCCGCTCCCTGCGGATGATCAGTATTCGGCACTCTGTAGGTTGTGAGCACCCACCCTACGCCAGTGCGCTTCGACCGGGTCAGACATCCGGTCCAGCTCGGCGCGGGAATAGTGCCATCCATCAAGGCTGATGCAGATGGCCGCCTTGTCACCGCCCAGCAACGCGTTGACGTGGCTCACGAGCGGGTACGCGATCGTCGACTTGCCGCATCCTGGGGGGCTGCAACAGTCAGGAGGGTCTTCGGAGCGGGCGCCACAACGTACCCTGCGATAGCGACCAATAGTCGGCGATCAGCCGGTTTCCTTCGAATCCGTCAGTGGCTGCATCTCCGTCGCAGCGGCATGTAGTCAATCAGACTCACCTGTGGTAGGCCTCCACGATCTCCTTGGCGAGCTGAATGATTTGGGCCTCCATCGCCTGTCACTTTGGGATCTGTTACTCCGCAACCCGTCCTCTCGTTGCTTTGTTTTGACTTTTTTGTCCGGCCACGTCCGCATCTTGAGCCAGCAGTGAAGGCCGTTGTACTCGAGCACGGTTCGAGGCATCCGAGGCTTCGGCTGCATCTGTCCGCGCCGGAATCGGGCCGTACTGGCACACATTAAGGCCAGAACGTCCCCCAGCGGGCCACTGTCAACCGTGGCGCTGTAGAGTGGTGACGTCGCGGTGGAGGGCCAGATTCTTCGTCGGCTGACTGTGAGCCCCTCCGAGAACATGTCGCTTGCGCACTCGCCAACGACGATGTTCGCCATGCTCTGGTCCGAGAGGCTGGATCGGTCCCACCAAGCGGAGGAAGAGTAGTGGGGGGCAACTTCGGAACCTTGCAGGAGCAGCTTCGCGGTTCTCTCAGACCCGCCCGCTTCGGTTCTTCCGGCACGAACGCCGATCTGCTTCTCCCATGTGTCCTCACAACTTGTTCTAAAGTCTTTGTTTAAGTGTCTCTGCATCTTCCATCTTCTTGACGTTAGTCCCCCACATTCCATCTCCATCCAACACTCTCACCCACTTCTCACCTCATCGCCGCCATGTCCGCCAGCGCCCTCTTCGACTCCGTCTCAGGAAGCAACGCCCTCTCCGCTGCCAGCCTCTTCAACGTCTCTGGCTGGGTCGCCGTCGGTGAGTCAAATGTCGGTCGTGTCGACATGTGACACGCGTCGTGGGGGGGAACATCTCGCTGAGCGATGCATCGCAGTCACCGGCGGCGGCACCGGACTCGGTCTTGTGACGGCCACAACCCTCGCCGAGAACGGTTGCAAGGTGTACATCACTGGTCGTCGACTCGAGCCTCTCCAGGAGGCCGTCGAGGCTTACAAGGTCCGCAAGAACGGGTACACCCACAAGGGGGAGATCATCGCGGTCCAGGCCGACGTCAGCACCAAGGAGGGATCACGAGTGAGTCGGCGTGCCTCCAAAGAGATCTCAAAGTGGAGGGTCGCGCTGATCCGGCCAGAGTTCAGGGAAGCCATCGAGAAGGATGAGAAGTGGATCAACATCCTCGTGAACAGTACGTCAACCCAGGACTCATGCGCACAGTCGAGCTGACAGAGCAGACCACGGTGTCTCGCACGGCTGCGCAGACATCAACGCGTGCGAGCAGACTCCCGAGGGGCTCTCCAAGCAGATGTTCGAGAACGAGAACTTCGACGCATGGCGAGTGTCTCTCCCTGACCCTCGATGACCTGACCTCCTGAGTCGCGCTGACCTGGTCTTAGGCTGTCCCACTACCGCATCAACTGCGCGTCGTACCACTTCACTACGTTCGCCTTCCTGCCCCTCCTTGCCGCTGCCAAGTCTGTTGGCGGATACCCCGAGCCCGGGAACATCGTCAACCTGAGCTCCATGTCCGGTATCACCAAGACGTCCCAGCGTGGCCAGTTCGGATACAACGCGTCCAAGTGAGTCTTTCCTGCCTGCGCTGCGCCGTGGGTGTGACTGATGCGGACGCTGACGGTCTCTAGGGCCGCTACGATCTCGCTCTCCCACATGCAGGCCGCGGAGTTTGCCAGGCGAAACCTCGGCGTGCGAGTGAACTGTATCTGCCCAGGGTACTTCCCCTCGGTGAGTAGTATATACACCCTCTTGCTCTGCAACACCGCGTGCAACACCGCGCTGAGATCCGATCCGCAGGGAATGACCGTCATCCCCCCGACGCCAACACTGGCTCTGAGGCCCACACCGCCGAGTTCCGCAACAAGTGGGGAATCCCATTCGGTCGTCCCGGCTCAGCAGTCGACTACGCACAATGCATCTTCTCCCTCGTTACCGTGAGTCGCCTGGTCATACCCCCAGAAACAGCCCGCTGACTCGTTCAGAACCAATACGTCACCGGCGCGGAGGTCGTCATCGACGGTGGATGGCTCCTCGAGAGCGGTGAGTCCGGCTCAGACCCCATTGTCTTGACTCTGGCTGATGATGGTCCAGCGTTCTGAGCGGATGTGCGAGTTTTGCGCTTGACCTGTCCATGTACTTGGGAATGCATTTGGTACTACTAGTCGCCGACGGTAATCTCACTAGATATCCGTCTCCCCCTACGAGAAGGAAAACCCGTTGCCGTTCTGCGTGCCAAGAAAATCCCAGGAGCCAAAGCTGAGATTCGGCGGAGCCATCTCGTTACCCCAGATCTCCAGCCTGCGAGAGTCAGCCTGCGTCGCATCCTGGTCTACGCCTACGCCGAGCTCACCAGTACCTCTCCACGTCCAACGCTCCTTGGGTCTGGGTCTGATCCTGATTCTGATTCGAAGGCCAGCTGCTCGGGCTGTCCCCAAATACCGCCGCGAGGGCATCAGGTCCAGACAGGGCGATGGGCGAGGGTACGACGCCGACGACGTTGTCCAAGATCTGTGCGTAGGACGTGGCGAGCTATGAGATGATCAGTGAGACTCGTTAAGAGACGAGAATCACTTGACTCACCCTACGCATCGACTGGATCTGGCGGAACCAAGTCGCAGTGGAGGTGAGGATCGCCTTCCACGCGGCGGCGGAACGGTGATTCGGTTCCCACACCACGGAGAGGAGCAGGGTCAGACTAGCCTGGAAGGCGAAGAAGAGGGTGTACCACTCTGATCCGCGGCAGCGGTCGACGATGGATGCCACAAAGTTGCCAATGTCCTGCAGGTTCTCGTAGGCCAGAGCTCGGCAGGTTCTGTGATGTAAGCCGTGGTCCGAACGCGAGGTGCAGTGCACCGAGGGGGGTCTTTATGAGCATCTAGAGAGAGGGAAAGGGGCACGTAGTAGGAGAGATGGAGCAGGCAACCTCGCATGGAGACTCACTCGATTGCCTGTCGCACCGCCGGCGACAACTCCTTCCGGTTCGTCGAGTCCCACGCCGCCGCCAGCAGGACCGGACGGTAGAGGATCGCCCTGAAATCCCTCGCACGCCACACCTGAACGCTCCTCGCGAGCCTGTAGCGCCCATCCTGTCCCGACACCGACTGCATGTACGGCGGCAAGCTGCCGATCGCCGCGAGGAGGCGTTCGTCATAGCGCTTGATCTGATCGACCGTGGGCGCGGGCTTGGCCTGGAGGATCCGGTCGTGCACGGGACACGTCACCTTGGCGAGTCTTGCCTGAGTGACGAGCGGGGTGTAGAGTGTGACTCCGTCCGTGCTTGGCGGCGACAGCATGCTTGACACAGTGAGATGCTCGTCCTCTATATTGAGGGGCAGTGGTACCGTCGAAAGCAGTCCTGAACTGATGGCCACGGGCCGACCAAAGGTGACGGAGCAACCCGCCTCGAGGGTGGTGATGGCCCACCAGACGCGGATACGCATTTCCTTTTCGAGCGGAGAACACCTCCAGCTGGTGACAGGCGTGTGCAACCCGAGAGCGGTGGCCATACGGATCGCCCAGCCGAGGCAGATGTAGCCCGCGTTCGGTCGGTTATTCCGCTGCAGGTAGTTTGCCATGATGGCGAGACCTTGAGCCAGGGGCAACGTCCCTTCCTCGAGCATGTCGCGCTGGAGACTCTGCCGGGCAGTGTCGTAATATCGCGACCCGTCGTTGTCGTCTTCGCTCCGCTTGCGATCGAGAGCGCCCATGGCAAAGATCATGTACAAGAGAACCTCCGATCCCGGCTTGGACGAGATGGGTAGAGCGCCCATGATCTGGGCCCGGATCGTCGGCTCGTGCACAACGGGTGTGAGCGGGTCTGTCTGGTCAGATACGATGGGTTACGTCGCACTCACGGAAATAACTGAAGTAGCTGTCGACCAGTGGCATCACCTCCATCATCGGTGGGAGACGCGGCGTCGGCAGGACCTTGCCTGGTGCCGGTATGGAGAAGCCTCTGGACATGTTCGTGCCGAAACTCGACCCGCCGGGGTACCATCCGCTGTCCGCGTTGGCAGTCGCCAGTATCGCTGCGAGGGGTGACGGCTCGTCGATCGGTTTCGGCGACAGGCGGCGAATGGCATTGAGAAAAGTTGCGCCGGACGACAAGCCAAGGTAGCTGACTCCTTGGTCCGAGGACGAGAGACTGCCCATCCCCGCGTCGGCTTGCGGATGGGTTTGTTTGGAGGATTCTTCGTGCCATTCGTACGTCTCCGGATCGCCTTCTGGAGGGTGAAGCAGGACAGCGGGAGAGAGATCGGGTCCAGGAGAAGGGTTCCGAGTGGGCGGTCTCGAGGGGGAGGCAGGGTGCGACTGATCCTTAGGCTGGGTTCACTCAGTAAGCTACACTGGCCGATGGTCTGGCACGACAGCGTGTCTTGGACTGCACTCACATGGACTGGCGGATTCGACACACCAACTGAACCTCCCTGGAAGAACAGCAGCTGCACCTCGTTCACCACCGCCACCGTGCCCTGTTCCCCCGCCCGCTGACACGCCTTGTCGAGGGAATACGACGGGAAGAGGGTGTTCCAAAGCGCCTGGTGGAGCTCGACCCTGCGACGAGTCAGGCGGATGTCGCTGGCCTCAATACCACTTCGAGTCCTCTCACTTTTCTTCGAGCTCGGTCATCCGGACCCTGGTGAGAGGTGTCCTCCTCTCCAGCTCTCCGTAGCGACACTCCTTTTCCTCTTGCTTACACCGAGAGCACGGCATCCCGCCTGAACATCCGAGCTTCCTCGTCCCTGCTCAAGGTGGTCAGTCATGAGCGAGCTGTGGGGGGTCCTGCGACACGTACGACAGGCCTGGCACGCCGTACCAGCCTTGGCGCGCTTCTGGGCCGGGCTCTTCCCGACATCATCTGCCGGTGAGCTGAGCTGTCGGATCCTACTTGGCCCGGCGTCCATGCTGTGGGTGACTTGAGAGCGAGAAAAGTGTGGAGGAAAGCAAAGGCAAAAGCACAAGCAAACAACGGGTTGCTGCTGATCCGAACCACCTTACCGGCTCCCGAGTGACCGGCCAGCGTCGAGGGGTTGCTTCCGCTGGCAGGTCGCTTTCAAGAGCACCTGGGTTCACAATGCAGCAATGTAACGCGCGCTCAGTCTGCATTGCACATGATGTGAAGGTCCTACAGTTGTCGCTGGCTGGCTACTGGTTGGTACTCGGCATAGTGCATCGTCCATGGCCCCTATCCAACGGCAATATAACTAGGCAACCCCGTCACATCGCTCATTTCCGCGCCCGCCTCGTCTTCTCACTAGCCCACCGGATCGCCCAAGTCATCTCGTACGTCTTGACAGCTACAGCACGGTCAGCGCAACGCAGCAATGTGCCGAGAGATCGTGCTCACCGTCAGCGTACGAGCTGAGGATGGGCAGCTTGGCCTTGCCGGTCGCGGCGGTGTCGATGAAGGTCGCCATCTCGGAGAGGAACGGGTCGTCGTCGTGGAACGCGTGGACCTCCTCGATGTCGTTACCAGGTCGTCGAACGTACAGCGTGGGGCGGTTGTCTTGAGTAGAAGGGCATCGGTCAGCTCGAGGGGGCCTCTCGGAGGATGTACTCACAGGGGTCAACGAGCTTGAGCTGGTATCCATCCGCAAACACGGCGAGCTCTGTGGAGAACCTAGGCGAGTCAGCGACCACAAGACGAGGGCATGTATGGACCCACTCGGTGCCCTGGAGAGCCACGCCGTGCTCGAGATGCCCAATGGCACCGGAGTCGTACTTCCACGTCGCGCTGGTAAACCGAGGGATACGCTCGTCCTCTGGGATGACCTGCTCGTCGAACGGGATCTGCAGCAAACGCCGTTAGCTGAAATTGTTGCGGCATTGGAATCCCACGACAGATTCACGATCGACTTACCTTGCTCAGCTGCCCGGGCTTCTCGTACCACTCCACGCTGTGGGCCATGATCGTCTCGAGGTCGACCTCGCCGCCAAAGTATCGTGACAGGTCGCAGAAGTGGGCTGCGGTGTGAGCGAAGCACTGTAGAGGCATTGTAGCGCGACCCACTCGCTTGCTCCACAATAGGCCCACAGTCAATCGATTTGTTCCACCATGCAACCTTTGCGCTCTTCTCGTACGCTAAGGCATTAGCACCATACTCGGAACGAGTCGGGCTTACCCATGACATATCTCGCCGAGGTCATCATCACGGTCAGGTTGTTCTCCTCGATGATCTGCTTCATCTTCTGCACCGCCGCCGAGTAGCGGAGCATGTACCCCACACTGACGAGGTTGGCTTTTCGACTCTCGAGCAGGTCGGCCACCGCCTTGACCTCGTCGACGCTGCCCGTGCTGACGGGCTTCTCGACGAAGAGGGCGGCTTTGGGGAACCCGTCCGAGAGCTGGACCTCGGTGTTGAAGCCCCGGGAAGGATCCGTGGTCCCACGGAAGGCGGGCGGGGAGCCGAGGAGAATGAGGTCGGGAGGATTGGACGCCAGAGCCTTGACGGCGGCTTGGGTGGAAGGGTAGATGACGGTTTGGGCGTACGCCGGCGCGGCAAAAGTGGTCGCTTTCGCGTCCAGGACGCATTGGGCGCGGGATTCGGCGGGGTCGACAAGGCCGACCACCTTGAGACGGGGACCGAGCTTCTGCTCAAGGCGCTGAGAGTGGTTCCAGGGCTGAGTCGTCAGCGTAGCTGGCTCCATACTGGCGACTAGCCACTCACCCCTTCATCGGAGCCAAAGTTGACTGGACGGTCAGTAGCTGTTCACGACGGGTTCAAGGCGCTCACTGTTGCCGGCTCCAATCACCAGCACTCTGACCTCTGGTCCTGGCTCCTGCAAGCTGGTATCAGCGCCGTCGCTGAAAGTGGCCACTCACCCAACACTCGGGACCGAGTCCTCGACTTCGGCACCGTGCACTGTGGTTGGTGAGAGGCCTCGCATGGTTGTTGTTAGAGTACGCTTCTGAGCTCTGTGGAAGTGGGATGCTTGAAGGGCTTGGATACCCGCCTGTCGTGGTAGGCAGCTGAAGCTCCTTATACCGCTCGCCGCAAAGCCTGGTCGGACCAGGCTCGAGGTCGCTTGGCGATGGAGTCTCTGCACAAACATTTTCAGCCGAGGTGCGGTGCGAAAACACGTAGTGTTCTCGGTCGCGTCTGAAGGCCGGTTTTGGAACGCATGCCGCGGACCTCTGTGTCCCAGAAGGACATGGGCGCCCTCACACAGTGCTCCGAGCGGCTAGAGTGTTCGACGAGACATCGAGCCGAGCTCTGTGCTGCGTCGGGCGAGTGCACATCCACTGAAGCGTGCCCAGAGCGAGCCGAACCGAGTTCTGTGAGCCGCCCAGCCCGCCTCTCTGGCTTCTATGACGCGGGCGGCGCTGAAGCCGCCGTGAGCAGCCCCCGGTTTAGGGATAGTCTCGCAATGAGCGAGCAGGGTACCGCTGTCGGCCCCGAAGCACCCAGCCGTGCCCCAAGCCGCCCCAGGCTCGCTGTGAGTCTGCGCAGCGAAAAGGCTCTCCTCGCTTTCTCTCTCCGGACAAAGCCGATGTATACCATTCCTCGGCCCGGATTCCGGCGTGGCGCCGCTGACGCGCACACCTGGCCCTCGGCTCACAGCTCTCCGTTGCTTTTTTCTTACACAACCACACCACTCGGGTTTCGGGTCTAGTCTCGCCTCCTTGAACCCGCGCGGTGTCGCATGGAGGTGTCGACGGGACTCCAAGAGGGGTCTCTCGCGGGCAGCAATATAAAAGGGGCCGCAAGATCGCTTTCCCCGGGAGCCCCAGCAGCCAGTCAACGTTCCCAACATGCCCAAACTAACTCTCGCCGTGGCCCTTGGGGCCTTTGCTTCCTTTGCTGGATTCCTGTGAGTCAAGATCCGCATGATGAATGGCAACGAGCACCTTGCTGACGACTGCAGATTCGGCTACGACACTGGGTACATCTCAGGCTGTAAGGAGATGACAGCATTTGTCAAAGTCTACGGCCAGCTTCAGTCCGACGGCAGCTACTTGCTCCCGTCGTCGACCAACTCTCTCATCACGTCTATCCTGTCCGTCGGGACCTGCCTCGGGGCCCTTTGCGGCTCTTTCGTCGGAGACGGTCTTGGTCGTCGATACGGTATTATCCTCTACATCTGTGAGTGTGGCGAACAAAGCGTGCTTCTCCGAGTATTGGTCGCTGATCGCTTCCAGTGCTCTTCTTCATCGGCGTTGCTTGCCAGACTGCGTGCAAGAGTCTTGCTGGGTTTGCCATCGGTCGAGTGTTCGCCGGTCTCGGCGTCGGTGGATGCTCGTGCGTCGTGCCGATCTACCAGGCCGAGTGCTCGCCCAAGCAAATCCGCGGCATCGTTGTCTCCGCCTTCCAATTCTTCATCACTGTCGGCCTCCTAATCGCCGCCGTCGTCGTCAACGCTACAAAGGACCGGATGGACGCTTCGGCTTACCAAATCCCCATTGGCATCCAGTTCATCTGGGGCGCAATCATCATCGCCGGTACCCTCCTTCTCCCCGAGTCACCGCGTTGGCTCCTTACCAAGAACCGGAATGACGAAGCGAAGAAATCCCTCGCTCGCCTGCTCAGCCAAAACATCGATTCAATCGAGGTAAACGAGCAGTACGCCGAGATCGCCGCAAACCTCGAGCACGAGCGCAAGATGGGCAAGGCCTCGTGGGCAGACTGCTTCAAGGGCGGTCCGGGCAAGCACCGACAGCGTGTAATCACGGGAATGGCCCTCCAGGCGCTTCAGCAGCTCACGGGAATCAACTTCTTCATGTATTACGGCACCAGTTTCTTCCAGAGCGCGGGAATCAGCAACGCCTTCATCATCACCATCGCCATCAACGTTGTCAACATGGGTTCAACCATACCCGGCATGTGGGCCGCCGACAACATCGGTCGTCGGCCGCTCATGATCTGGGGCGCCGTCGGCATGGCAGTTTCCCAGATCATCGTCGCCGCTGTCGGCGTCGCCATTCCGTCAGACGACCTATCCGGGCAAAAAGTTCTCGTCGCCTTCTCGTGCATCTACATATTCTTCTTTGCCACTTCGTGGGCCACTCTCGCCTGGGTCGTGAGTTGTCTCTTTCAACAGATTGAATGTGGCTGATTGGTGTCCAGATCACGTCCGAGATCTATCCCTACGAGATCAGGGCCAAGGGCATGAGTCTGTCCACCGCTACGCAGTGGCTCTTCAACTTCGCGATTGGTTACGCAACCCCCTACCTCGTCGACACTGGCGCTGGCAACGCCGGACTCAAGACCAACGTCTTTTGGATCTGGGGCGGATGCTGTGTCATCGCCACAGTCTTTGCGTTCTTCGTGCGTTACATTCCCGTTGTTGTATTGGACCCCCGCCACACTCCGCTGACCGTCCGCAGTACATCCCAGAGACCAAGGGTCTGTCTCTCGAGCAGATCGACATCCTTTTCCGTAACTCGTCGGTGCTCAAATCCGCCGTATACCGCCGCGAGATCATGGAGAACGACCTGCACGACGACGAGATTGTCAACCACGACGCCAAGAACAGCAAGGCTGGCCACCTCGAACAGGCGAAAGTCCCCGGCAGCGACTCGCAAATGGAGTTGCAGGCGTAAAGATGGATTCGACCTCCATGTCTGAGTGTCCCCTCAATTAGACAATAGATCTATACATGGGTTGTGACATGCAACGATACCCCACTCACTCTCCAATGCCGCTCCTGTTGACTCCTGTTCGAGGGAGGTTGAGGCGACGTGCAATCGGTTTCTGGCAATCAATCACCGTATATACTGCAACTAAAGTAACAGATCGTCGTTCGCCAAGCACGTAGTGGGAAATTGTCCGGGGATTCATGCCTCGCGGTCAGCAGCTCATGCCGACCCTCGAATCTCCTTGTCCTCGTAAAACAGAGGCTCGAGCTGGAGACTCTTCCTTCGGAGGATGTACCGCTTGAAAGCCCACGGCGCCCACTTTGTCACTTGATACGAAGCGAACTCCTTGGTCGGGACGGAGAAGACCTACGAGTTAGCCAGTCTTCTGGCCGCCTCGACCCACTTGATCAAGTTCCTCGAGCGTGAGCTGCTTCGTCTCGCGCATGAATAGGAAGGCGAGGCAGAAAGACAGCATGTTTGTGCCGGTGTAAAAGCCTATTGAGGTGAGCGAGGACTGCGTCAAGGTCCAGTTCACAGCGGCTCACCAAAAGTTCCAGGCCCACCCAGCTTCTTCAACTGGAATGGGAACTTTACAAGTCAGCTCCATCCTTTAACGAACGAGCCACGACTCACGCAGCAGCTGAGCGCAAAGTTTGTGAAGCAGTTCATGGATACACTACCTCCTCGTCAGCCTGTTCATGGAAGACAAACTCTCACTCACGGGAACGCCTGTCCCAGCTCACGGTGCGCCAGGGGGAAGACCTCGGCGCTATAACAGAAGATGATCGGTCCCTCGCCAATGGAGTAAAAGATCGTGTAGATGTATATGAAGCTGCGAGATGAGTACGAATTTTGGTCACCAATTGCCCGTTTTTCCTTCTCCGGACCGCCGACCGAGGCTACAAGTGGGAGCCCATGTGTCAGATCCAGCCGGAATGAGCGTCGGGATGAATGCCGAACGGGTCTCACGGCGTAAATTGTACCGGCACGTCGCTTGTATCGGCTGGATATGAACGCCGCGACATCATCTTTACGTGTTCGTACAGCGCCTCACGACTTGATCGCCTTCATCGGGCATTAGATGACATGTGTGGCGCATTTGTTGCTCGACAGGCAGACTCGTCGGAGGACTACCCAAGCTACTGGTCCTCACACTTCAGGTTGACTCGGTCACGCCGCCATTCGCCAGATCTCGATCCCACCACGTTGTCTATTCTTGTGAGCCACGAAGGCGACGGCTCACGAACACTCACATTCACATCCGAAGGCAGCCCAAAGTTGTCCATCGGGGCGAGCATCAGCATTGGGTCCCAGAATTCATGTAACTGGGCCTAGCGTCAGCTCGTGCATGCCCAGCATTGAAGGGTAATTAGACGCACAATGGTATCCGTGGATGGATCCGCCGTGGTTGAAGATGTGAGCGGTGCGCTTAGGCCTTGATCATGGCTCGTGTTCTGGTGGAACATGCTTTCAAGCATGCTAGTGAGGTCGTCGTTCGGCGACGAAAACACGTTGGGTGACGGTGCGGCCTTCGCCAGGATGGTCTTGGCGGTCTGAGATCCCGTCGCGGCTCTTTGAACGAGACGGGTGCACCAGCCGACCAACTCGACGTCTTCCTCGTCGGATGTCGAGCCGTTGGCCTCTGCGGTGTTGGCCGCCTGCGGTTGAGGGGCAACGGTGGACAGTTTCGCGGCAGCACGACTGCGGAGTCGGTGAAGCCACTTTAGGTTTTTGGCCAGACGGGGTGAAGGCCAGGACTGCAAGACCTTGGCAAAGAGGAGGATCGCCGAGTCGATCTGAGAAAGCGCGAATGGCGCCAGAGTGTTCTGAGGATTGCGAATGATCAGGGTGCCCATTGTGACCGCTGAGTTGAACACATGGTGCTGCGGGTGTCAACAGAGACGAGCGTTTAGGAGAGAGGGGCTCACCCAGAAGAACCAATGGCGGACGGCGATGGCCGGAAAGAGACTATGCACGGTTGCGACGACAACGATCAAGACCTGGCCGTCAGCGGAGGCCGAGGAGCTACGGCTCACGTTGCAACGCTCGATGACCGAGAAGAGAGACTGGGCGAAGGGTGACTTTGTCGGATCTTCATGCTGTTCCCGCAAAGCCTTGACGAAATACGGTCTGTGGAGAAACAGGAACGCTTCAGACACATTGATGGCGATTGTGCATTGCTGACACGGTCAGCGATGTATCGGGATGAAGACGCACGTGCAAGGACCGATGCAGATCTCTCTTGCGGAGCTCAGGGCTGTCCCGAATCGCGGCGTCCGAGTCGATGTACATTGAAGGGAGTGCAAGAAGGGCGGATCGACACCGGAGAGGGTACGGGATGTTCTTCTCGAAATCGGATCTGCCGGTCAGCGTCGCCTTGCGGCACGGCTCACAGTCTTGTGTGCAGGTCACAAACAGCTGAATATGGAGGAGAGCGGATCTTCATCGCTAGGTCGAGGACCCTCCTGGTCAGCTCAGCACAAAGGTGGTACTCACTGTCCGCAGAGAACCGTGAGTTCCCATTTCAAGGTGAAGTAGCCCCGCCCGTCCACAGCCAGAGAGCTCATCTCGCTCGGGAACTTGGTGTCGACGTAATCGGGGGAGATGGAGCATCTGGGATATCAGAATGAAATTGACGCGTCCATCTGAAGTCCACTCACGGTCTGGAAAAGTTGTTCGCCTGGTCTCATTAGGGTCTGCCAGATACAAGGTCCCGTGGACGCACCTGAAAGATGTCGGCGGCATTGGACTCCCAGAACACGAGCCTGTCCGTTCATCAGCTTGGCGCGACAAGGCTGGATCTGGCTCACCGTCGCTCCTCGATCACCTCCGGTGGCAAGCCCCATGATTCTCCATCCCTGTGCAATCCCATCGCCTGCGCGATCCGCATGGCCAGTCCCCACAGGGGCCAAGCCGGATCACCGTTTCGCCCCTCTTCGGTCTCCCTTTCCTGTAAGTGCCAAGCCGGCATACGTAAGAGATGACTCACAAATGAAAATGGGCCATGACATGCTACATGAATTCAGCGCGTGCATCAACACGCCGATGGGTAGGTGCTAACCAGCGTCTGCACCCCCGAGATGGCTGTGTTCACCATGAAGTTGCCTTTCACGAGACACGCCTTCGACAGCATGAAGTATTCGGTGGCGACCGGGTCGTTCGGGGGCAGTTCGAGGCTGTACAGCGCTCCCATCGCGAATATCATGTAAAGCAGCGCCAGTTCCTGCGGGCTGACGACGTCTCGCTTCGAGGTGGACGTCCCAGAGTATGTCCGATCAAATAGCGGGGTGAGGGAGGGTCGAGGGATTACGTCGTACCTAGACGTCATGAGTACCAGGGAGACGGAGTCGGCAGTGACGTCCCACTCACTGCCATGCAAAGTATCGATAGTAGGCGTCCACAAACGCCCTCCCCTCCTCCAGCGGCGGTAGCTTCGAGAGGAGGAACTCCGTCGTGGTGGGAGCGTACGTGTCAAAGGGGAAGGAAGGGTTGAATCCGAGGGTTCCGGTAGCGTTGGGAGGTGCAGACTGCTGCTTTGGCGAGGGCATGCGGGACACCGCCGGGGTGTGGTCCTCTGACTCTTTGGTCTCTTGCTGCTAGCTCAGCACCATCAACGACCGGGCAGCACTCACATCTCTCAGCCACTCGCTTGAAGCATTGGGTCCGAGGTACTTTGACCGCCCTCCATGAGCCATCAACAATGTGCCCGAGCTCTGCACCTCGTCGCCAAACGTGTTGAGAAGCTGGTGGCTTCCCGGTGATCCGCCAGTCCAAGACGACGAATCCAAGAAGCTGACCTTGCTTCCGGACGCTCCTGGAGTCGTTCGAATAGGTGCAGGGACCGTTGGATCGTGCTGAGTGGTGGAAGAGGCAGGTGGGGGAATGTTGGCAGATGTTGACCCAACCGAGGCCAAGGGAACGGCAGCGGGAAAGTACGTCGATGGGTTTGCTTGAGCAGGAGGGACGGGCAGTGCTTCCGCCGCGGTGACCGATGCCTGGAGTAGGCGTTCCAGGCCATCAGGCCTTTCCCCAGGTATCTCAAGCACCATCCGCTCATCGGACATTCTGCGGGGTCGTCAGAACTGCACATTTCCGCTTGAGCTCACAAGCCGACCCCATCTTTTGGCCCTCCTGGACATATGTTCGTACATCGACGCCTCACGCAGTTGTTGCACGGAACTTCCTATCAGCGGCGTCAAGAGGGCCAATGGCTCACCTTGACGGTCGCATTTCATCTTGAGCCGCCGACATTCTGGAAGCCGAGTTCCATGAGCTCATCCTGTCGGGACCCCGGTCGATACGTACCGGAGCAGGCGAAAGTTTGTCGTTGTTTCCTCTTCTTCTTGGGGGCCTGACCGTGCTCGGATTCAGGTCCTCGACGGGACCCGGCGCTGGAAGGTGAGTCGGGCATGGTTGCTGCGTGCACACAGCGAGGAGTACAAACGAATAGTCAGGCGCGGAAGTGAGGATGGAAACGAGATGGCATTGGCCCGAGTGGAGGTCTGCAACCCAAGCCCGGGATTCGAAACGAAAAGTCCGATACTAATCGGGCGCAAGTGTGTGAATTAGGAATTGGTTAGAAAAGGGTTTCCCAAGCATCTCAACGGCCTTGCATCCACATGATTCGTACTGAGTAGCTTTGGGCCCGCTTGCGCATTCTTGCGGTCGCTTGCCAAACAGCAACGCTATTGAAAGTACGAGGGTCCTGAGGTGAGCCGACGAGCCACCCATATATGCTGTTCAAGCAGCTGAACATGGTAGCGCTGGACCGCAAAGCTTTCGCCTCGACATCGGACTTTCCGCGATCGGACTTCTTGGCGAATTGTGGTGGACCCTTCCAGCGTCTAGTGCATGAGGAAGTATGTGGAATCCTGAACCGCATTGGGTCATGGAATCCCGGAGGAGGCAAGAAGACTCCGTGGGGACGGAGTTAACGGCGTTTTCGTCCGCTGCACCGGTGGAACAGAACGCCTCAAGAAACGTCGTTGGCTGCGTCAGTGGTCAAGCAGCGAGAAAGTCGAGTCGAAGTCCCTATCGCCAAAGTCCCGCACACCATCAAGATGTTGCCCAAGAAGTACACGATCAGCAAGCCCCTGCTGGATCTTCGCATGACGCTTGGAGAGGGTGAGTTGTGGCCCCAGCGACATGATTTCGTCGTTCACTAATCTTTCCGCAGGCTGCGTCTGGGTGCGCTGAGGGTCGCCGGTGCCGTACTTGTCCTGCCTTTGTCACTGACTCGCCGCAGGACTCGAGGTCACAGCGGCTTTATTTTGTTGACATCGACCTCAACACAGTCTACGTGTACGACCCAAAGGAGGACAAGTATGGTTATAGCCACTTTGACAAGAATGTGACGGCAATCGCCCTGTTGGAGGAGGCGCAGGAAGGCGTGAGTGTCCTGTCAGCGACTGTATAGGAGACATGGCATGTGTACTGATGCAGACAGCTCGTTGCGAGTATCGAAGACAACTTCGCTTTCATCCCTCCTAGCTCGCTGCCCCAGCCATTGCTGCATCGCAGCCAGCTTCCCGAGGAGCAAGGGGCTCTCGTGTCCGCCGAAAAGCAGTACCTTGTCATCCCGACATCGACTGTTAGCATCTTGCCCAAGGAAGCACGCCTGAACGAGGGAGCTGTCGACCCGGCCGGACGCTTCCTTGCCGGCACGATGGGCAAGGAGTTTGGTTCCCACAATGGCAGAATGTGGGCGTTGCAACCAGCGGCAGATGGCAAAGGTTGGGATGCGCCGCTCGTGTACGACCACATCACCTGCACGAATGGGATGGCATGGACAGACGGAGGGAAAAAGATGTGAGCGATGTCCAGCCTCACACCGTTGAGCCATCGCTGACACGGCCAAGGTACTTCACGGATAGTTGGGTGAAGGAGATCGTCACGTTCGATTACGACATCGTCAGTGAACTGGCTTAACATGGACACTGGACCGCAGGACTGATCTAGCTTAGGAACAGGGCACCATGTCCAGTCGCAAAGTCTTTTCAGACATCAGTGCTACAGAATACGGCTATCCTGACGGTCTTTGCCTTGACGACCAAGGCGGAGTGTGGACTGCGCGCTGGTCCGCTGGAAAAGTCCTTCGCCTCAATCCCAAGACCGCCGAAATCGACGTGGAGATCGATATTGTAAGTGATATCCGGGAGGCAGTTGCATGGGCAAGAAGCGCTAACCAACCAGTTTATGTACTATGCACAGAGTACAGCTCTTTCTCGTGCGGTGCACGGTGTCCCAATCCCCGTGCGGTGCACGATGTCCCAATCCCCGTGCGGTGCACGGTGTGCCAATCCCCGTGCGGTGCACGGTGTGCCAATCTCCGTGCGCCTTCTAACACTCCCCCTCGAGGTCTGCGTCCTCGCCGTCGAGGACCAGACCGAGACTGGCTCGAAGCGAGCGATGGGGCGCAGGAAGGAGGGCCTTGGTGAAGATATCCGCCACTTGAGAAAAGGTGGGGACGTATCCAAGCCGAACCACACCGTCCTCAATGAGTTCCCGAATGAGGTGCCACCTTATAGCAATGTGCTTGGTGCGTCGGTGAGTACCTGGGTTCCGTGCAAGTCGTATCGCACCCTGGTTGTCGCACCACAGGGGAGTGGGTTCCTTGGGGGTTACACCCAGCTCGTCCAAGAGTCCCTTGAGCCACACCGCTTCACGAGCAGCTTCTGACACCGCCACATACTCAGCCTCAACTGTCGACGAGGCCACCGTAGCTTGTCTGCGGGATGTCCACACGATTGCAGAGCCGCCGAGCATGAAGATGTGCCCAGTGGTTGACCTTCGAGTGTCGTGACAGCCTCCCCAGTCTGCATCCACCCAACCCTCTAGCTCTGCTTTTGCCGTCTTGCCGCCTAAGGTGAGGCGCATGTTGCGGGTGCTTCCGAGGTGATCGATTACCTCGAGAGCAACCTTGAGGTGACCGGCGGTGGGGGCACTGGTGTACCGAGCGAGCCAGGATGCGGCAAATGCGAGGTCGGGGCGAGTGCAGGTGGCGATCCACTGCAGGGATCCCACGATCTCTTGATAGCGTACCTTGTCCGCTCCCCCTGCTCCTCCTGCTTCCTTTTCTTCCTTGGCCGCCGCCAGGTACTCTGGTCCCAGCCTTTTGAGGATCGCGAGAGGTGTTGATCTCTTCTTGCCCGACGGGGTGAAGCGCTCGAGTAGCTTATCCACATACGCAGGCTGCGAGAGGGTGACAGTGCGAGAGGGGCGGTCCCGATCCACACGCATGCCGAGGATCATACGCACCTCGCCCATTTCCGTCATCTTCCAGCGATCCTTGAGGGCAGCCATGATGTGGTCGATCGTCTTGCTCGCGGTCGCTGCGATGAGGATGTCGTCCACATAAGCCAGGAGAAAGGCCTCGCCATAGTCACTGGTCGCCGTTCTGTAGTAGAGACCCCACTCCGATTCGAGCTTCTTGAACCCAACACCCGCAAGGGCGGTGCCGAGTTCGATCCACCAAGCCCGTCCGGACTGCTTGAGGCCATACAGCGACTTGACGAGTCGCAGGCCTGTGGCGTGGTCGTTCTTGGGCTTGTAGCCCTCAGGGAAGGCCATGTAGATCTCTTCCTCCAACGTACCGTTGAGATATGCACCCTCGACATCGGCCTGTCGCAATTCCAAATCCCTTTGGGCTGCGAGGGTGAGTAGGATGCGCAGGGATGTTGTGCGACCGACGGGGGCGTAGGTCTGCTCGAAGTCGACACCGGGGACTTGACTATACCCTTTGGCGACGATGCGAGCCTTCCATCTCACCACCTGACCCTTCTCGTCCCTCTTTCTCTTAAAGACCCAACGGACACCAATGGGTGTGCGGTTCTCGGGAACCACTACCTCTCTCCAGGTGCCCTTACTCTCGATGTTGGCGATCTCGCTTGCCATGGCTTCGAGCCACTGCTTTGCCTCGCCAGTGCGCTTGGCTTCGTGCGGGTTGGCGGGCTCGTCATCGAGGTTGGTCATTACCAATGCCATAGCTGCAGAAGACGCTAGATGGTGCTCTTCCGCTTCGGGACCTTGCCAGTTGAGCCAATTCGCCTCGCCACTATTGCCAGTGCGTCCGCTGCGCGTGCGGGTCGGCAGAATCTCGACCTCAATGGCATTGCGCTGCGTCTCCGGCGTGCGCACCTCGTAGGTCCAGCCGTGTCGAATGCGAGGAGGGGCCGATGTTGCCGTCGGTTGGGTTGCAATATCTTGGCTTGGGGGCGGCCGATGGACGTTGGCTTCGGAGGGGACGTACTCTTGGGTCCCATCTTGCTCGTCGCCGTTTCCCTCGTCCCCCTCGTCCCCAACGGAGCCGTTGTCAAGGTCGCTGTCATTGGTGTCGAAGGAGGTGCTTGGTAGACGTACGGTGTCCGTCTGCGGTGTCGACACGGGAATAGCGCCCATGTGGCGCCATCCTCCCGTAATGCCACTGTCGCCGGCGCTCGTTGTCGTCTTACTCACCTCCTTGGTCTCAATCACCTTGCCATCCTCGAGCTCCACTATCCAACCAACTCTATCCCAACGCTGGCCCAGGAGCGTCCCCCGACGCCGCGAGCGTTGGTGAGAGACCCTTTGGTTCGCACCGCTCGCGGGATCGCGACCGTGATGCTCTGGCCGAAGACACGGCTTGTCGGGAGGGTCGGTTCACGTCCAGTGAGTCTCTCCCATGCCGTCTTCCCTTGCACCTTTGTCGTCTTCATGATGATGCACGCCGCATGCCGAGCCGCATGCGTCCAGTACTCGTGAGGTAAGGCTGACCCTTTCAGCATCGCCGTGATCATCTCCTTCGCCGTGCGCATAAAGCGCTCGACTACACCATTGAGCTCAGGTGTGTATGGCGGCGACACCTGGTGCTGTATTCCGGTCTCCCGGTACCAAGCTTGGGCTTCCAGGCTGCCAAACTCGCCACCGCCGTCGCTGCGCACAAACCGCACAGCCCGAGGGGCAGCCAAACGCGCCATGATCGAGACGAATGCGCGCAAATGCCGGTA
Source organism: Saitozyma podzolica (assembly GCA_003942215.1). NCBI lineage: Eukaryota > Fungi > Basidiomycota > Tremellomycetes > Tremellales > Trimorphomycetaceae > Saitozyma > Saitozyma podzolica. The sequence goes on along the minus strand of RSCD01000026.1, from coordinate 144,978 downwards.
GGCCTCAGTCTTCCCGCCCATTGGTACCACCAAGCTGATCTTGCTCCAGTCGTCGACCAAAGCCAGGAAGTGGTCCTCGCCTGCCTTCGCAGGCTGGAATGGACCCGCAATGTCGACATGGACGAGCTCGCCGGCGTATGCTCCCCGGGGACTTGTCCCCGCCTTCGGTTGTTTCGTTGCCTTCGCCTCTGCGCAGGTCGAGCAACCTTCGGCCGATCGCATAACATCAGCCACCTTGAGGCCCGCTTGGGCCGCGGCGTCCTCAAGTTTCTTGCCTCGAATGTGGCCCAGTGCAGCATGAAGCGACTCTGCACCGGTTGTCACAAGCACGCGACCATGGGTTGCCTGATTCGCCGACTTGGCGGTGAGCACCCACAGCCCCTTTCGCTTTTCCAGCGGAACATCGACCTTTCCATTGCTGATCCGACCACCAGAGGGCGCTAGGGATATCGTCCAACCACGAGAGAGCAGGCGGCTAGCCGACAACAGGTTCAGCCTTGCACTGGGTGTGAAGTAGACGTCTTGAAGGCTGAGTCCGTGACCGGATGGCAGACGCAGAGGCACTTCCCCCATCTGCTCGGCAGTGAGAGACCCCTGTCCCGCCAGGGAGAAGCTGAAGGGCTCAGGCAAGTCGGACCTTGAAGCAAAGACCTTTGGGTCACCCGAGAGATGGTGAGTCGCACCACTGTCGATAACCCATTCGCTGTCGAGTCCAGTCGCATCTTGCACGGCCTGGCCAACAAACGCCTCAAATTCCGCTTCTACTGCAGCATTCGCCTGGCCGTCCGTCTTGTCCTTCTTGCTCGAGTCTTCGGCATCGGGGCAGTCGCGTTTGAAGTGACCGGTCTTCTCGCAAGTCCAGCATTTCACCTTCGACATGTCCCTTTGCTTCTTCTCCTTCTTCTCTCCCGTCTTCTTCCCTTTCTGGCCATGGTTCCCTCCATGAGTCGCCAATGCGTCCCCATTCGAGTGGGATCCCTTAGAGGTTTCGTACCTCTCCTTGTCCTCAACCTTGCGGTTCCAGAGCCTTTCGAGCTCAACCCAGGTCTGTCGGTATTCGTCCAGCGCTGCATAGGTGTCCTTCCACTGCTCCATGGCGGCCGGGAGACTGTTGAGGAAGAGAACAATTTGCTGACTCTCTGGTAGGATTCCTCCCGCAGTCTCATACCTCGAGAGAGTGACAAGGAACGACTCCATATGCGTCGTCATCGCCTTCGAATTGGCTGACAAGAGGCGGAAGGAGGCAAGGGTTTGGAGAAGCTGTCCCTGTCGCTCAATGGTACGAACCATGTGAGTGTTCTCCAGGTGGGACCACATCTCATGGGCAGAGAGCATCCCCATGATCGAACGCTTTGGTCCCTCCGTGCAGGTCATGCGAAGCCAAGCCTGGGCTTTGGACTCACGCTTCGACCAGTCCTTCCACTGCTTCACCTCCACGGCTGACAGAGCTTTGGGAGCATCCCCAGGGTCCCCTGTACCACCGGTTGGCATGACGGATCCCGCCCTCCTCTTCCTCACACCCTTCTGACCGAATGGCTCTTCCTCCGTTCCCTCGACTATGTCGAGTAGGTCATGAGCCAGCAACTGTTCCTCGATGGCTTCTCGCCACTCGATGTAGTTGGCGTTCCCGCGCAGCTTCGGCACGGCCGACAGCGTAGTGGGAGTAGCAGAATCGGTCGACATGGTGGTGACAGGCTTGTTGTAGGTAGGGCAGCAGACTCTTAATCTGTAAGTGATATCCGGGAGGCAGTTGCATGGGCAAGAAGCGCTAACCAACCAGTTTATGTACTATGCACAGAGTACAGCTCTTTCTCGTGCGGTGCACGGTGTCCCAATCCCCGTGCGGTGCACGATGTCCCAATCCCCGTGCGGTGCACGGTGTGCCAATCTCCGTGCGCCTTCTAACAGATATCCCCTCATCATGGAATGTGACTTGCTGCATCTTTGGCGGTACGTCAGCTCTTCGTCTCCACATCACCCGAAGCATGATTTTGGTGCTGACCACTGCCCAGGGAAGAATCTAGACGTCTTCTACATCACTACCGCACGCTGCTCACAAAGCGGTGACTGTCCTCCCGATCGCACCGAGCTCGGCAAGTTGTACTGCATCGAGGGGCTCGGCTACCGCGGTGTTGAGCGAGGCCGTTTCAAGGGCACATTCAAGTAGATACAGTACGAGTACAAGCACTGTACAGAGCTGCACATGCATGGCGTTGCGTTGCCCGGCGTGGTTTTTCGTATCACGATATCCATCATGTGGAGAGGTTTCCCGAGGCGACTGGATTGAACCCACAGTGGGCTTCGGAATGGGGCAGGGCTGTCCATGCATAAAGTCCTGCCGAATGCTGAACTGGAGACTCGATGCAGACGACATGGGCCGAAGGGAATTTGGATAGAAATGCATCTGCTGTCTGGCAGACGGTAGACAATGTATGAAAAAAAAATCTGTAGAGCGGGTCTCGTAAGATATATGCATGAGGGATTGGCATTACACTGTGATGGGGGCCACTCTACGCCATCTACTTCTTCTCGACGGGACCATACCAGTCCTCAAAGCCCAGGTCACTCCCCCACAGCGGCGTGTTGATACGCTTCGCCTTTCCCTTCGCCGCCAAGCTGTCCAACACTTCGATGTCTTCGGGCGAAAGCTTGATCGCCTCCTTGTTGCTGAGGATGCGCTTCTCGCTGACGGACTTGGGAAGCACGACGACGCCCTTGTTCACGTGGTAGCTGATCAGGATGGTTGCGGCGGAGACACCGTTTTTGGATGCGATGGCCTGGATCTCTGGGTCCGTCATGAGGGGAGCGCCTGGGGAAAGAGCGATCAGTCAAAGACGCTCATAAGAGTTCACCGGCGTCAGGCGGGGCAGCATGTTGAGAAAGTAGAGTTTCGCGCACCGGTGGATCCAAGAGGCGAATAGGCTTCGAGGAGAATGCCGAGATCCTCACAGTACTTCTTGAGCTCGTGCTGCGGGAGGAAGGGGTGAAGCTCCACCTGGTTGACTGCTGGAACGACAGTGCACGTCTTCTTGAGTTTCTCAAGGTAAGGGATTGACCAGTTGGCGACGCCGATGGCCTTGACTTTGCCGGACTTGTACAGCTCCTCCATTTGACGCCAGGTTTCCGACTGGTCCCACGAAAGGTCGACGGAGCGGGAGCCATCGGGGTTGACCGGCAACAGCTCACTCGACCCGTTCTGACACAATCAACGGACGGGCGAATGGGATGCCCAAGCAAAGGGCCACTTTGACTCACCGGCACCAATCGCACAGGCCAGTGAATGAGCTGAAGCTCATGTTAGCACCTAGATTCATTGGCTCGAGGTGGGAGAGTACACACGTAAAGATCCAGATAATCGGTGCCCAAAGCATCTAGTGTCTTCTTCAAGCCCTCAGCAGCGTTTGGCTGGTGCGTGTTCCACAGCTTGCTGGTGATGAAGATCTCTTCTCGTGGCACTCCGCTGTCCTGAATTCCCTGCCCGACCTCACTCTCGTTACCGTAAATCAGAGCGGCGTCGATATGGCGATACCCGTTCTTCAGAGCGAACGCGACCGCCGAGCGGACCTCTCCTGGCTCGGACTTCCAGGTGCCTGACGAAAGCCACTTTCAGCGCCAGGCAGGGTCGTTAACTCGAACCGCTACTTTGTACGCACCAAGGCCAACGGCGGGGATCTTCGCGCCAGTGTTGAGATTGAAATGAGTTGGAGCTGCTGCGGACGACATGCTGGGTGTACAGTGTGTACAGTGTGTGGTGTTGATTGCGATTCTGTTGGAACGGAGTCCGCTGTGCGAGCGTATAAGTGGAAGGAAAGCATGCCGTCAACACCATCGGCGTTCGCACCGGAGATAATCCGGAGCAAGACAATGTCTGTGTGGAGTTTTCCCTGCTATCCGCACATAGACTCCAGAGTACGTTGCCTTTCGCCGAGCTCAACCGGTCATTCACCGGAGATCAGAAGACCTGCGATCTTCACATCCGGCTTCAGCCCTCTGTTAACACCGGTCCTCATGGTGAAAACCCGGTTTTCGCCAGTCATCGAATCCCGATGTTGCTAGCCGACAATCATCCTGTACAGCGAAGATAGCCGTAGCCATCGGCATGTCCGGAGTGCATGTGGAGATACGGCGTCGCCATTCTAAGTCCACAGACGCCATGGCGTGCTGGAGTTTGTCTCGGAAACGCTGACCTCGGATCCTCATGCCTTCCAGCGGAGTGTTGATCAAATAGGTGTAACATCTCAAGGATGTATGGATATTGTTGCTTTGGTACAGCAGTACTATCACTACAGGGAACCAGTGAATCTGAGAGCTTGGGTCCCGTTTCGTGCTCCGCAAAATGAATACCTATTTCAACACCGCTATCTGCACACTGCCAAATCGAGATTGCGCGATGGCGGAATCTCTCCTGTCCCCATCAAGTGATCTGCTCCTCGATGTCGGTCTCCAGATGTCCAAACGAGCCTCTCGTGAATGTGAGACTCCTCGAGAAGCGAGATCGCCGCAACCTCCGAGCAGCGCAGAAGTCCCTAAGTCCGCGAGGGGGTCTTGCAACGTGACTCGATATGCGTAGTCGAAGTCGGCCACCATCCTATGCTGTCTGACCCTCTCGACCTGGACGTGTGATATTTCTCTACGTGACGGAGTAACTGTAATGTCATCGGCGGGATCATGAGTCCAGATTATAGCCTGGAAGCTGCCGAAATGACACTGCATACTCATTCCAAGAAGTCCTAACACATCATCTGAGCGAGAACTACCCCAGTACCGTCCCCATACATGTTGCCACTTTCTTCGTCACCGCCGGCCCCCTCCGCCCACTCTTCAAGCACACCCTCGTCGCTCACTCGTCCTCGTCCTTGTCGACGACGGTAGACTTGAATTTTCGGGCGGGGACGCCTCGATGGTAGAGCACATCGAGCTCACGGAACGACCTGTCCTTGGTCTCGGGCACCATGAAGTAGGTGAAGACGAAGACGCCCGTAGCGGTGGCGAACCAGATGAACGCCGACTTGCCGTGAAGGTTCCATGCGGTGGGGTTGAGCGAGTAGCTGGTGATGTAACCCATCGGGACCGCCATGGCGTAATAGCTTGCCCGAGCGATGGCGCAAGTCTGAGCGCGGAGCTTGACCGAGCTGACTTCGGCGACTATGGTGAACGTGATGGGGCCGACGGTGAGGCCGTAGGAAGCGAAAATGAGCATGAGGAAAGTAGCCTGGACCCAGAACGAAGCGGAGGTCTTTGACGCCGCGGCGACGACTCCAATGAGGAGCAGCATGACGGTTTGGAAACCCACACCGTAGAGGTACAGTGTCCTCCTCCCCTGCTGCGTGACGGCCCAAAAGGCGCAGACAACGGCGACCCACTGGATCGCGGCGGTGCCGAGACCCAGCGCAAAGGCCTTGTCGGAGCCCATGCCGGCAACGGTATAGAAGTAGGTAGCCTGGAGCGATGTCAGCGACTCTTCAAGAGACCCACTTCCGCGGCGCAGCTCACCTGGTTTCCGATGAGCAGCCCCGACCACAACTGCGCCGCGAACATAAAGCTTGCCACGCTGCGCTCGTCGTCAGTAATGCCTCTCCGAAGCCCATGATGACGCTCACCAGGTCCTCCTGAGGTCTACGCCCTTGAACACCGCGGCATACGAGGCACCCTCGGTCAAGGTATTCTCAATCTCGATGGTCCTCTGCATCATGGCGACGACGTTGGCGGGGTCGCGGTTGGTGCCCTTCGCCTCGAGGCGTTGAACGACTCGCTCAGCTTCCGCAAGCTTGCCCTTACGGACGAGCCACCAGGGGGACTCGGGGGCAAAGGCGAGGATGGCAATGAGAGGGACGGGCCAGACCCATTGGATCGCGAAAGGGATCTTGTAAGACCACTAGCAAGCAAGTCAGGATGGCCATGGCTCCATAGGTAAACGATGGTGCTCACCTTGTCGGTGCCATTTCGGAAGGCGTAAAGGATACCAGCGGTAACCAGCTGCCCGGTGCACCAGCAGGATTGGTTGTACATGGTGAAGATGCCTCGGAGGGGGAGCGGCGCGATCTCAGAAGCGTACGCCTGGGCGATGGCGTTGTAGAACCCCCAGGGGAAACCGCAGAGGAGCTCGCCGACGAAGAGCACGGGGAGCGTGGTGGCGAAGAAAGGGACGAAGATGACCGCAATCATGAGGATAAGGGAGCCGAGCATGGTTTTCTTGTACCCAAGATGCGGCTGGACGTAGCCGCAGGTGATGATGCCGAGGAAAGCACCTATAGTAGAGGCGTAGTTGCACGCACTTTGCCAAGCGGCCGGGACTTGGTAGGTACCGTCACCGACAGGCTCGCCAAACTGCATCTGGAAGGCGGGCTGGGCCATGAGGTTGCCGACCAAAGCGTTGTCGTAAGCCTCCATGATAATCACGAAGGACACCATGAAGGACCAGAAGGTCGCCTTGGGGAACATCTTCAAGGCCTGCCAAACGCCCATGTGCTCCTGGTCCTCGGCCGCGATGGCCTGAGCGAGGACCGCCTTATTGGCTTCGTGGGTGATGTGTTCGTGAACATGCTCGTGGTGTTGGGAGAGGTCCTTCTCCTTGGACTCCTCGAGGTCGATGTGGGATAGGGACATGTTGTTGGGCGTGATGATATTCGATGTCGAGAGAAGACTTTGTGAGTGAAGAGGTCAGAAGACGAGACGACGCGGGGCATATATACTTTGCCGCACCGGGGATCTGCCTTTTCGATCCTGGTTCGCCCGGCTCCGTGGGGCGCCTGGAGCGTTGTCCCGGCGGGCGTGACACTCACATGGGTCCAGACCGTCCAGATCCATCCGGTAGGCACGACGACAAGATCGGAGCCCGCTTAAGGTTACGGGATAGAAATGCTTCGCACGGGGAACAGGTATGACGACCACCTGCTTTGTTCGAAAAAGCCCGGCAACCTCCTCCGGGTGATATGATCCTCCCACCAAAACAACCCGGTGACGAGCGAACACAGGCCTCTAAGCCCGGTGCGCGAGGTTGGTCGCGACCCAGTGGTGATGTGGTGCTATAAGACGGCGCGATTTGAGATGAGCCCTCCATACCCCCTCCAGATCTGTACCCTGTCGCACCACCCAGCTCGAAACCATGACAACCGACTCCAAGCCCAAGCTCAAGCTCGCACTCTTCGGCGTCGGGCGCCTCGGCTCGATTCGCGCTCGTATCCTCGTCCACTTCTCCCCCCGGATCGAGCTGGTCGCCGTGTGTGACCCCAAGCCCGGATCCGACCAATGGGTCGCGCAGAACCTCCCCGCTCATATCCGCTTCTTTTCGGACCCAGAGGAATGTCTCCTGCACAGCGGTGCCGAGGCGGTGCTCATTTCCACGGCCACGGCCACCCACGCTCCCCTCGTCCTGCGCGCCCTGGAACTGGGCTACGTGAGTGCCGCGAGGAGCACGAGATGATCCGGTGTTGACGTCGACTCAGCACATCATGGTCGAGAAGCCCATTGCTGTCGACGTCGAGACGACACGACAGGTCGTGCAGGCGGCCAAGGAGAAGCCGCACCTCAAATTCCTCGTGCCTTTCTGCAGACGTTGTGCGTGCACTTCTCTCTGCCAGGCCCTGCACCACAGCTCACGATGTGTCTTGCAGTCGACGACTCGTACCGCAGGGTGAAGAAGCTCGTTGACGAGGGGTCACTCGGGGAGGTCCACGCTGTTGAGTCCAACTGCCTCGATCAGCAAGATCCTACCGGTACGTCGCAGTTCTCCAGACGAGTGGTCGGGCATTACAAGCTCCTTGCTCACCTCGCAGGCTTCTTCGTCACCTTTTCTGCCCAATCCGGAGGCATTTTCGTCGACATGGGCGTCCACGATGTGAGTGGCTACGAGCCTCCATTCGCAGAGGCAGCTCTGACCATTCTTACTGTTAGATCGACATCGCACGCTACTACCTCAACGTCACGAAGGGTCTCACCAACCCCAAAAAGCAGGTAAACAAGGTCTTCGCCTTGGGTCAAACTGCAGTGTACACCGATCTCCAAAAGACTCTGGACGCGGACAATGGATGGGCGCTGGTTGAGTTCGCCAACGGCAAAATCCTCACCTTTCACCTCGGCCGCACTCTAACCAACGGTTTCGAGAGTTGCACCCGGGTATACGGCACCAAGGGCTCCGCCGTTGTCAACGGAAACTCGACCATCGACCGAGTCGAGGTCAGGGATGAGCACGGGGTGCGAACAGACACCACGTGAGTCGAGCCGAAGTCGTTTTGCGCGGAGATATCATGCTGATGCTCATGTACGCAGGCCCGACGCATTTGTGCTGTACGAAAAGTCGTTTGTCCAGGACCTCGGCGAGTTCGCCACCTGTGTCTTGGACGACAAACGTGAGTTGCGTGTTGAACAGAACTCGTCAGCATCGAGCTGAGAGCTGACTTGCACAGCGTTGTCTCTCACCCCCGAGGATGCATTTGAGGCCGCCAAGATCGCCGCAGCGCTTCAGTACTCGTTCCGAAATGGGGTGCCCGTGTTCTTTGACGAGGAGGGAGACCCAATCATGGCGTAGAGCCGAGCTTTTTCGTACAAGCACCGCCGATCGTCATGCATTCAAAGTGATCTTACCGGAGCACAAACCCATACCTCGTCCCTGATCATGTGGAGTCATGGGTCGCTTTCCTACCAGGAGAAGGGCTCACTCACTTTCCTAGCCTTGCCCGTAAATTACTTGTCAACTCTTTCAGTGTCGTCGCCGCCGGACAACCTTGCCACCGATGCAGGCTACTGTAGGAATGTTGCTGAGGGGGCAGCCAGCCTGATAAAGCATCTGGCAAGCTGTGTTACCCCAAGGGGCCCGCGAACGCTGTCAGGGAGCCGGTACTCGCCGTTCATGACACTCGAACGCATCTCCTCGTCTACCCAAGGAATGCGCGTATATCGGGCACGGAAGGAGGGAAGGATTAGGCTGCTTACAGTAGGAGTGTCAGGAGGCCGAGTGTGGGGCTGGGTTTCGAGAGGGGATCGGTTTGTTTTGGGGGGGGGGGGGGGTGGTCCCGGAAGGGTGCAGCTCCTCGACCGGACGTAACGCCAAATTGCTGAACCAGACGAACAACGCTACCGGGTGAAGGCAAAACCGGCCGGAGCACGTCGTGATACAAGCTGCAATAAGACCGATGGCAGGCACCCGCTGCAGGCCTGGACTGGACTTCATATGGCAGTACGACGGCGTCTTTCAGGGCCCATCCGTCTCTCAGGCTGCCGGTCCGACCGCCCGACGATGACGATCGATGCTACCCCCGTTACAGCCGATGCTCCGGGCAGAGAAAAGTCGTGCGTATGTGTGGTTCCGCGAATCTGCAAAGCAAATCAACGATTTCGAACGATTCAGTGTTTATTTTCCGCGTTCTCCGTGGTCTCCGCTCCAATGGCCCGACCGGGCGTTTCACTCTTGCTCCGATGGTCTCGACTGGCATGAGCTTTGGGGTTTATAAGAAGCGTTGATGTGCGCGGGGTCATGGTCCTCATCCAGCTATCGGACGCTCGTGTTCGCCGCTATTACCACACGCTCCAACACAAGACACCTTCCTTGATCCACTATGGCCCCCACCGCCACCGCCGTCCCCGATGTCCCCGACGTGATCGCCGACCTCAAGGCAAAGGTCGTCAACGGTCATGTCGAGGTGGAGCAGACGCCCAAGCCGCCGATCGCCGACAACTACATGTACGACTTCAAGTACAACCACGCTCTCCCCACGATTGACGCGCTGGGTCTCGACATCCCCGCCGACGTCGATTCCGAGAAGCAGGCGCAGGCTCTGACGACGAGACTGGCGGAGGTTCTGGGCAGCGGAGACGCCCAGGGCTTCACGGACATGTTCCTCGACTACGGTGAGTGACCCGCACGGTCACCCGCGATTTCGCTGACAAGTCAGGTGTCTGGCGTGACAAGCTCGCTTTCACCTGGGACTACCGGACCTTCAACTTCCGAGAGAACATCGAGCGCGCCGCCACCGACCTCCTCCCATCGACTCTCGTCAACAACATGCACCTCTTCACTCCCGCCCCATCTATTCAGCGACCATACCCCGACCTTGCCTACCTCCAGTTCTGCGTGTCGTTCGACACCCCTCTCGTCAACGCTTCCGCGGCTATCAATGCTGTCCAGACCGCCGACGGCTGGAAGCTGTGGACGGTTCACACCGTTGCCGAGAACTTGCTTCAGTTCCCCGAGCTCGACCCTCGTGATGGCCACATGACCGGTCCTATCAGCTGGGAGAAGCAGCGAGAGCAGGACGACAACTCGATCGAGCCAGACGTTGTGATTGTTGGCGGTGGTCAAAAGTGAGTTCGCGCTGAATGGCGATCACAGCGCTGACTCGTGCAGCGGCCTCGCCCTCGCTGCCCGCCTCAAGGCTCTCGGCGTACCCAACCTCATCATCGAGCGCGCCGCCATCATCGGCGACGTTTGGCGAAACCGCTACGAGTACCTCTCGCTCCACTTTCCCCACTGGGCCGACCACTTCCCATATTTCCCTTACCCCGAGCACTGGCCCACCTACACCCCCGCCCAGAAGCTCGGCCACTTCATGGAGTGGTACGCTTCCGCGATGGAGCTCGCCGTTTGGACCAGCTCATCGGTCGTCAAAGCGGATCAGGATGCCGAGGGCAACTGGACGGTCCAGGTGAACAAGGGCGGCAAGGACACCAGGACGCTCAAGCCCAAGCACGTCGTGAGTACCGTTATAGCCAAATCCAAAGCACCGCTCACACATCAGGTCATGGCGACTTCTCTCTGTGGCGTTCCTATGACCCCTGTCATCCCCGGCATGTCCGAGTGGAAGGCTGGCGTGTACCGCCACTCCACCGCCCACGACAGCTCGCGCGACTGGGTTGGCAAGAAGGTCCTCGTTGTCGGGACCTCTTCCTCGGGTTTCGACACCGCGTACGACTGTGCCCGACGCGACATCGACGTCACCATTCTCCAGCGCTCCCCGGCTTATGTCATGTCTCTGACCCACTCCGTCCCCGAGCCATTGGCAGCTACGAGCCGAAGAACGGCGTCCGCCCCAACATCGAAGATGTCGACCGATTGGCCTTTGCCATGCCCGTGGGTCCTGGGGAGGAGCTCGGTCGACGAAACGCCGAGGTGCTCGAGAACCTCGACAAGGACCTCCTCGATGGTCTTCACGCTCGCGGTTTCAAGACATGGCGAGGACAGCGCGGTACCGGCAACGGAACTCTCGGTCAGACTCGTAACGGGGGCTTCTACTTTGAGGCCGGCGCGTGCGAGCAGATTATCAACGGCAAGATCAAGGTCGAGCAGGGCTACATTGAGAAGTTCACCGAGAGCAAGGTCGTCCTCTCGGGCGGTCGCGAGAAGGAGTACGACCTGATCGTCTTCGCCACCGGCTTCTCCAACACCATCGACTCGGTCCGAGCCACTCTCGGCGACGACATTGCCGACCGATGTGGGCCCATCTGGGGTGTCGACGAGGAGGGCGAGTTCAAGTCGGCCTACAAGGAGTCGGGCGTGCCCAACCTCTGGATGATGGTTGGCTACCTCCCGTACACCCGGTACCATTCCAAGCGAGTCGCCCTTCGCCTCAAAGCCCTCATCGAGGGCATCGCTCCCGCGCCGTATAAGGCGTGAGCAGAAAAGCATTTGTACGATTCCCATCATCTCTGTAGATTTCCCAGCTCCATCTCAACCGCGGACTTTGCGATGCATCTCTCTTCTTCTCTACCTGCACAAAGCTTTCGGTTGTTTTCCTCTTCTAGACGCTGTTCCCAAACTACATGCAGCCGTCCCAATTTTCGTTGGACGGATGGCCATTCGACGGCATCGCCAGCAAAACCTGTAGCAGGTCGGCTCCGGTATCAGCACCGGCTTGTAGCCCATTGCCGGGCATGCCGTTCGTTTCGTGCGCAAGTAGGTTGAGTGAGGTACCCCTTCGTCAGAGTCACCCGTGGCAGGAGCGGCACATGTCGGCGTGATCTGAACGTCTCTGAGAACGGTGTGAAGATGCTGGAAGTGTTGAACGGGTCAGCGACTGGGATAGGTGCTGGGGCGGAGTCGCGGATTGGGGCCAGGCTCGGCAGCTTCTGTGTCCGGGGAGGCGTGCTTCAATAATGTTGGGAATCGTCGCAGACGGTATTGACATGACGAGCTGAAGTAGAAGACAACACACACGAGCATTGTAAATGGGCCACACTCGGGGACCCAGCGGGGCTCTGGGTAGAGTACCCAGGATAAACCGCCGTGCAGACGCCGAGAACGGCATTCACGATCCAGAGGTGCTCGTGGAGCTCAATGATGGTGGGTGCCAGGGTCACCCATTGAGCTGTTCGAAGCTGACCATCTAGACTCCACCCTAGGGGTGCAATACGCTCCGAGACTTTGACGATGTAGTCTCGGAGAGCGTCGTCGCCTGAAAAATCCCGTCGCGATTGCGCCCTTGGCGTGGATGCGGATGGAGCGTACGCCCTTGGTGCGCAGCTGTTGGAGCTGTTCGTTGGACAAGCGATCAAAGTCGAGAACTATGGTAGCTCGGGCGGTGCGTCCAGGCACAGAGGAGATCTTGGCGACACTCTCGAGAGCCAGCTCTGGGCGTGTACCCTCGGGCATGTCTATGACGATGCAAAAGTTGCTGCAGGGGACTGCATGGAGTAGCTGCTCCACCGAGCAATGTGGAGGGATGTAGGGCCAGTCAGGCTCGTATGGGTGTCGCGCTGGGTCAAAAATGTGGATGTGGGTGTCCCAAGAGCCCTCGGGCAGCTCGGCGGGGTCAAGTTGGGGGTGGGACGGCATGCTTTAGCAGCGGACCAGAGTCGGAGGGAGCACAAGCCAGAGGATATTGTATGTCTCTTTCGCATGCATCGCTTCGCCGGAGTCAGCCAGTCTGAGTCGACTGTCAAGCGGCAGCGGAGCTGAATGCCGCTGTCGGGATGTTGCCGATGGCAATGGGAAAGATGGGCTGCCGGGTGGAGGTTGTCCCGAACCGGCTCCTTGGCCGGTGTGGCGTCAAGACATCCAGCCAGCTTACCGCGCGAGCACAACTACAGTATCTCATCCAGCATGGGGGTTTCTATGGAGCCTGGACGCCATCGCAATAACGCAGCGCATCCTGAACAAGCTGGAAAGGGTCTTGGACACCGTTTTGTGAACAGAAACGAGGCCCCATCTCCGTGCCTCGCCCGATGCTGTAGAGTCTGTTGTAGTGGTCATATTCGCAAAAGCATGGCCCACTGCTGGGAATCACAGCTGATGGTCTCGCAACTACACTTGCATTCCAATCGCATATACTGCAGTCACTCCTACAGTGCCCCGACAGAAACACGCAGGGCACAGTTCGCTACCTCGGCCTTTTCTTTGAAACCCAGCGGATATCTCACCCTAACAACGCTTCCAAAACTGACTGATCAGAACACGGTGAAGGAGGAACGCGTTCGGACAATCCGGGTTCCTAAAGTGTGTCTCGGCTCTGCAGCGGTGGCGACATAGCCCGTCCACTTCGATGTGCCCCGCAGGGAGCCAGCCCAATATCGCGTCCATCCATGATGATAGGCTGCAGCAGTGAGCAACAGTTGGCCTGTGTGCAGGGTCAGGGACTACTTGAACAGAGACTGTACAGTATGTGCCCGTCGTTCAACTTGTACCGCATTCCGCTCTCTTGCGGAGTGAGCACACGGGGCGAGCATACAGGCCATCGAATCAGGCAGTATGCAGCTGGTGTATCTGGCACGCGAATGCATGTAGTTGCCCTAAGCAACTTCAAGCTAGGAAGGAGAGCCGTGCACGCAGACAGACAGATCACCTTGACGGCGTGTCATGACGATGCCACACCCCCACCGGCCAGATCCGGCCAGATTTTTACCGTAGCTTGGATACATGTCAATCCCGCCACTGAGTAATTCATAATAGATCATCTACAAACTTGGGTCAAACGCTATTAACCGAGATCCTCCCTACTTGTACCCGCCTGTCGGCAGTGCACACACAGAGTGACGCGAGAACCACGGGGCCTCCGCACCCAAACAACAAACAAAAAAACCGATCTCGGGAGTGGCACTCAGTCGAGGAGGATATGTGCCGACCGTCCTCTGACACCGGCGTACCGCTCAGTAGGTGTAGCGGAACTTGGGGTTCTGTGGCATCGTAAGCTCAATTTTGTCTGCTTGAGGGCAGATACCGATTCTGCGCAGACTCACCTGCTTGTCCGTGAGATCCTTCCACTCCTCGGCGACGTCCACATCCTGTCCCTGGACGGAATCTTGCCAGTTCGCCTCCTGGAACGCCTTCTTCTTGTTGTCGTGCCAACAGAGAACGCCGTATGCGACGATGAGGGCCAGGCAGATGCAGTAGCCGACGAGCATGACGGTGTAGGCGGTAGGATACGAGGGAGCCTCGCTGGTCAAAAACGACTGGGGTCCAATGATGTTTCCAACGGTGTACCCTGTGAGGTTTCCGATCAGCTCAGTTCCGACGTGAAGTACAGTGATTGGCATGCTCCAGCTCTCTCTCACCGATGTAACTGATTCCAAACACGGCCACCTTCTTCGAAGTTCCAGCCACGTTGGCGTACATGCACAGCTGACCGAACACCATGTATGGAGCCTGTGTCCGAGTCAGCGTTGCTTCGCACCAGAGTGTATCGTTGCGCCACCACATACCCAGTACATTTCCAGAATGTAGATCGCAGCGAGCGAACCGCCGACATTGCTGTGAGGAACGATCTTGAGCGCGATCGTGCCGGCCAATTGAACCAAAATGGAGAGGCCGGCACATAGCAGCGGCTTGCGAGTGTAACGGGCGACGGTGACCCAGAACATGGCAGCGAGCCAGCTGATGACACCCTGGGCACTGTCAGCGTCGAGGAGGGGATACGGGACCAGCCGTGACGCAGTGACTCACGGTCGGGATGTTCATAAGCGTGAGCTGCTTGGTGCTGAACCCGAACGTGGCGATGATGATGGAGTAGAAGCCGTTCAAGCCACCGTTGGGGATGTTGAGACAGATGCAAACTAGGAAGTAGATCCACGTCCGGAGGTCGAGCAGCGCCTCTTTGACCTGGTGCCACTTGGTCTACACCACACAGTGATTAGTCTCAATCCATTCAGATGCGCAGAGTAAACTCACCTTGTGGTTGACCATGCCGGTCTGGTTCTCGGCCAGACGCTGGACAGCGATGTACTTCTGGCGGTCGGTCTGGAAGAGTCAGTGACTTTGTGACGCATAATATTGCTCGGGCGAATGGTGCACTCACCAGCCACCAGGTGGATGCCGGGTTGGCCGGGAAGAAGATCATGTCGAGAACCCCGAAGAATACGGAGATACAGCTGAGATGGCACAATCAGCCATTCCGTTCCAATTATCCCACTGCTCCGACATACCCAAGGATGAGGTAGAGCAGCTGCCATCGAGCGAGAACACCCGGCGTGTAGAACTGGACCGCGTACCTGGACGGGTCAGTCGATGTATGCCACATACTGAGTACACCGTTGGCTCACGAAAGAAGACCGTTCAGGATCGACGAGAACGTGTTGAACACCAGGACGGTACGCCAACCTTGCTCCCGCTTGCGATACCACATCGAGATCTGTTGAGATGAGCCCCTGCGCCCTGCCCAGGATTGTGTCACGTACCACAAGACCCGCGCCGGACGTGTTGAGTCCCTCGAACATTCCCAGAATGAATCGAATGGCCTGGAGCCCCCCCGCCTGCACCTCCCGTCAGTTTCCATGCCTAGCACGCAGCTATGAGCGTGCAACTCACGTTCCTAGCGCCAATTGTGGCGAGACTCATGATACCAAAACACGTTACATTGACAGCAAACACCTGCGATTAGCTTCGTATGACAGTCTCAGAACGCTCACCTTGCCGGTGGGGTACTTCTGGCAGAGCCACGACTGCGGGAAGACAGTGAGCATGGCGCCGAAAAAGACTGCACGGTGTGAGCCTCCGCGAGCGTCTGTGCTCAATGCATAGCCTCACTGATCGAGTTCGCCCAGCTGTATTGCTGTCCGACGAGGTTGAGGTCGGTTTTCTGCGATGATGAGTACGACCCCCCGTGAGACTTGAAATTCCCGGTCAATCATTAAGGACTGTGGAGCACGAACCAGTCCAAAAGTAGCTGAGGTGCCCAATGCCACCTTATCGGTGCCACCAAGCATTAGGGAGACAGTGGTGAGGGGTAGGACGATCATGTCGATCTACAGTATGTCAGACCTCGGCCCCCCACATTGTCAGATCTCGACCCGCCACAGTATTTGGCACGGAATCAAATCACCTTGCGTTTGACGGCCTTTTCCTCCTCGGCTGTCCACGGTGCCATGATCTCTGCTGCATCCGGGCGCGATGCAAGGTCGGCAAGGAATCCAGCAGCGTGGTCATACTGCGAATGTAAGCATAGATATGCAGAGTATAAGATAGGACCCACTTCAGCGCGGTGGTCACGGTCGAGCTTCTCCGGGTTGACGATGGGCGCGTCCAGAGGGCGGACTTCCGGCTCCACGACGTCTCCTTTCTCTGCGTCGAGAGGTCTGCTCATGATGTCAAGTGCGAATGCAAGAGGATTCAACTAGTTCGGTCACACGATGGGAAGGGAAGGTCGAGGTCGGGAATGGAGGGTAATGGTTATGTACTATCTCAAGCGCATGGGCGAGTCTCATTGGACGGGGGGAGGTTCCCGTCCAGAATCCCTGCCTGAGCCCCTGGAACAGGCAAAACGCGGACCAAAGCCTTCGGGCCGAATGCCGCCGAGACCGAAACCGCCCAGATCCAATACCTCTTCGGCCTTATCGCGAACGCCACCAGAGCCAAATGATTTTGCTCTCCTCTCCTGCCTTGGAGTCGATCCAGCTCTTTTTTAGACCGGAGGGGCATTCCCATTCCTTGGCCAGCTGAACGGGAATGGGATCCGAGTGGGTCGTCCCCGTGTGCCCCAAGAGGCGCGCTGCGCTTGATACGAAGATGTCTGCTTTGTTCCCGATTCACTTCATTTGCGAAGTCCGAAGTCAAGCGGAGAGCCTCACGTGGCGGCCTTCACCGCGATTAGCCCCTTTCATTACAGAACCCACCACCGCTGAGATACATAGCACATAGCGAGTCGTACACTGCTGTCACAGCAAGTAGCCATGGTCAACAAGGATGCTCGGATCATCGTTGTGGGCGGAGCGGGCACGATGGGGTCATCGACTGCGCTGCATCTGGCGAGAAGGGGATACACCGACGTGCGAGTCCTGGACATGTTCCAGCCGCCCTCGGCCAATTCAGCCGGCAATGATATGAACAAGGTGTGCACGGTTTCGTAGAAGGCATAAAATGTGGAACTGACAGACCCAGCTCATCAGCACACAATACGTCGAAGGGATCTGGGGGAGGCTCGCTTTCGAGACGTGGGACCTGTGGACTTCCGATCCCTTGTTCAAGCCGTTCCTCCACGCAGTTGGCCGCGTGAGTTGAGGCTGAGTCGGATAGTGTTCAGCGGCTGATACGACCCAGCTGGACCTCGCGTCAAGCAATAACGCTCGAGAAACGAGATTACGACAACAGTACGAGCTGTCCAAAGCTCACGAGCGGCAACATGAGGTCGAGTGGCTCGGCCACGAGCAGGACATTCGGCGCAAGGCCCCATATCTGAAGCAAGCGGATATCGAGGTGAGTTGCGGGTCTACATTTTGGCGTACTGCTGTGCTCGCGCTGAGATTTTTAGGGCTGGCGCGGACTTTGGGTCAAAGATGCCGGATGGGTAGCCGCGCGAGACGCATTGATGGCAGTAGGGGCGGAGCTGAGGCGACTGGGAGTCAAGAGCGCGTGGGGGACGTCCGGGACCTTTGAGTCCTTGATGCTGGAGACAGATGGCAAGACGTGCGTTGGAGTGAGGGCGATAGATGGCACCGAGTGGCCGGCCGACCTAGTCGTCTTGGCGACAGGCGCGTGGTCGCCGGCGTTAGTCAATCTGGAGGGCCAATGCGTCTCGAAGGTGGGTGAATGAAGCACTCTTGAGGATGGGGTGGAAGCTAATGACATGCTCAGTGCTGGCAGTTTGGCCATATTCGCTTGAATCCAGACGAGGTTGACGCTCTCCGAGGAACACCGACTGTGTACAACTCTGAGCTCGTATGTCAGGCCGAGAGTACTCGGAGCTTCGGAGCTGACTACTCTACTAGGGCTTCTTCATGGAGCCGTCGTCGGACGGCGTCATGAAGTTCGTCAATGAGTTCGAGGGCTACACCAATATGTCTACGTGTCGCCCTTTTGGCTCCGATGAGGACGTCAAAATCTCGGTACCCCGTTCCCACGCGCTGCATCCGACCGACACCATCCCCACCGAGGGTCTCGACGCCATCAAGAAGGTGATCGAGACCTGCCTACCGCAGCTAGCAGATCGACCAGTATTCGACACGGCCATCTGCTGGTGCGCCGACTCTTTTGACGGCAACTGGCTACTGTGCGAGGACCGGAGATATCGCGGTCTCATCCTGGCAACGGGTGATTCTGGACACACCTTCAAAATGCTGCCCCTGGTTGGCAAGTATGTGGCCGACCTGATAGAAGGGAAGGTGAGTGACCGACTGTGCATCAGGCTGCTGAGTCTGGACGACCCGCTGACATCGTAGCTTTCGGACGCGGATAGAGAGCTCTGGAAATGGCGGCCTCAAGCTCGCCAAGCAGACGACACGGGGCGGGAGGGACCGCAATGCCGGGATCTGAACGAGCTTTCAGGCTGGCGTCACGACCCAGACTCCCTACAGGGCGTGGTCGAGCAGATAGAGACAACTAGCATCGCATAGTCATAGTTCTTGCATGCATATCCACTGCTCGAAACATTGACGCCTCGGTGGGCAAATGATACTGCCGAATATTCCACGTCACGATCTCACGGTAACCGGGCCGGTGGTGGGCTCTCTGTGATGATCGTTGTTGTTCCTTATCTTCACATCAACTTCGACCCCATCGGTTCGCCAAGATGCCCGCAAAGCGGATCAGGTCTGACTCAGGCGACAGCCCAAACTCGGGTCCCGCGGCTCCCAAGCGGAATGTGAGCCACATATCGCGAGCATGCGATGGGTGTCGGAAACGGTGAGAGCTCGGTCCTCTGTAGACCCGCCGAACCCGCTTGATCTTTCGCCCCGGCCTGGCCTAGTTCATGTTCTCACATTCTCAGAAAGATGCGATGTGATGGGAAGTACCCTCAGTGCTCTGTATGCTTGGATCGAGGAGCAGATTGCCATTATAACGACGAGGACAAGCGCAAGTGAGTGCTTCCAAGAACACGTCTCGTGCCCGCCGGTCACTCAGACTCATTCGTCTGCAGGACCAACATGGAGCAGCTCGACGAGATGAGAAGCCGCATGGACCGCTTTGAGAAGCTGCTCGAGAACCTCATCGTGATCCAAACGAGCCAGAACCCGGCCCTCGCCGCACAGTTGGCGCCCACTCTGCCCGGCGGGACCTCGAATACCACCGCGGAGCCTGCATCGTCCTCTGTCCAACTCTGGACCAACGAGAGCCAGGACTCAACGGTCACCGCACCGGCGGCGAGTCAGCATCCTGCGTCTGCCCTCCGGCCTCCGACCGCTATCCCGACCCTCTCGTCGGACAAACGGCGCCCTTCTCACAACCTCGCCTCGTCACCGTTGGCCAACTTGGAAGAAGGAAACGCCTATGATCAGTTCCAGGTGCGTTACCGGTCAGCGAAACGTGTTGACTCATCCAGCGCGTCGACGAGGCAGCAGGCGCACTCATCCAGTACGGACCCACCTCCATCTGGACGTGTCGAAGTCCCGAGGTTGCAAAGGTCGCGCCTCCACCCCGGCCAACTCTTCTCCCGGGCGACTGGGTCGACTGGTCTCGAAACCTACCGACCTCCTTCCGAATCGATCGTGTCGTCCACGACCGAGCTCTACAGTACTTTGCGGCGTTCTACGCTCCATGGTGTCTCTCGGTGGACATGGACGGGTTCATGTCGGATCTCGAGCTCTGCAATGTCATTCGAGCCCCTGGAAATGACTCCACCCCGCCGACTCGGACCGCGCATTACTCCCCCCTGCTTCACTGCTGTGTCCTCTTCCTAGGTCTGTACATGGCCAAGGACGAGTATCCCGATATCATGGCAAGCTTGGAAACAGCGTTCGTACAGCACTGCACCCAGCTGCTTTTGGCGGAGTGCAGGCATACCGGCCTGAGCTCGCTCAGTGCTTACAACCTATTTGCGAAGTGAGTCCATGCCCGCTCAAAGTCGAGGACCAAAGCTCACCCCGTTTAGCTGCATGCACTTTCTTCGAACTACTAATTCCGGAGGCGAGCTTGGCTCTGGCGATCGACAGTCCGGGATCGGATACCTTTTCTCAGGCTTGGCGATAGCGGGTGTTCATGCGGTGAGTGTCCCCGCTGTTTGGAGGCATATTGGCCATGACTGACCGACCGTAGCTTGGCCTGAATGTCAACGTGAGGCGCTCGACTCCCGCGCTTGACCGCGAGCTGACCCGGACAGTGCGAGAGATACGTCCAGGCCGGTCAGATAACCAACAAGGAGCGGGCTCTGCGTGAGAGCGCTTTCTGGTCTGCCTACGCCCAAGACACGGTGCGTTGGGCCCTGATGAAGCACTACTGCGTCTCTCTTCTTAACATGATGCAGATTCGGTCCTTGGCAGGAGGACGACAGCCAATGCTGCCCGACTTCTCTCACGTTCCCCTCCCGCAGATTGACCCCGCCGTCGATGCCAAGCCATGGTCCGCACCGATGTTCCCCCTCACGATGAACCCCATGGCAACCTTCAACGGTGGCGCGTCAATGCGGTCCACGGCGTTCCGCTGGATGGCTAGCCTTGCGGTTCTCAACCGAAGAGTGCTGGAGACATTGTATGTCGCCTGACACTGTGCCCATCGTCGTGAACGCTCACGTCGTCAGGTATTCGCCTCACCGCAAGGGCTCGAGGAGCAAGGAGGCCGTGGCAGATTTGTCGAGGCAGCAGGACGAATGGTACAGCGGATTCCCATTCCAGCCGCCAGAAGCTACTCCTTTACCCCACGTGCTGCTTCTGCACATGTTCTACCACCTCTCTGTGATCTTTGTCCATCGCTCGTTCTACCGCTCTGGCGTGCCCGCTTCGACAAACAAGTGCGACCAAGCCTCAAACTCCATCCTGCACCTCCTGCGAGTAAGTGAACATGTTCCGTCGCGGTCTAGGCTTACGCTCGCCCATAGCTATTTGACAACACACATGGAATCAGATACGCTCACCACAATCTCAGTGAGTCGACGTTGGTGTTTACTCGCACTCATCCCCAGTCAATGTCATCTTCGGCGGAGCAACTATCTTCCTGCTGCGAGGCGTCGGTGCCTCCAACGATGCGGGAACGAGTCCAGACATCCAAAATTTTCGCGAATGCGTGAGTTCCATCCCACTCTGCGGGGACATGCCCACTGACACAACCAGGTTGAACTGATGAGACGACTCGGTTCGACGTGGCACGAGGCTGTGACCGGACGGGAGATACTGTTGTCCCTGCAGAGCGAGTATCTGCCCGACACGGAAGCGGCGCTCGACGTTGACAATCTGAACGAGCTACATTCTTGGCTCGAGTCGCAGGACTTTTGCGGAATGGTGTTGCCCGACCAGACCTTCTCGTGGGACGATTTCGGGTCATTCCAGATGTAGCAGAGTGTTTGGTGTGTTGTACGCATGGTCCCGCGGCTGCAGGCTCTGCAAGGCGTACAGCGCCCACAACTCTGATCAATACAGAAACCAGTCACGAGACTTATGCATTAACTTCCCGATCAAGCAACTCAACATTGTAAACCCTTCGTCGATCTTCATAAGAAACCTTAAATGCAATTACAGTTTCCACATCGGATTGTTCGGATTTCTGTTCGGGTTTCGGGGCTGCTGAACGGAACGCTTCTCCCGAGCCACCTTGCGAGCGGGTCGACGTTCCCACCCCGTCCCATCCCAGTACACCCGGCGCCGGGCTGAGGTTCCCGTCCATAGACTCGGTCGTCTGGAACTTGGGACCCGGGCAAGTTCAACGGCAACGGCAGTAGGAGCATATTACGCTTTGCCGAGTTCATCTCTGTGCACAATTACACCTACGTTCGAGTCCGTACAGTCACCTTGTGAACAAAGCTTTCAACATGCCCATCGCCGTCAGCGACAAAGTCAGAGTCTGCATCGACCGAGGAGGTACATTCACTGTCAGTCGAGTGGAGTCGGGGCCTTGTGGATGTTGGCGAACCGCGCTGATTCCACGCAGGATGTCATCGCCATGAGCGAGACCAAGGGTGATCACCTTGTCAAGCTCCTGAGCGTGGATCCAGACAAGTAAGCACGCCGGTCGGTAGATGAGGAGCCTGCTGACAGAATCAGCTATGCGGACGCGCCGACCGAGGGAGTCCGACGGGTGCTCGAATGGTTCACTGGAGCGACCCTTCCTCGAAGTCAGCCTATCGACACGTCGCGAATCGAGTACATCCGGATGGGTACTACTGTGGCTACCAACGCCTTGTTGGAACGCAAGGGGGATCGCTGCGCACTGCTCATCGTGAGTGATTCGCCGGTATCATCTCTCGGGCGTGTGCTGTGTTGACGCCCCTCGTGTAGACCAAAGGCCACGCCGATGCCCTGGAGATTGCGTTCCAGACCCGTCCCCATCTCTTCCAGCTGGCTGTGAAAAAGGTGAGCTCTTCGCACTCCATTCTCAACTGAGCGATGCTGACTCCACAGCCTGATGTTCTCTACTCGAAAGTCGTCGAGGTCGATGAGCGGGTTGCACCAGTGTGGTCAGAGTTCCTAGAGGAGGGCAAGATGGTGGCGGACAACGGTGACAAGCTGGTCAAGACTGCTAGCGGGGTTGTGATCCAGGAGCTCAAGGCTCTGGGTGAGTGCATCCACAGTCCAACGCAGGATGCAGTCTAACGATGTCCGGCAGATCCAGCACCTGTCACGGCGGATCTGCAAGCGCTTTACGACGAAGGTTTCCGCTCCCTCGCCATCGTCTTTGCCCATTCCTACTTGTACCCGGATCACGAACAACAAGTAGCCGAACTCGCACGCCAAGTCGGCTTCAACAACATCAGCGTGTCCTCCGAGATCGACACCAAGATCGGGTTCGTCGCTCGAGGACAGTCCGCAACCGCCGACGCATACCTCACTCCAGAGGTCACGCGCTACCTTTCTGGATTCTCCAAGGGCTTCAAGGGAAAGCTTGAGGATGCGGAATGCCGAGTGTCGTTCATGCAGTCGGACGGTGCGCTGGCAGATTTCCGGAAGTTCTCGGGGCTAAGAGCGATTCTTTGTATGTCAAACACCTCGTCGTGCCATGGCTTGTGATTGACGAGATGCAGCTGGACCGGCAGGCGGTGTTGTCGGCTTTGCGAGGACCTCGTACGACCCCCTGGAGGGATCACCAGTCGTTGGGTTCGACATGGGTGGCACGGTGAGTACTCTAACCAGCCCTAACTTCCGTCACTGGGTCGATGCTGATCATATACGCGTAGTCAACCGATGTATCCCGCTTCAGTGGGAGTTATGACCACGTATTCGGCACCACGACTGCCGGGATCACCATCCAGGTGCCTCAGCTCGACATCAACACTGTCGCAGCCGGAGGTGGCTCCATATTGACCTACAAGAACAAAATCTTCAATGTCGGACCCGAGTCTGCCGGTGCCCACCCGGGCCCGGCCTGTTACCGAAAGGGCGGTCCTCTTTCCGTCACCGACGCGAACCTGTTCCTCGGTCGTCTCCATATCGACTCGTTTCCCAAGAGTGAGTCGCTTCTATCCACTCTGATGGATGTCCAGCTGAAAGCCACCAGTCTTCGGCCCCACCGAGGACATGCCATTGGACTACGACATCGTGCGACAAAAGTTCGAAGCTCTCACCGCGGAGATCAACGACGAAAACGGATCGTCCCTCACCCCCGCCCAAGTCGCCTGCGGATTCATCAACGTCGCAGACTCGGCGATGGCCCGTCCCATCCGAGCCTTGACTGAGCAACGAGGTTTCCGCACGAGCGCCCACAACCTGAGCTGCTTCGGGGGAGCTGGTGGACAGCATGCTACCGCCCTCGCGGCCTTGTTGGGGATGCACAACGTCATCGTGCACAAGTGAGTGTCACGTCACTGTGCTGTGTGCGGACTGATCGGGTGCCAGATACTCTTCCATCCTGTCGGCGTACGGTATGGCCCTGGCCGACGTCGCTGTGGACCTCTCGGAGCCATTTGTTAAGGAGTTCTCCAAGGATTCCATGCCCGAAGTCGAGTCGCGCTTCGGTGATCTGCGGGCTCGGGCTCTTGAACAACTCCAGGCGCAAGGCGTGTCGGACAAAGTGTCCTACGACTGCTACCTGAGCCTTCAGTACCAAGGTTCCGACACGACCCTCATGATCCTCCGACCGGAGGACGACGACTTTGCAAAGACGTTCGTCCAGGAGCACAAGCGGGAGTTCGCCTTCGCCCTCGAAGCCCCCATCATGATTGCAGGCGTCCGCGTCCGCGCCACCGCCAAGAGTGTGGCAGACGACCTCACCGGCAAATCGCCCTACCTGGAGGAGCTCAAGCAGCTCGAGGCTAGCACCCAGGTTGTCGCCCCGCCCAAACCGTTCACGACCAACTCGACCTACTTTGAGGATATTGGCGCGTACAGCGATATCCCGCTCTACCGCCTGCAAGATCTCGTGCCGGGCGTGAAGGTATCCGGACCGGCCATCATCCTGGACAACACCCAGACCGTTGTCCTCCACCCTCAAAACACGGCTACGATTCTCAAGTCTCACATCTTGTATGTGGTCTGTCTGAGGGTATAGATCAGTGACTGATACCGGCAGCGTCGACGTCGGTCTGGGTCCGCGAAAGGACATCGACCTCACATCGGTCAATCCCATCCAGCTTTCGATCTTCAGCCACCGTTTCATGGGCATTGCCGAGCAGATGTGCCGTGCCCTCCAGAAGACGGCCGTCTCCGTGTCAATCAAGGAGCGCCTAGAGTGGGTCAGATATTCAGCTGTGGTAATCGTCCCCTGGCTGATCACGTTGTAGCTTCTCCTGTGCCCTCTTCGACGGCAATGGGGAGCTTGTGGCGAACGCACCGAATGTGCCGGCGCATTTGGGCTCGATGCAGTACGCCGTCATGTACCAAGCGAAGAAGCGCCAGGGTCAGCTCCGTCCGGGAGACTTGCTGGTGTCGAACACACCCGAGGCGGGAGGGGGACATCTTCCAGACATCACCGTGGGTTCAAGCTTCCGCATTCAACGCGGGTGCCGGTGGCTGACGCTCCGCAGGTCATTCAGCCAGTGTTCGAGGACGATGGCAAGGAGATCGTCTTTTGGGTCGCCGCGCGAGGTCACCACACCGATATCGGGGGTCTTGGGGGCAACTCGGGCCACCCCAACCAGACCGAACGGTGGGAGGAGGGTGTCGCATTCGACTCGACGTTCATCGTCCGTGATGGAGTCTTCAACGAGAGCGAGATCGTCGAGACGTTCATGCAAGCGGGGACCTACCCGGGATGCAAGGCGACCAAGCGTATAGATCACAACATTTCGGACCTGAAGGCTCAATGCTCGGCCTGCGCGGTGGGGACCGCCCAGCTACATGCTTTATTCGACGAGTACGGAAAGGCTGTGGTTCATTTCTACATGAAGGGTGAGCCGGACCCAGTTGATCGCGCGGCTCCAAACTCACCATGTTTTAGCCATTCGAGACAACGCCGCCGCTTGCACCCGAGACGCGCTCAAGCCGTACGCGGGCAGAACGTATCGAGCCACTGACCACTTCGATGACGGGACCGTCGTCAAGGTCAGGATCGACGTGAACGACGACGGCAGTGCAGTCTTTGATTTCACCGGAACTGGACCCGAAGTCTTGGCCAACTTCAACGCCCCACAGGCGATCACCCGGTCGGCCATCCTGTACTGTCTCAAGACCATCAGCGGCCAGGATATCCCCATGAACGCGGGTGTGCTTGCCCCCCTCGACATCATCATCCCCGACGGCACAGTGCTCTCGGCGTCCGAGGATGCTGCGGTGTCCCAGGGGTGAGTGGCGTGTTGCCATTCCGCATCGTGCCCGTCCTGACGACTCTAGTAACGGCGAGGTCGCCCAGCGCGTCGCTGATATCGTCTTCACCGCATTCAACGTGATGTCCGGGTCTCATGGATCGATGAACGGCACCCATCTGATCTACAAGAAGTACACCTGGGCTGAGACGAGTGAGCGATTTCGAGTCCTTGGTCTGTCGCCCCGCTAATGCCTACGTTCTCAGCTTGCGGCGGTGCATCTGCGGGTCCATCGTGGCACGGTCAGTCCGCCGTGCACACCAACATGACCAACACCCGGATCGGCGACCTCGAACTGCTTGAAACCCGTTTCCCGGCCATCTTGCGCGAGTTCAGCATCCGTCGTGGAACTGGGGGCGCTGGCAAGTATCGCGGTGGTGATGGAATCCGACGAGTCTACGAGGCCCTGCTCCCAATGGAGGCGAGTCACGATGGACAACGTCGTGTTATCGCCCCGCACGGGACGGAGGGTGGACTCGATGGCGAGCGAGGTGCTTCGTACCTGTACAAGCGCGTGGCCAAGGGAGGATTCCGCATGGTCAAGTTGAAACCGGCGCATCAGGTGTCGTGAGTGACCCGCGCGTCTGATGAGTTGGAGCCGGACTGATGACTCGGCAGGATGCTTCCAGGGGAGCAGCTTATCGTGCACACTGCCGGTGCGGGCGGCTGGGGCACTCCGGAAGACGCAGACCTGCCGACGCTCGACAAACCCTCTCGAGTCGTTCCCGCGCCGGGAGCTCGATCGCTGCCATTCACAAAAGCGAACGGTAGTGTGTCGCAGTATGCCCAGACCCAGGCGGAGTGTGATTGATAGGGTATAAGGGACATGGGCATTATTGATGGCATTTGATCATTATGACAAACCGCATTTGCGTGTTTCCTGATACTTCGAGGATGCCGCCTCTTACAGCACAAAAGTCGTGCGGCCGGAGAGTGACGAGGCATTTGTCTAAGGCCAGCCTTTTCAAGTCGTGCAGACAGACGCAAGCACAATCTTGACATATACAATGTACAACTGAAATCTCTCGTGGTGTCCCGCTTCGTCACTCCCATGCCAAATTCCCCCGACGACTTCACCCTCTCTCGAGTGGCAGTCCACTCATCAATGCCACGGGTCCAAGCCTAGAGCCTCGCGCCTCGTCGTCGC
This sequence comes from Saitozyma podzolica, assembly GCA_003942215.1. NCBI lineage: Eukaryota > Fungi > Basidiomycota > Tremellomycetes > Tremellales > Trimorphomycetaceae > Saitozyma > Saitozyma podzolica. Next base: position 117,813 of record RSCD01000026.1, on the reverse strand, counting down.
CGACGGGTCAAAGTAAGGCTTCTCACCGATCGAGACGACCCGGTCGCCGGTCCGGAGAGATTTGCCATAGTCGTACGTGGCGGAATGGAACGTGGATCTGGCGTGTGTCAGCAGATGAAACCAGGCGTCGAGGCATCGGACCTACCTGTTGTCCCAGATCGCGACGTCGCCGACGCCCGGCGTGTTGTTAACGGACCATTTGAACCGGACTTGCAGGTCGTGGTTGTTGGCGATGATCCGCTGCATCGTGCTCGTCAGCGGGTCTGCCGTGGGAGGCTCGGGCCAACTCACGTTGAGATAGTCCAGGATGAAGTCCGACTCGTCCCTCGACACTCCCAAGATGCGCCGGGTGAACTCTTTGTTCACGAAGAGCCCTTTCCATCCCGATACAGGGTTGACGCGGATCACCGGATGCACGGCCGACAGGTGTTCGCCCTTGTTGAGCGGACTGCCGCGCTGGCCGGTACGGAGATCGATCCCGTACGCTTTCGCCGCCTCGTTGAAGAAGCCCGCCTCGTGATAGGCTTCGAGGCCCTCGAGGAAGCGGGCAAACTCCGGGGAGAGACGGGAGTACGCCTCGTAGGCTGACGCCCACAGGGTGTCGCCGCCAGAGGGAGGGTTCGTGTGCACCTTGAGGATGGCGTAGTCGGATGGGACGGGCTCAAACGTGATGTCGCTGTGCCACTGGCGGGAGGCGAGTCGCGACTCGTCTCGGCGGTAGTACTCTGCACGGCGCTCCGATGAGATGCTGCGGGCTCATGAGCAACGGCTTGGGCGCGATCGAACAGTGGTGCACTCACATCGTGACTTGGTCGCCCTTGGGGGAGGTGAATTCTGTTGTCGGATGGATGTGGAGCGTCGACTCGGATGGCTTGCCAGATAGCTCGCCGAGTTTCTGCCCGAGGATCTTCTGGTCCTCCACGTTAATGTCCTGCTTGCGGAAGAACACGACGCCGCGTTGCGACACTGGCACGAGTCAGCGGGGCTCAATACGTCGCGACCGCGACGATTTACCCACCTAGAATTGCGAGGTCTCGCAGCAGCTCATCCTTATTATCTGCGTGGACGAGGTCGCTTAGCTGAACCCCGGAGAACTCTTCGCCGATAGACGGCGTCACCTCGAAATGCTCGTGCTTGTCCAGCGTGTGGTTGCGCTTCAGAGGCACCGTGGACACGCGGAGGGCAATGGACCCGACCGTGCCGTTGGCGTCGGTGTGCGGGTGCAGCAGAGGCGAGACGGTCTTGGTGGACGACATGGCGACGGCACTATGAATGCGGTTGTAGATGACCTGCGGACGAAATGGAGTGACTTATATAGCTGCCCCTGGTCCGTTTGCAGCGGTACGCGCCGCGAGGCAGGGATGGTGCATCGAATAGCACGCCATGGGATTCACCACGCCGGCGCGACGGTTCGTCATCCTCAGTGCGAGGTATGATGTGCTCGCGAGTAGTCACAGCCCTGACCCGGTGCGTCCGGTGCTCCCCGCCTCCTCCACCCGAGCCCCGTGAGACTGCGCTGGAATTAGCTCTGGGGTATGATAAAAGCAAAGTGAGCATGGACAAAGCACACCGCTCCGTCGCCATCTCGCGCAATCGCTAGTGATCAATCACATCACGTGACATCGTATCTCCCATCTTCCTCGTCTCTATTCTTGGTCACTAGCGCCAGTCTCACACCGACATGTCACATCCATGTACTCGTACCGTCCAGCACGCCAGCACACCAGCACGCCAGACTCTTCAGCACGTCAGAATTCGCGTCGCACGCGTTGCTCGGCGGGGAAGTCCGTCCCAGTACTGACCGAGTGGTCAGAGCCATTTACAAGTCACAGCCATTTACAAATGTCGCGCGCCCATCAGCACCCCGCGGGATCTCCGATTGGCCTTGGCCTATTCGCCCTACCTCCTCTCCGAGCCATACGCCGCAGCACCTGCCCCGGTGTCGTGTAATCGCACTATTGCGCGCTCCTGAGACGGTCTGTCGCCATCGACTTGGCTGCGAGATGGGGCTAAAAGTGGATCCCGAGGCCGTCACTTTGCGTTGGACAGGCTGGGAGATGTTCCGATCCAGGACTGATGGTCGAGCAAGGGATGCCTCATTAACTCACGCTGCAGCGAGACCGCCCCGAATCTCCCATTCCAGTCATTCATCTCACAGCTTTGAGCCTGCATCGGTTTCTCCCACGCTCACCTGTTCACCATGACTGCCGAAAATATCCCGCCCTCTCCGCCGGACACACTGTCCTCCATCGGTGACAAGCACATCCTCTCCGATCCGAACGCCCTGGAGAACGGTGGCAGCGTCATCGGCCCGACCAAGACCGAGGACCTCAGATCGCTCTACCTCGAGGTCCTCTCGCGGAGGGGATCGTCCGAGCAGCTGCTCTTCGACATTGATCTAGAGTATACCAAGGAGGAGGAAGCGAAAGTGGTCAAGATCCTCGACACGAGGTTGTTCACGGCGGTGCTGCTGTCGACGTTCGTGCTCAACGTGGTGAGTGATGAGACCAGCATGGTGCCGACGAGGCTCAGTGCGAATCTTAGGACCGCACGAACATCAGCAATGCCGTGTCGGCGGGTCTCCCTGCGGACCTCGGTTTCACCATAGACACGGTCAACTCGGCAAAGTGAGTCACATCAGGCAGCAGCGGTCCTCTCACTGACCCAAGCAGTCAAGTCTACGCTGCGATCTTTACCTTTTCTACACTGCTGGGTGGAATCGCCGGGAAACGGTTCGGGCCTCAACGATTCATGTAAGTCACGCCGCCACGCGAATGAATTCGCTGACCCCGCGCGAAGCCCATTCTTGATGTTCTCCTGGGGACTGTGAGTTCCCGGATAGCTCACCTGGATCACCTGGAACAGCTCCTGACTGCGTCGCAGAGTGACCCTTGCCCATGCCCTGATCAACAATGTTGGAGGTTACTATACCGTTCGGTCGTTCATCGTACGTCCACACGCCGCACACCCATTCCTGATATCTCAAGGCTCTGACCGAGGGCGGTGTCATCCCTGCCACGCTCATCTACCTCGGCACTTTCTACAAATCCACCGAGCTCGTTACCCGCCTGTCGTGGTTCTGGGGGATCCAATCCATCGCCAGTGCAGTCAGCGGTCTCATGGCCGCGGGTCTTCTCCAGCTGGACGGGGTACGGGGTCTCGAGGGATGGAAGTGGGTCTGGCGTGGCACACTACGTTGAATCCGCTGACCGCGCCAGGTGGTTGTTCATCGTCGACGGCATCTTCACCCTTCTCGTTGCGGTGTGGTTGGTCGCGTACCTTCCCGGCGATGTGACTCGTACCCGAGGCAGGTGGACCAAATACAGCAGTAAAGGATGGTTCGATCAGCGTCAGCAGACGATCGCTGTGACGAGGACTATTCGAGATGACCCGACCAAGATCAAGTATCTCACCACGAGGGTGTCGTGGAACGATCTAAAGGACGCTTTGACGGACAGATTTGTCTGGGGCCATTTGATTCTCACTAGTCAGCGGATCCGAGCCGAGCCGAACGCTGACCCCAGCAGTGATCAGCTTGACGCCCGGTACACCGCTCCAGACTTACCTGCCAACTGTGATCAAGACCTTCAACTACTCTACGTGAGTGACGTGTCAACGCGTACCTCGTTCTTGACTCATGCGTCACCTTGTTCCCCGCTCATCACGCCACGCCAGATTCGTCGCCAACGCACTCACCGCGCCGATCTACGTCCTCCAATGCATCTCCATGGTCCTCCTCGGCTGGCACTCTGATCGAACGGGGGACCGCGCGTTCCACGGCCTCTTTGGCGCCGTGTGGTTCCTCGTCGGCTTCATCCTTCTCCGTGCCCTACCCGCCACGTCGGGCAAGGGCGCTCGATACGTAGGTGCTCTCGTCGCGGGCAGCTGGCCCCAGACTCACAGCTTGAATATTGGTGAGTCGATGCGTCTTCACTCTCGCCCCACCCGTACGCCGCGCTGATGGAGACAGGGTGGATGACCGAGAACACCGCCGGCGTTGGCAAACGCACCGTTGCGAGCGGCCTGATCATCGGCGCGGCCAACATCTACGCTCTCTGGTCGAGCCAGATCTACCGGAGCGACGACTCGCCCCTCTTCCGACGAGGCAACGACATCAACATTGCGTTCTGCGCAGCCGCAGTCGTACTCTGGCTCTTGCTCAAGTGGCAGTACGTGCACGCCAATCGTACGCGCGCGGAGCGGACCCTTGCACTCTCGGAAGACGAGAGAAGGGAGGTCGAGGCGAGGATGGAAGTGGATGGGAGTCGGGGCTTGTTGTTCAGGTGGGTCGTATGGGTCTGCCGCGGTGGCCTGGCTGACCTGGGGCAGGTTCACCCACTGAACGAGGTGCGTTTGTGACCACGGACGGAAAGGTAAAATACAGTAGGCGGGAAGAAGCTCAGGGCTAGGAGAGGTTTAGAAAACCTCAGAACTAGAAGAGCGTGAATTGTTCACGAGGGATAGACGGATAGAAGGAATGACCGGGTGTCAACGGCCAGCCTTGACAACAGGCCCTCGGTTGCTGCCTGCCGGGTTACAATGTCATATGCACGTGCATACCACCGATCCCCTCCTGCAGGTCTCCATCTAGTTGAGCACACCGGGCTCGCGCTCGAGAATCAGCTGGACCTCGGGGTTGAGATTGTAATAGACGTTCTGCCATCGTCAGCGGACCTCTCTCTCATCGCTCTCATTGCTCATGGCATTGGACCCACCTCGTGACTGTGCGAGAGTCGCCCGGGGGAAGGAAGGCACGAGGTCAGCGCGGTCAAACAATCTCGCCAATCTGCACCCCACGCACTACTGTATCGTCGCCGCCGTGAACTTTGCATCCTCATCATCGATGATGCTCTTCTTGATCCCCCCTGCCGCGGCCGCCTCGATCATCAGCTGCACCTTGCACTGCTTGTCAAGTGCCGAGAAGAGGTAGGCGCACTCGTCGACGGTGTGGCCGAGCGTCAGCAGCCCGTGGTTCTGCAGGATGGCGCATTTGTTACGCGGTCCGAGCGTCTTAGCGATGTTGGCGCCTTCCTCCGCGGCGAGGACCTAGGAGCTCGCAGTCAGGGATGAACCCGGGTCGTCCCGGGCATCGTTCGGGGAGAGAGATACTCACGATCCCGCCGAAGTTGTGGTACACCGCCTGGTTGTCGTAGAACAAGCACGAGTCCTGGGTCGTGATATCGACGGGCCTGCCGAATGCCGACCACGCCTTGCCGTGAAGCGAATGGCAGTGACCCGCAGCCTCGACTTCTGGTCGGGCGTGGTGGATCGCCGAGTGGATGTAGAACCCGGCCATCTGCACCCTCAGCGTGGGTCGAAATCACTTTCGGGAGGACTCACGTTGATGGGCAGCTGCGCCCCGAGCGTCGGGTGGACATAGCCCTCCGGAGTGACCAGGACGAGCTTGGAGATGGTCATGGATGAAAAGTGGACGCCGAACGGGTTCATCCAGAAGTGATCTCTCAGAATAGGGTCGCGGACGGTGATGTGGCCGCTGCAAACGTCAGCACTTCCAACACCGCTCACTCGTCGACAGTCGGCACCGGACCCACCTGATACCCTCGCCATAACCCAGCTTTCCCCAGAACCGGAACGCAACGGCCAAATGCAGCTTAACCCATTCCCGCTTCTTCAACAAACCCTCCTCGTCCGTCGCGTGCATGAAGTCCGGGTACGCATCGATCTTCAGCGTGCCCTCCCGATTACCCCGCCAGGTCCGCTCGAGAGGGTTCTTGGAGAGGTCGGACACGCTCTGGTGGAACTCGGGCGCGGGCGCGGTGCCAGTGGCGATGGGTGCCATTGTCCGAGGTTGAAAGAGGTGGTCAGATCAGGTGAATTGGATGAAGGTAATCGTTTGAAAACACTGGCGAGTTGACAGTGAGGAGGGAGTCGAAATCAAGTCGCTTTGACGATACGCTGCTCCCCGCCGCCAAAGCCCGCCTTGCATGTTGCTACCACGGTCTGGGCCAGGACCTTCGCCGTGCATGTTCCCTACTTCAGCGCACTGTGGGTTCCGGCGAATGGCCACTCCCAAGAGGCCGGTTACGTTCGCCGCGGCGTACGAGTCACAATCGGGCCTCCCCGCCGCCATTCCCCAAGTTTCCCTTATCGGCGGGGTTCCGATACAGTACTGAGGCATACATACGGTGCATTGCACCTTACCCGCGAAGGCCTCGGGTTGTGGACACTGCTTTCGTATGTCGATGCACCCGCAACGAGTGCCAAGCATCGGACCCCATGCCTGGATCTGACCGAGAACACCGAGACTAGAACGCACACACATAAGTAGTAATAGCATGCACTGCTTGAACACTGAACCCCTGCCCCTTCCTCAACCACTGATACCATGCCCAAGCTCGGATTCCGCCTCTGAATCGAACAAGAAGCGTCAGTCGCGACAGTCGTTGCCCCAGACAGCGATGTTGGCGAGGAGATCGAGGCTGAGGCGGACATGCTCCCTGTCCCGCCCCTCTCGCAAGGCGGCGATAGGACCTGGGGCTGGATCCATTTGCTAGGATATGGGTCGCGGAGGCTTTCGGAGTGGGTGCAGTGTAGGATGCATTTTGTCGGCGCTCGGTTGACCCCCGCAGATGAGTCAATACCAAGTCGCTTCCTCCTCGCTCGCCGCTGGTCTCTTCCCCCCGCGACGATTGGCGCCGTACTGCTCGGACACTTCCTGGTGGCGTGCGCGAACGCGAACGGTTTCGTGGGATGCGTCTACGGCATCAACTTCCCAGTGTTGACCCGAGCCTCCTCTGGTTAGAGAGGGGCCTACTTCGATCGCCTTGGTGTCCCGCTCTGTCGCTGCAGTCGTCTGGGCCGGAACCCAGACAATGCAGGGCGGCCAGTACATCCAGGTGATGCTCACGGCGATATGGCCGAGCTTTGCGCCACCTCTGCAAATGTCGCCTCGGCCCAGCTCCTCTGCTTCTTCATCTTTTACATCCTACAACTCCCCCTGCTCTTCACTCCGTGAGTCGCGCCCAAAGATCCCGGTCCAAAATCCTCGATCCTCCGTCCCAGACCGGTTTCCTGACCGCCCTGAGACTCGTAGCATGCCCAAGCTGCGATATCTCTTCCTCGTCGAGATCTGCATCATGCCCATCTTTGGTATCGCGCTGTTCGGCTGGGCAGTAGGCAGGGCCGATGGTTTCGGGCCCCTCTTCAACAAGGGCACACGCATCACCAATGGCAATCCCGCCGCCGTCGTCTTCTTCACCGCGATGAGCAGTGCAATCGCGCCGAAAGCCACCCTGGCTCTGAACAGTGAGTCGCGTCGGTCACATTCTTGAGCGCCTCGCGCTCAGACTTTTAGTTGCCGACTTTACGCGTTACGCGAAGAGCCCCCGGGTCGTCGTCTGGACCAACCTCGTCTCCCTCACCTTGTAAGTGGTGTGTGCTCCCTCTGATGAATACCGCGCTGGCCCACGCCGCAGCCTCGTGACGCTCTGCGCCATCCTCGGCGTCGTGTTCACCTCCGCCGCGGAGGTCATCTACGGCGTATCCACCTGGAACCCGCTCCAGGTGTCTCTCCTCATGAACCGCGCCCCAATGTTCTTCACGGCGTTCTGCTGGGCGCTCTCCGTCCTCGCCACAAACATCTCCGCAAACACCACCGCCGTCGCCAACGACCTCATGCTGGCATTCCCCAGATACATCAACATCCGCAGGGGCCAGTACGTCTGCATCATCCTCGCCCTGGCCTCGACGCCGTGGAACATCCAGAACAGCGCGGCGTCCTTTGTCAGCTTCCTCGGCGGCTACTCGGTGTTCCTGGGGTGAGTGCATACGCCCTCTGATAGACCCGGAGAGCACGGACGGGCGAATTCCAGCTGAGCCGGTCTAAGCCCCCCTTGCGGTATTCTCCTCGCAGACTACTGGATCGTCCGGAAACGACGCCTCAACCTTGCGCATCTGTATCGCCTCGGCCCAGATAGCGAGATCTTCTATTGGCACGGCCTCAACCTGCGTGCGGTGGTCGCTTTTGTGTGCGGGTGAGTGGGGGCTTCCTGTGATCCTCCCCGACCCTTCCCTGCCACTTTCTCCCGACGTCGACCCTCCCCCGTTATCACTCCCCTTCCTTCACATTAATCTCACCAACGCCGCCTCTCTCTCGTTTTGATTCCCCTCACCCCGTCCCCTCCTCCCTCACTCCCGTGCCCTTCTTCATCATCTCTCCTCTTCGAACTTCAGCAGTCTCTGACTACTCCCCCAGCATCATCCCCACCCTTTCGGGCTTCATCCGCGTCGTTGGCGGCACAAAGTACAGCATCCCCATCGGTGCTTCATACGTCTACAGCGTGGTCTGGCCCATTGGCGCCGTCGTCGCAGCGACGGTGTATGTGGTTCTCAACCTGCTGTTCCCGTATGGGTTCAGCGGCTCTGTGGTAGAGCGCCGTTCGTCCGTCGGAGTGAGAGGGGAGGACTTGCCCGAGGAGAAGAAGCTGTGACCGGGCTGCGACGGACTGGAGATATCACATGAAATAGAGAGTTCGCAGGGTGCGAGTCAAGCTAGGGGTGTCGCGTCTGCAAAGTGACAATATCAGGTGGTGAGATGGGATGAACAGACATCCACACGATTCTTGAGGCTGGGCTACAACTGCACGACCTCCCGGAGCTGAACGGAATCAATCTTATCGAGCCGATACGGTATCACATGGTGAATTGACGCCACGTCATTGGCAACTCGCTTACGGCGACCTCCGCCAAATCCTTATCTTTGACGAACTCCTCCGAAACCTTGCTAGCTCGTCCGTGGCGCCTTTACGCCCCCCGCCCCTTTCACACTCGCCGCGGTTCTTGGCCAAGTCACCGTTCCCCCGCTCCACATGTTCCTCGTCTTTCCAAATTTGGATCCAGAACAGGGCAGATCCCCTTCGTCTCCCTGACCCCGTGGGAATATATCGGCATTAACTCACCGCGGCTCTGCCTCTGGCTCTGGCTCTCCGCCGCGCCGCGCCGCGCCGATCTCCATGATCCATCCACCTTGAACCACCCCGCCTCGAGCGCAGCTCGCGACCTAACCATTCTGCGCTAAACCTCCATAGCTCAGAGCCTCAGTACGATCGATGTGCTATCTTACATTGTCCTCGCCCATGTTCCCTCCCAGACCCGGCACAGCGCCACGTTTCCCACTTCCCCCACCTCATCGGGGAGTTTGCACCTCACTGATTGGTGGAGTCTCTTGTTCTGACGTGAAAACTCGCTCCGAGGAGCCCGAATTGTATTTCGGTTATAGCTGAAGCGAGAAGCTCTGATAGAGCCCAGGCGGCTCGCGAGAGGGGAGGGGGTTCGAGTGCCCTGTCCTCGTCAGTAATCAGGACAGACCTCAATTGCCGAGATGCTTGCCCCCCACCTTGGCAGGCTCGAGGTCCGAGGCGGAGGACCGTTGCGTGGTCGGCTCCAGAGATAGCGCTCCCAATCCACCTCTTTGCACCTCGCGGAGTTGACCGAGTGGGCGATAAGCCCCATTCTTCATATACCCAGCTCGATCCACCGCAACCCCCACTAACACATTCACCTGACCACTGCACACCTAACGGCAGGGCACTGCCAGCAGCAAAGTAGCAGCTCGTACCCCGTCGCACCGTCACCCTCCTCGCCATGTCCGCAATCAAGGATGAGAAGAACCTCGAGATGACCTCGACGTCGGTGCTCCCCGCCCAGCCAGGGGACGTCGAGGTCGGCGGTCAAACCGTCGAGAAGCACAAGATCGCCCTCGCCGATGCGGACGAAGCCGCTGCGTTCGTCGCGGGTTTCCACGGCGAGATCGACCCCAAAGAGGCGGACAGGATCAGGAGGAAGATCGATTGGCACATCTTGCCCCTGATGTGAGTGTGACGCGCGGCCGCGGCGGGTGGACTGGGAGTGCGCCGGACTGATGAGCAGGATGACGCTGTACTTTGTCCAGTTCACCGACAAGACCACGCTCGGTTCGTCGTCCATCCTAGGCATCAAGGTGAGCGACCCACCCTGCGCTTGGCGCGATATGAAGGGAGAGACTCACCCAATCCTCAGACCGACACCCATCTCACTGCTACTGAGTACAAGTGAGCCAGCTCTCGTGCCATGCCGAACCCCGCTGACACCCCCCTCAGCTGGCTCGGAACCATCTTTTACCTCGCCTACCTCATCTTCGAGTGGCCCCAGACTCTGGGTCTGCAAAAGTTCCCCCCGGGCAAGTGGATGGCGTGCAACATCTTCGTCTGGTCCGTCGTGCTCTGCTGCCACGCCGCGTGCACCAACTTTGCCGGTCTCTGTGAGTGGCACCTTCAAAACTGAGTGAGTAGCCGAGTCATGCCTAATCTCTCAGTCGTCTGCCGTTTTTTCCTCGGTGTCTGCGAAGGGTCTATCACCGCCGGGTTCTTGATCGTCACCTCCATGTTCTACACGCATATCGAGGCAACGCGTCGTGTGGGATTCTGGTGAGTGCCACACTCGCGCATTTCATCAACCACATCACCTCCCCACCCACCATATGCTTTCCCCTCCTTCCTCCATGCATTTTACACTCTTGGGACTGTCTGGATATGCATGCTAATCAAAATAAGGTTCCTTATGAATGGCACTGCTCATGTCTTGCTCTTTTAATCGAAAGAGAGAAGAGCTGATGACGCCTACAGACAAATTTTCAACGGAATCGTCTCGTTCGGGGTTTACCACCTTCCCGAGACCGGCATCCACCCCTGGAGGGTTTACATGATCATTTGCGGATTGATCACATTCATCGTGTCGATCTGCTTCTGGTTCTTCATCCCCGATAGCCCCATGTCCGCCTACTTCCTCACCCAGGAGGAAAAAATCGTCGCTATTGAACGACTGCGAGCGCACAGCACCGGTATCGAGAACAAGCATTGGAAGCGGGAACAGTTTATCGAGGCTATCACGGATTGGAAGCCCTGGGCATTTGCCATATTTGCGGCCATCGACAATCTGCCAAACAGTCTCACCAATCAGTCGGCCATGATCATCAGTGAGTAAGGGGCAAGAGCTGTGTACTTCCTTGCTGTGGGCTCGGGTTGACCTGGGCAGACTCCTTTGGCTTCACCGTGGGCCAGACCACCCTCCTCGGCATGGTCTCGGGCGCCATCGAAATCATCACCATCTACTCGAGCACCCTTATCATCAAGTGAGTCCGGGTCCGGGTCCCGGTTCTCTACTCGACTCCACCGCCTCATGATGACGTGTCCCTAGGAAAGTACCCAACTCCCGAGGCATCGTCGGCGCGTGCTACTTCATCCCCAACATCGTATCGGGCATCATGATGGTTTCCCTCCCCTGGACGTCCAAGGGCGGTCTCCTCGCCGCGGTTTACCTCGGCGGTCTTGGTACCCCCGGATTCGTCCTTTCCCTGTCTTGGTGCGCGGCCACCAACCTCGGTCACACCAAGAAGACCACGGCGAACGCAATGCTCCTCATAGGCTACTGTGGGTGATCTGCCAGCGACCATATTAGTCGGCCGTTGATGAGTCCAGGTGTCGGTAACCTCGTGGCTCCCCAGATGTGGCTCGGTACGTTGCGCCACTCCATGACATCTCAGAGAAGTCGCTGACATTGTTGCAGCCCAGTACTCTCCTCGTGAGCTTACATCCACCCACGAAGGAATCGAGAGCACTCGTTGATACGTTGCAGGCTACTACATCCCCTGGGGTGTTATCCTGGCCAGCTACACCATCTGCCCCCTGATGATGGTGAGTCCTTCACCCTTCGCCGCATTCCGCCTCCCTCCGTTCCCCGCTCCTCGCCCAGCGCTGACCATATCCAGCTCGGCATCGCATGGGCCCTTCGCCGCGAGAACAACCGCCGCGACCGTCTCACCGCCACCGGCGAGATCAAGGTCGAGAAGTTTTACGACGAGAACGGGGAGGAGATCGACTCGACGTTCCTGGACATGACGGATGTGGGTGGACTCACGGCGCAGAACGTTTGTTGGAGGTCGTGAGGCTGACTCGGATTGCAGAGGAAGAACCTGGCTTTCAGGTACCCGCTCTGAGCGCCACCACCGGTTGCCCATGGCGCAGTCTCCAAACTCCTGCAGACAAAGAAATGGGCCGGAGAATCTGAGTTGTGATTGATAGGGCCGTATAGACGGCAGATGCCGCCAGAGACGAATGGTATGCTGGCAAGGCGGGAGAGGGGGCTGCGCGGGAAGAAGAGCGTGCAGTGTAGTCTGGGTTGGGAGCTGAGGGGATGTCGCCTCAAAAGTTTACTTAGAGAAATCCAGTTCGCACTAGTTGTCACCACCGTCACGCTCGACTCATCGTTGTTATGCAGAATGTTGCCTCGGACACGTGGACTCGGGCGGACTTGCATCGAGAAGGCTTCTGATGTAAAGCAAGACTCCTCCCGGCTCGGGAGCGGTGTCGCCATCGCCACACTTGCCGCCACAATTCGTTGGTCCATCACGTGACCCGCCTTTCGCTTCCGAGTGACGTCCGTTTGGTCGGGCGACTCGATGCCACCACCTCCATCCTCGCATCCATTCCACGACTTTCCACACATTCCACTTCTCTAATATCCGTCAATCTTCCCGCAAACACCTTTGAAAAAGTCGCCTAGGCCATCGCTTGAACTAGGGACATCAAGTGCATCGCCTCGCACACCACTTTGCGCTCAAGCCACCTTTTCACATCCGCAATATGGTGCGCAAGCGTTGTTCCTCCACTCACCCTCGTCGTTCGTCGCGCTGACTCTACCTTCTCCTTTGTCAACTGCCTCTTCCCGACCGACCTGCACTGACCCTCCGTCTACTCACTGCCTCTCTCCTGTTACCTACCCCGTTTCCCCGCCCTCGTAGTCTGACGACTGGGACAAGCCGACGATCATCGGTCACGGCGCGCGCCGACCGGCGGTGGCAAAGGGAACTGCACTGAACGGTGAGTGGCGTCTCAGCGTGCTCGAGCTGGTGCTGGTATCCCTCGTGATACGAAGTCCATCATCTCCGCATGCTGATGTTAGTAGCCGCTCAGAGGTCCGGCGCAGCTATCGCAACTGGGACCAAGACGGCCGGTCAATCGAAAGGACGTGAGTGGGCTGTGTCTCCCTTCGGAACGAGGAATCCAGCAATCACGCTGCTGCCTCTTCAGTGTCGGAGGGGGACTTGTGCTGACCATCTGTAGCCGCCGACCACCAGCGTATCGCCGCTCTTGACCGTGACGACGCCCCAAAGCCGCCAGAGAAGGTCGATGTGTCGTAGGTGTCAGCGTCGTCGACGTCGTGGTCAGTGCTGACTCCCTTCGCAGCGTTGGAAAGGCGCTGGCACAGGCTCGACAGGCCAAGCTTAAGCCAGACGGGAAGAGCATGACGCAGAAGGACCTGGCGACGGCGGTGAATGCGAAGCCGCAAGATGTGAGTGCGACGTGAACTGGTGACTTTGGGTCACCTCTCGAGCGGTTACACAACGTGAATGCGGAGCGACCCTGACCCGCGTGCAGATCGCCGACCTCGAGTCCGGACGCGCCGTGCCCAACCAGCAGCTCCTCGCCAAGCTGGAACGCATCGTCGGGGTCAAGCTGCGAGGCGCGCCCGCGCTGATCGGCACGCCGCTCGCCGGGCCGAAGAAGAAGTAGAAGTGACCAGTGGCTTCTGCTGATGCGGGAGGGTTGTGCGTACACAGACGTGGAGACGTGGAAGCGAGTGTCACGGCGTGTTTGTAGTCACAGCATCGGATACGTTCTCATGCATCGCCCATGCGCCGGTTTGCAACTGTACCAAATGTTTATATACCCGCCCACCTTTGCACCTGTGACCGATTTGCATCCGGAGAGGGATCGCCACTGATTCCGGTGCAACGTCTGTAGTCACCGGTCTGGACTCCTCCACGGCTATTCTCGTTCCTCCATCTCCCCGTCTTGGTTTCTCCCTGTTCACACCCATTGTAGCCCTAGCAGACATGTCGTGGAACCAGTACCCGGGACAGGGCCAGCACCAGCAGCAGCAGTACAACCCGTACGCAAACAACCCACCGCCGCCGCAACAGTGGGGCGGACAACCTCCTCCTCCCGCGGGGTGAGCGGTGTTCCTCCATCTCGATTTGGCGCATACACGAGCCATGAGAAAGGGAAGAGATCCTAACTCTTGTCCAGTTACAATTCTCTCGGGCCGAACAACTACTACCCTCCCCCCGGCCCGCCTCCGATCCAGCACGGGTCTCGCCCGGTGTCCAACGGGTATGGGAACGGTAACGGCTGGACACCACCAACCGGCGCTCCCCCTCCTTCGCAGTACCAGCAGACCGCTTCGGGGTATCGACCACCCAACGAGGTCCAGCAGGGATATCAGGCGCCCTATGGTCCCCCACCGGTCAGGCCGCCGTCCCAAGCGCAACAGTATGGGCCGCAGATGCAAGGCGCCGGAGGGCAGTCCCGGCCGTTCTTCCAGTACTCGCAATGTGAGTGGAGACGACTCGATACCGACGATTCCAACTTGACATCGGAGTAATCCCCGCTTCGCTACTGTGCTAATGGCCCAAAGGTACCGGGAGGCGAAAGGCGTTGTGTGTGAGTACGGACAACGGAGCGGAGTCGACAAGAGAACCCGGCTCATTCGCCAGATCGGGATCAACTACTTCAACACCTCGTCCCAGCTCAGCGGGTGCATTAACGACGCCCACAATGTGGAAAAGTTCTTGATCGGTGAGCGTCTTGGCAATCAGCTAGCAATGATCACAAACTCACCCGCTGACCGCGCAGAACGCTACCACTACTCCCCCGACGACATCGTCATGCTAACCGACGATGCGCGGAACCCGCGTCAGATCCCCACCCGCGCGAACATGATACAGGCGATGCACTGGCTGGTCCAAGGCGCTCAGCCCAACGACGCGCTGTTCTTCCACTAGTACGTCGGCTTTGTCGAAACGCATGTGGTTCCCTCCGGCGGTCATTGTTCCGCCAAAGTGCGAGGTGGACTAGCTGGTGCGGCGGCGGCAGCGAGCTGACGCTGTAGCTCTGGACATGGAGGCCAGACAAAGGACCTCGACGGGGACGAAGACGACGGGTACGACGAAGTGATCTATCCTCTCGACTTCAAGCAGGCGGGCCACATCGTGGACGACGAAAGTGAGTGAGATTCGAGCGTATTGCGCCGCACGGGGACTCTGCTGATTTCTTCGCAGTGTGAGCAGCGCAACCCTCCTCATTACACACGACCTGACGCGATAGGCACGACATCATGGTCAAGCCACTGCCTCCGGGCTGTCGACTCACCGCCATCTTCGACTCGTGTCACAGCGGCACGGCCCTTGACCTGCCTTACGTCTACTCGACCGAGGGGAAGATCAAGGAGCCGAATCTCCTCGCGGAAGCGGGTCAGGGTCTCATGGGCGCAGGCATGAGCTATCTGAGGTGTGTGCAACCACACCGGCAGGTGACCAGGCGCAGCTGACGCAGCTCACGTGTGCAGAGGCGACTTTGGCGGGATGCTATCGGGGATCATGAAGTGGGTGTTCGGGGTCGTGCTTTGCGCCCGCACTCAGGGTCGATGTTTGAAGTACTGATCCCCGCAGCGTTGGCAAGACCGCGATGGGAAGCAACTCGCAGGCGGAGCAGATCACCAGGCAGACCAAAACGAGTCCGGCGGACGTCGTCATGTGGTCCGGCTGCAAGGACTCGCAGACGGTGAGTCGGTGACGTGCCCAGCGAACCCTCTTATTCTCCTGTCAATCCTTCCTCATCTGATCTCCTGGTTCGTCGTCACCGTCGTCATTGCTAACCCGCGCCTCAGAGCGCCGAC
The DNA here is from genome assembly GCA_003942215.1 of Saitozyma podzolica. Lineage (NCBI taxonomy): Eukaryota > Fungi > Basidiomycota > Tremellomycetes > Tremellales > Trimorphomycetaceae > Saitozyma > Saitozyma podzolica. The sequence continues at coordinate 102,081 of RSCD01000026.1, read as the reverse complement.
ACACAGGAAGCAGGTCGCGCTACGGGAGCGATGTCCTACGTCAGTCTCAGTTCTCGAGTGGCGCTCTTCGACAAGTATTGACTCTCCTCCAGGCTTTCATCGCCGCTCTCACAAAGTACCCCCAGCAGTCCTACATCCAGCTGCTCAACACGATCCGCGACGAGCTGAGAGGGAGATACTCGCAGAAACCCCAGCTTTCAGCGAGTCATCGTGAGTGCCGTCTCGGCTCTCGAGGGGGTCAGGATGGCTGATTGCAATAGCCATCGATGTCAACCTGCTGTTCATCGCTTGAGCGCACGTGGGAGATAGGAGGTTTCTGCGGGCCGATGGTGCCGGCGCGAGGAAGCTAGCACGGGGCGCGTGACGTGGACGGGACCTGTCAGAGTGAGCGGACCTAGCGGGGGATCCGGGAGACACAGAGTTCTTTGGCAGTCGGACGTTGTGATTCCGCGTGTAGGATGTATGATCTTAGATACTACGGGCGACTGGCGTAACGCAGCACATATCCTGCGTACATGGACAATGGTGTCAACTGAAGGATCTCTGACTAGAGCATAAGGCAATGGCGATCGCGAGACATCTCCGCCCCTACCGAGTCCCATGCCTCTATATTCTCTCCTCGGCGTCCCTCATCATACGCGTGGTCTCGTTCTGACTGGGTTCAGAGCAAGAAGGAGATACATGTGTCATTCACATCTAACAACCCGGCGTAAACCCCAACCTACGCGACCAGCTTCGAGAAGCCCGCCGGGCCCGAACCCAGGTTCAGGTGATCCACCGTCTTCCTCAGCCCCGCGATCCGTTCCGGTGTCACCCGGAATGCCTCTGGCATGGCTGTATCCCACGTCCCGTCGAGCATGTACTTGGCGAGTGTAGGCGCGCAGAGGAAGATCCGGGCCATGCCGTGGCCGTTGTATCCTGCCGCGACGTATTGCCCTGCTTTGCCAGGTACGTCGCCGATGAACGGCACGGCGTCGGGGGTCTACACGGCGAGGGCGTCGGCGTCAGCGGATCGTTCGGCGTTCCATTGGATCAGTGAAAAGCGAGCGCTTGAAAAGGTCTCGACCCGTACCATTCCGATGATCCCCGTCCAGGCGTACTCGTACCCCTTCGCCCTTCCCTCGTCGATGCCCTCGGCGGACCACCCGCCCTTGGGATACAGCTCCGCAAACGTCTCCACCCCATTCTGCGTGACCAACGGGTTCGCGCACGAGTCGTCCACCGTGTTATACGTCGAGGCTAGTACGGCGGGGGGCATCCCCGCCCAGCCGCGTGAGGTGCCCAGGACGATCGAGTTGTCAGGTCGGGTTGCGCTGCGGTGTCAGCGGGAGACGAGAAGCGAACACGATCAGTAGGGGGCACTGGGCCGTCCGCGTCGAGTGGAGTCGAGAGCACAGCCAGTGTGATGAACGGTTGCTTACACCGAGTAAAAGTGCTTGGGGAGGAAGCGGAGCGAGCTGCACGTCGTCAGCGTCGCCCGCGCCGTCAACACGGCGTCGATTCGGCGATAGGTGTCGACTCACTAGCTCGGATCGAATCGGGGACACGCATCGAGTCCAGCCGGCGCAGCAGAAAGCTTGACCGCTTGTGCTGGTCCCATCAGCCACGTCCAACAGCCCGTCGTCACGCTCGCGCTCACCTTTCGTCGGGATGATCAACCCCTCCAGCACCGGCACTATTGCCTGACTATACGCGTTCGTGCAGAACACCACTTTCCCAGCCTTGACGCTGCCTCGGGGCGTGACGACGCTCCACGACACCCCGTCCGCATCTTGCGCTACCGAGTGCACAGGCGCGTAGGCGAAGAGCTCGTAGCCCCCCAGAGAGGTGTTGATAGTGTGGATCCCAAGCGTCAGTTTGGCAGGGTTGAGCGTGGCCGCCTTCCACTTGAACGCGGCGATCGCCATGTCGCTTCGTGCCCCCTGCGCGCGTCAGCGGAGGCTAGGCGGTATGGAGTCGCCGCCCCACCTTCTTGGCCTCTTCGGATCCAACCACCTCGATATCCGGCTGACCGCCCGCAGCGCGCATGTTGGCCAGCGAGGTCGACTCGTACTTCTCAAACTCCTCGGACAGGCATACGTCGTAAGTGTCGCGCGGGGTCCACTCGCATTCGACCGAATGCTCATTCACGAACGCATCAACCCTGCGGCCAGCGTCAGCCCGTCACTGTCGGAAAATCTTGACTTGTGCTCCGGACCGTGCTCACCGGTCCAGCACGACGCTCTCCGAGGAAAGAATCTTGATCGCCTGCTCGGCCCCGTGCAGCGCCGCAAACTGATCGAACCCGCGAGCAGCGTCTGACGGCCTCGCCTCAGCGCTGGACTGCAGCGCTTGACCGGCATGCCATCGCCCCGCGCTCACCTGGTCTGCAATGCCCCGCGTTCCTCCCACTCGCACCAGAGCAGATCTCCCTGGCCTCGAGGACGACGACCCTGCCCGGCCGGTTCTCCGCGTTGAGCAGCGTGTTGGCCACGACAGCGCCTGCATTATGCGATTAGGACAGCACCCCACACACCGTGTACGATCCGTGCTCGTGGAATAACAGGTACCCACCGCACATCCCGCTACCGACGATCACCACGTCGGCCTCCGACGGCAGAGGCTCGTCCTTGCCCCGATTCAGCAGCGGGTGGTCCCGCGTGGATTTCTGCCACACGGAGAGATCCCCCAGCGGTATCGGCAGGTGCGGATGGGGTGCAGCGGGGGTCGCGATGGGCATGATGAGACGCTGGGGCTGGTACGATGAGAAGTGAGCGAGATGGTGCAACGAAGCAACGCAACTGGTAGGGTCGAGTGAGTGGATTGTCCGATCGGTCGCCTGGTCGGTCGGTCGTAGACTGGGTGTCAAGTCGGATCCTCTGTAACGTCCCGTTCCCACAGTGTCGGTCTGTCCCGAACGACTCGACCCCTTCGAAGCTATGGTCTCGTTGCCAGTGGTCGGGCCGCGACACGCCGTAGCGACTCCGCTTCACCGGAATGCGAGTGTCCCGGGTTCCTCTGTCCGAAGCCAGGGAAGTCCGTCGGATTTGGCCGAGGCAACGAGTCACGCGCCGATAAGTACTGTACAATACGACAAGGCGAGAGCCGACAGGGCGACAGGGCGACAGGACGAGCCAACCCACACCGAGCATTGCCGCGGGGTCCCGTCTCTCACCGCGCATGTCATCCCCCACTCTGAGTTACCGAGGTCTCCTGACTCTTCACGGCCACTAGACTCCGATACTCCGAGTAGGACGCGCGACATCGCGAGCAATGGAGCAGCGATTCAAGCGAGGACTGTCTTCGGCAATCAACTTACCCCACCCAGTCGTACTGCGCTATAGGTCCGTTCCGAGCTACTGAGCGCCCCCTTCCCACAGCGAGCACCGGGTCGGGGTTTCCTGTGCGCGGAGTGGGCGCCGAGGCACGAAATGAACGAGTCGAACTGTCGGAGCGCGAAGTGAAGGGCGCAAGGGACGGGGTATGCAGTGGATCTCTGAGAGCGAACCGTCGCAGCGCACGAGCAGGCGGGATTCCGGAGAGCAGAAGAGGAGGGGAGGAAGTGTGCTGCTGGACATGTGATCGGCGCTGGGAACCGTCGACCCATGGTCCGGCTTTGAGAGATAAGCTGGCAGTTCGTGCGACGGGGCTTCAAGCTATAAGCGCCCGACGAACCCATCGGTCAATGCAGCCCCAGGCTCCCCATCTTCCCGTCACCACCGAGTGATCATCGACCTGCTCAAGACGACTTGACCGTTGTATCGCGCTTCTTTGGACTCCACAATACGTTGCGTCGACAGGATGAACCGCCCTCCATCGATCACCGCCCTTCCCCCACCGGGTGAAGCGCAAGACGAGGACCCCGACACACTCAAGCCGTCCGCTGTGGACCCCTCCGCGTCGATCGACCCGCACACGGGCGCCGTTATCGGAAAGAAGTCAGCGGCGGAACGCAAGTTCGTGTCCCGCCTGGACGCGGTGTTGCTTGTGTATACGTGCATCTCCCAGGTGCTCAAGTACCTCGATCAGCAGAAGTGAGCGCGGCGGCCATGGCACCTCGAACGAGGTGTTTGAAAGGGGAAGTCGCTAATGCGACGTAGCATCACGAATGCCTACGTCTCGGGGCTCAAAGAGGGTGAGCCCATACGGGATATCAGCTTTGTGGATGTGGACCAGGTGCTGATTGCGTGATAGACCTCAACATCCAAGGCAACCAGTACAACTACTTCACGACCTGGTTCAACGTCGGCTACGCCCTCTTCCTCATCGCAAGTCCCCTCCGTCTTCCCGTGCGATCCCCGCTGACGCCCCGGCAGCCCTCACAGATCATCATCACCCGCGTGAGACCTTCTTGGTGGCTCCCCTCGCTCGAATTCTGCTGGGGCTGCCTCACAATCGGTCTGTCTCAGGTCACCAATTACAAGCAGATGTGAGTCTGTCTCCCAAAGCACCTCTGTGTGGATGTGCGCAAGGGTGCTGACGAGTAATGCATAGCTATGTATTGCGGGCTTTCGTCGGAGCGTTCGAGGCGTCGGCGTATCCGGGAGCAATCATGCTCCTGATGTCATGGGTGAGGCCGGGCCGTCTCTAAGCGCGTCTCTAAGGGCGTGTTCTCGCTCACAGTCGTCCAGTACACGCCAAGAGAGATGGCCTTGAGGATTGCTTGTTACCACAGCTGTCAAAGTTTGGGTCTGATGTTGAGCGGTGCACTGCAAACGGCCATCTATGAGAGTCTTAACGGTCACTCGGGTGTCGCAGGGTGGCGTTGGATGTTTGTGAGTTGATGCGATTCTAGAGGTCCGGGTTTCGTTCGCTCATCTTCAGATTGTGGACGGCATCATGACTATCGTCTGGAGTGTGCTTGGACTGATCCTGATTCCCGACTTCCCGACGAAGCCGAAGTGAGTGACAGATGACGAAAAAATGGAAGTAGCCGGTGCAGAGAGAACCGAGGAGCAATGGGGTATTGGAGTGGTTCAATGATCTTATGGTTGACCTCGCAGCCCTGGGCTTTCTGGCTCCGCCCGCAACATATCGAGATTGCCCGCGAGCGCACCCAGCGCTTCCGCCGCACGGACAACAAGAAGTTCACGCTCAAGACGATCGTCCGCACCCTCCGCCAACCGCTGTTCTACCTCTTCGTGGCACTCTATCCGTCCTCCGTCCTCGCTCAGCAGGGATACAACTGTGAGTTACGGCTCATCTCTCAGTACCCCTCATGAAGCCGGGAGACCACGCCTGACACATCAAAGACTTCTCGCTCTTCCTTAAGGCGCTCAAGAATCCGGATGGGACCCCGACTTGGAGCACCGCGGCGGTCAACGCCATCCCCATCGGCGGCGCGGCGATCATCTGTACGCAGTTAGGATTCTCCTCATCACTATACATTCATGGTCCAGGCAGTGCTGACGAACCAAGGCGTTACCGTATGGGTGTACGGCTTCATGTCCGACTACTTCCAGACTCGCTGGCTCATCGTCATGGGTCAGGCGGTACGTCCCTAATCCGCAGATCGCTTAGTCGCTTCGATCGCCTCATACTCATGTGTCAGATCTTCGCTCTCATCCCGTGCATCATCATGTCGATCTGGAACGTCCCCTTGGGTGCGAAGTACTTTGCCTGTGAGCGCAATCCAAACCCACTCCTGCCGCTTGGTAGTCATCGCTGACGCTCTCCCGCAAGACTTTGCGAGCTACTTGTCCGTCGCAACGGCGCCGCCACTCTTCGCGTGGTTGTCGGACTGCTGCCCCCACGATGCCGAGCAGCGGGCGTTCATCCTCGGCTTCAGTATCGCGTTCTACTACGCTGTTGGTGCGTCACTCGCCTCCCCTTTGACGCGCCATCTTCGCGGGATTTGGCTCACGATTCTCAGGGGCTTGGTCGAACGTCCTCATTTGGCCGACGGTCGAGGTGCCGGTGAGTGAAATACTGCGGGTACCGTATCGGCGAAGTAGATCCCGGACTCACTGGTCGTAGCACTACCTGCACGCTTGGCAGACCTGCATCGCGCTCTGGGTGCTGGTCATTATCCTCCTCTGCGCCTTGCGTTACACGGAGCTCAAGTATATCAGGTGAGCGATGTTTACTCTATCTCCACACCGCAACCCCTTGACCCCACTTCATCTTGACGCTCTCCCATACCATCCCCTTTCCCAGGGCGATGGCGTAGCTGACACGAAAGACCCCGAAACCGGGCCATCGCCGAGCAAAAAGTCGCAGACGCCCTCGCCGCCGAGGCGCAATACGCCGGGCAACCTCAGAGCCCGAAGAACGATACCCAAACCTCCGTCGCCCTGGTGCTCAGCAGGGTCTGATCGGCTCATCATGGGCGACTTCAAGACATTACGCAGGTCGGGTCGGGTTGTTTGTAACCCCTTCGACCCAGTATTGTTCGTATCAGTTCGAGATCAGCTGGGTTGCGTGTAAAGGTGGGCGGGCAAGGGGGGGAAGGGCGAAGGAGTGAGAGTCAGCTCCACGAGAAATCGGGTCTCCTGCCAAGAGGATGGAATGGAAGGATGCATAGTTGTCTTCTGTTGCGCTTTGCGTTGTCGCTTCTTTACTACTTCTGGACTCGAACCGAGACCCACTCGGGATCCTATGAGCGACTGACGACAGTGACGACCGCCCGCGCGGCTCACTACTCCTTCATGACAAAGATCGTCTTGGCCACCTTGTTCTGCTCGAACAAGCGGTAGTACTGCCTCCAGATCAGCACGGAGTCGACATACACTTCAGACCTCGCGTCGCACTCACCTCCTCAGCGTCGTCCAGGGCGATACGATGCTCGACGAACCCCTCGAACAGCGGGATGTTCGCCTTGAGTATCTCCAGCGCCATGGGGTAGAACTTCCTGACCGAGCAGCGTCCGAACTGGAACCGAAGGCTACGAGGCGTTAGCAATGATTCGCGAGTCATCCAAGAGCATGCGACGCGGGTGCGAAGTCGAAGTCGCAAGGTCTCGTATCTCGTACTTTTTCGAGTAGAGCAAATCCCCATCCATCGTAATCGGCATGGAGTGAACACCGCAGCTGCTAATCACGCCGAACGGCCGTACGAGGTCCATAGACGTAGTCAGAGCTCCCGGGTGACCGACCACCTCCAGCACGGCGTCTGCTCCGCGTCCGTCTGTCGCCTCGAGAAGCGCCGCGCGGAGCTGTTCGAGCGGAAGCGCGATGGCGCCGTGCTTCTCGGCGAGACGGAGACGGGTGGGCTGCAGGTCGGTCGCGAAGACTTTGGAGAAGAGGGTCAACGCGGAGGTGATGGCGCATAGTCCGACCTGGAACATCAGCCTCTCAATCTAGATCGAATAGACGCCCAAAACCCCCTCGAGCGCCGACTCACCGGACCACAACCGACCACCACGCACACCCCGCCCTTGCGCTTCTCCTGAGCCCCGCTCAACCCCCCATCCGCACCCAACGACTCCCTGTCCTCGTCCGCCAGCCTCCGCGCATGCCACGCCACGCTGTACCCCGTCGGCAGGATATCCGCCATTAGCAGCATCAGCTCCTCTGGCATATCGGCGGGCGTGGGCAGGAGCGTCGCGTCGGCCAGAGGGACCCGGAGGTATTCCGCCTGCGCGCCCTCGATCCCCGGTCCGCCGATACACTGGGCTTGGACACAGCGGGAGAAATAGCCTCGATGGCAGTAAAAGCAGTCGCCTATAAGTGAACGCCCCAGTATCAGATCAAGTGACCTGATCCACCCGAGATAGACCCGAGACAGACTCACCGCAGCTCAAGTGGAATGGCGAGAACACCTTGTCCCCCACTTTGAACTTCCCCACGCCCTTTCCCACCTCGACAACCTCGCCCACAGCCTCGTGGCCCATGATGAACCCGGCGTCGGAGCCCTGGTGTCCGCGATACCAATGCAGGTCCGATCCTACTCCCACTCAGAGGACGTTCTCGCCGGGAAGACCGCTTGACCCACCGCAAAGCCCCGCGAGATGCACCCTCATCACGGCATCCGTGTCCTTCTCCACGCGGGGCACGGGCCGGCGTTCCACCTTGACGTTGAATGCGCCCTTGAGGACGACGCCGCGCATGGTCTCGGGCAGTGGCATGATGCTAATCAAGGAGCTGTGACCGATGTAGTGGAGGTGGATGAGTGGATGGATGGATGGATGAATGGATGGATGAACCAGATTCAGAGTCGTTGCGGAGAGGATGGGTCGGCCGACCCGTTGTTTCCGGCTATTCCGGGTCGGAAGCCGGTCATAGCCGAAAGGTGGGGTAACGGGGGGGACAGAGGTGGGGGAGCAGGTATATGTACCAGTACTATTACTGAGTGGTAACGCAGTCTCACTGCCCACTTTGACGACTATTCATCGTCGACTACTCGTGCTCTACGGTGGATACGCTCATGTCGTTCCTCACGGGCAAGTGCACACGTGTGGCCGAGAACCGACCCACATCCACAGACAGCAGCACTCGCCAGCCAAGAATCCATCGTCGCGGGATTCTACCAGATGATGCTCGCGATCTCGCGATTCCGTCGTCATCGCTGTCATGGCCACCCCGCTTCGAGAGCCCAGACGCCCACGCTCAGCTGCACTCCCTCCAGCAGCCCCGTGGTCCCCGCCGTCATCTGCGTGAGCGGCTGTGTCGGATAAAACACCGTCGTCCCTGAAAAGTCCCCTTCGTCCAGAAACACCTCAAAGATGCTCCTGTCAAACACCCCCTGGATCCGCTTGGCATTGCTCGCTTGCGTGAGGGAGAACTTGTCGGTGAAGAACGGGTTGTCGAACCCGTTCGTCTTGCCCCGATCTAACCATACTGTGCCCGCGTTGGAACCGCCGAGGAAGTACCCTCCCGAGACCTTCTCCCCACCCGAAGCGGAGAACGTGAAGTTGAAAGTCGCGGAGCCTGTGAGATTCGCGGTGAGATCCTCGGGGATGGTGATGTTCACGTCGAAATATACCGCGTTGGACGACACGTTCGAGTAGTCGATGGTGATTGTCGAGTTGATCAGCGAGTCGTTGCCCCCAAACTTCGTACCGAGGATCGGAGTCAGGTCGTACGGCTCCGAAACGAGATCCCACCCCACTCGAGACGCGTTGGTGAGGAAGTTCCTCCTCGGGAGGGTCATGACCGACCGCCAGCCCTCACTCGCCGTCGGGACGTCGTTGGTGTACTCCCAGTTGCTCGCCCACGCAACAGACACCGCTTCGCCCTGCGGCACCCCGAAGAATGTTAGAAGGCGCACGGGGATTGGCACACCGTGCACCGCACGGGGATTGGCACACCGTGCACCGCACGGGGATTGGGACATCGTGCACCGCACGGGGATTGGGACACCGTGCACCGCACGGGAAAGAGCTGTACTCTGTGCATAGTACATAAACTGGTTGGTTAGCGCTTCTTGCCCATGCAACTGCCTCCCGGATATCACTTACAGATTAAGAGTCTGCTGCCCTACCTACAACAAGCCTGTCACCACCATGTCGACCGATTCTGCTACTCCCACTACGCTGTCGGCCGTGCCGAAGCTGCGCGGGAACGCCAACTACATCGAGTGGCGAGAAGCCATCGAGGAACAGTTGCTGGCTCATGACCTACTCGACATAGTCGAGGGAACGGAGGAAGAGCCATTCGGTCAGAAGGGTGTGAGGAAGAGGAGGGCGGGATCCGTCATGCCAACCGGTGGTACAGGGGACCCTGGGGATGCTCCCAAAGCTCTGTCAGCCGTGGAGGTGAAGCAGTGGAAGGACTGGTCGAAGCGTGAGTCCAAAGCCCAGGCTTGGCTTCGCATGACCTGCACGGAGGGACCAAAGCGTTCGATCATGGGGATGCTCTCTGCCCATGAGATGTGGTCCCACCTGGAGAACACTCACATGGTTCGTACCATTGAGCGACAGGGACGGCTTCTCCAAACCCTTGCCTCCTTCCGCCTCTTGTCAGCCAATTCGAAGGCGATGACGACGCATATGGAGTCGTTCCTTGTCACTCTCTCGAGGTATGAGACTGCGGGAGGAATCCTACCAGAGAGTCAGCAAATTGTTCTCTTCCTCAACAGTCTCCCGGCCGCCATGGAGCAGTGGAAGGACACCTATGCAGCGCTGGACGAATACCGACAGACCTGGGTTGAGCTCGAAAGGCTCTGGAACCGCAAGGTTGAGGACAAGGAGAGGTACGAAACCTCTAAGGGATCCCACTCGAATGGGGACGCATTGGCGACTCATGGAGGGAACCATGGCCAGAAAGGGAAGAAGACGGGAGAGAAGAAGGAGAAGAAGCAAAGGGACATGTCGAAGGTGAAATGCTGGACTTGCGAGAAGACCGGTCACTTCAAACGCGACTGCCCCGATGCCGAAGACTCGAGCAAGAAGGACAAGACGGACGGCCAGGCGAATGCTGCAGTAGAAGCGGAATTTGAGGCGTTTGTTGGCCAGGCCGTGCAAGATGCGACTGGACTCGACAGCGAATGGGTTATCGACAGTGGTGCGACTCACCATCTCTCGGGTGACCCAAAGGTCTTTGCTTCAAGGTCCGACTTGCCTGAGCCCTTCAGCTTCTCCCTGGCGGGACAGGGGTCTCTCACTGCCGAGCAGATGGGGGAAGTGCCTCTGCGTCTGCCATCCGGTCACGGACTCAGCCTTCAAGACGTCTACTTCACACCCAGTGCAAGGCTGAACCTGTTGTCGGCTAGCCGCCTGCTCTCTCGTGGTTGGACGATATCCCTAGCGCCCTCTGGTGGTCGGATCAGCAATGGAAAGGTCGATGTTCCGCTGGAAAAGCGAAAGGGGCTGTGGGTGCTCACCGCCAAGTCGGCGAATCAGGCAACCCATGGTCGCGTGCTTGTGACAACCGGTGCAGAGTCGCTTCATGCTGCACTGGGCCACATTCGAGGCAAGAAACTTGAGGACGCCGCGGCCCAAGCGGGCCTCAAGGTGGCTGATGTTATGCGATCGGCCGAAGGTTGCTCGACCTGCGCAGAGGCGAAGGCAACGAAACAACCGAAGGCGGGGACAAGTCCCCGGGGAGCATACGCCGGCGAGCTCGTCCATGTCGACATTGCGGGTCCATTCCAGCCTGCGAAGGCAGGCGAGGACCACTTCCTGGCTTTGGTCGACGACTGGAGCAAGATCAGCTTGGTGGTACCAATGGGCGGGAAGACTGAGGCCTACCGGCATTTGCGCGCATTCGTCTCGATCATGGCGCGTTTGGCTGCCCCTCGGGCTGTGCGGTTTGTGCGCAGCGACGGCGGTGGCGAGTTTGGCAGCCTGGAAGCCCAAGCTTGGTACCGGGAGACCGGAATACAGCACCAGGTGTCGCCGCCATACACACCTGAGCTCAATGGTGTAGTCGAGCGCTTTATGCGCACGGCGAAGGAGATGATCACGGCGATGCTGAAAGGGTCAGCCTTACCTCACGAGTACTGGACGCATGCGGCTCGGCATGCGGCGTGCATCATCATGAAGACGACAAAGGTGCAAGGGAAGACGGCATGGGAGAGACTCACTGGACGTGAACCGACCCTCCCGACAAGCCGTGTCTTCGGCCAGAGCATCACGGTCGCGATCCCGCGAGCGGTGCGAACCAAAGGGTCTCTCACCAACGCTCGCGGCGTCGGGGGGACGCTCCTGGGCCAGCGTTGGGATAGAGTTGGTTGGATAGTGGAGCTCGAGGATGGCAAGGTGATTGAGACCAAGGAGGTGAGTAAGACGACAACGAGCGCCGGCGACAGTGGCATTACGGGAGGATGGCGCCACATGGGCGCTATTCCCGTGTCGACACCGCAGACGGACACCGTACGTCTACCAAGCACCTCCTTCGACACCAATGACAGCGACCTTGACAACGGCTCCGTTGGGGACGAGGGGGACGAGGGAAACGGCGACGAGCAAGATGGGACCCAAGAGTACGTCCCCTCCGAAGCCAACGTCCATCGGCCGCCCCCAAGCCAAGATATTGCAACCCAACCGACGGCAACATCGGCCCCTCCTCGCATTCGACACGGCTGGACCTACGAGGTGCGCACGCCGGAGACGCAGCGCAATGCCATTGAGGTCGAGATTCTGCCGACCCGCACGCGCAGCGGACGCACTGGCAATAGTGGCGAGGCGAATTGGCTCAACTGGCAAGGTCCCGAAGCGGAAGAGCACCATCTAGCGTCTTCTGCAGCTATGGCATTGGTAATGACCAACCTCGATGACGAGCCCGCCAACCCGCACGAAGCCAAGCGCACTGGCGAGGCAAAGCAGTGGCTCGAAGCCATGGCAAGCGAGATCGCCAACATCGAGAGTAAGGGCACCTGGAGAGAGGTAGTGGTTCCCGAGAACCGCACACCCATTGGTGTCCGTTGGGTCTTTAAGAGAAAGAGGGACGAGAAGGGTCAGGTGGTGAGATGGAAGGCTCGCATCGTCGCCAAAGGGTATAGTCAAGTCCCCGGTGTCGACTTCGAGCAGACCTACGCCCCCGTCGGTCGCACAACATCCCTGCGCATCCTACTCACCCTCGCAGCCCAAAGGGATTTGGAATTGCGACAGGCCGATGTCGAGGGTGCATATCTCAACGGTACGTTGGAGGAAGAGATCTACATGGCCTTCCCTGAGGGCTACAAGCCCAAGAACGACCACGCCACAGGCCTGCGACTCGTCAAGTCGCTGTATGGCCTCAAGCAGTCCGGACGGGCTTGGTGGATCGAACTCGGCACCGCCCTTGCGGGTGTTGGGTTCAAGAAGCTCGAATCGGAGTGGGGTCTCTACTACAGAACGGCGACCAGTGACTATGGCGAGGCCTTTCTCCTGGCTTATGTGGACGACATCCTCATCGCAGCGACCGCGAGCAAGACGATCGACCACATCATGGCTGCCCTCAAGGATCGCTGGAAGATGACGGAAATGGGCGAGGTGCGTATGATCCTCGGCATGCGTGTGGATCGGGACCGCCCCTCTCGCACTGTCACCCTCTCGCAGCCTGCGTATGTGGATAAGCTACTCGAGCGCTTCACCCCGTCGGGCAAGAAGAGATCAACACCTCTCGCGATCCTCAAAAGGCTGGGACCAGAGTACCTGGCGGCGGCCAAGGAAGAAAAGGAAGCAGGAGGAGCAGGGGGAGCGGACAAGGTACGCTATCAAGAGATCGTGGGATCCCTGCAGTGGATCGCCACCTGCACTCGCCCCGACCTCGCATTTGCCGCATCCTGGCTCGCTCGGTACACCAGTGCCCCCACCGCCGGTCACCTCAAGGTTGCTCTCGAGGTAATCGATCACCTCGGAAGCACCCGCAACATGCGCCTCACCTTAGGCGGCAAGGCGGCAAAAGCAGAGCTAGAGGGTTGGGTGGATGCAGACTGGGGAGGCTGTCACGACACTCGAAGGTCAACCACTGGGCACATCTTCATGCTCGGCGGCTCTGCAATCGTGTGGACATCCCGCAGACAAGCTACGGTGGCCTCGTCGACAGTTGAGGCTGAGTATGTGGCGGTGTCAGAAGCTGCTCGTGAAGCGGTGTGGCTCAAGGGACTCTTGGACGAGCTGGGTGTAACCCCAAGGAACCCACTCCCCTGTGGTGCGACAACCAGGGTGCGATACGACTTGCACGGAACCCAGGTACTCACCGACGCACCAAGCACATTGCTATAAGGTGGCACCTCATTCGGGAACTCATTGAGGACGGTGTGGTTCGGCTTGGATACGTCCCCACCGCTTCTCAAGTGGCGGATATCTTCACCAAGGCCCTCCTTCCTGCGCCCCATCGCTCGCTTCGAGCCAGTCTCGGTCTGGTCCTCGACGGCGAGGACGCAGACCTCGAGGGGGAGTGTTAGAAGGCGCACGGGGATTGGCACACCGTGCACCGCACGGGGATTGGGACATCGTGCACCGCACGGGGATTGGGACACCGTGCACCGCACGGGAAAGAGCTGTACTCTGTGCATAGTACATAAACTGGTTGGTTAGCGCTTCTTGCCCATGCAACTGCCTCCCGGATATCACTTACAAAGAACCATTGTCCCGCATAGTTGTCCTTCCCAAAATCTGCTATCCTCGCCGCCGAGTCAAATGCCGTGAAATGCGTCCCGTTGAACTGCCCCGGGATGTACTGGTCGATGGACCCGCCCAGTGGTGCGCCCGGGTTGATACCGATTCCGAGGACCCATCCCGTCCCCGACGAATTCTTGAATGGCACCTCGACCAAATTGGGGCACTCGTACTGCAACCCCAGCAAGCCCGCATGGGTAAAGTTGGACGCATGCGTCCAGTCCTTGAGGTTTGGCGAGGTGTAGATCCCCACGGTAAACTCGGTCGCATACGAGAGGGCCATGACCCAGTGGTCCTCGTACCATATCACCTTTGGATCCCTGAACTGGTTCGACCCGACGTCGATCACCGGGTTGCCCGAGTACGGAGTGAAGCTGTACCCCCCATCATAAGAGTACGCGAGCTCCTGCACCTGCTTGGTCGCCGTGTTGAGCGTGTAGATCGCCACGACGCCATCGGTAGTGTTGGGGAAGAACCCAGAGGTGTTGTTGCTGTCGATAACGGCCGAGCCGGTGAATATCCCCGAGGTGGAGTTGGGCGGGAACAGCGCGATCGGCTGGTTCGTCCAGTGATAGAGATCCCGAGAGGTCGCGTGACCCCAGTGCTGGTTGCCTGCGACGACGTCGGTGGGGTTGTCTACAAACGGCGTTGAGGTAAGCAATGACGTCCGAAAGTATTCAGTCTTCGCACCCACACTGGTAGTACATATGCCACGTCCCATTGCGATCCACATGGAGCCCGTTCGGGTCGTTCATGAACCCCTATATTGATCATGTAAGCGTCATGCCCATCCGGCGCACGCTCAATCGGCGGGCTTCCTGCGATCTGATCGCAGCTCTCCAGCTCCCCTGGTTGACTCACTTTCGGCGGGGAAAAATGCACCTGGGGCCGAAGCGGCCCGGTGTAATTCCCTGCGATCGGCGTACCAGTTGGCACCGCTGCAGTTGTCGAGCTCTGCGCGAAGGCCCCAGCGGCCGTTGCCAGCCCCCAGACGAGCTGAGGCGAGCGCATCGTCCTATCCGAGCGCGAACTGGGTTGAAGGGAGAGGAGCGAAGATCAGTCTGGACAATGAACAGAAAGGAGGGGCGAGATGAACGACGACCTCGCGGCTGCTTGGCGCTCGGTCTGCAGTGATATGGTATCGATGGTGATGGTTACGTTGAGTAGGATGTGAAGACGATTAGGTCCAGTACATGTTTGCACCTCTCCTCGTAAAAGACGAACCGCCCGGAGCGCTCTCGATTGATGACAGCAGGATTTCTCGCATTTCGCTCGGAGTGGTGTCGTGGTGGAGACCCTCAGCCGATCGTCAGACATAGACCATACTCTTACCGGTGCCTATGACAGGTGCCCAGGCTGCCTCGGCATCGCCTACCCCTCTCAGCTGTTGACAGTTCTGACGCCACTCCTCTCCGAGATCTCTCCAAAGCCTTCCCGACGCCATCCCGAGCTCCTGCCGATGAGTGGATCTAGTGATGTCATCCCGGACCGGTCTATCCCAAACGCCACCGTCTCGCTCAATCGTTCGAGGCGGTCACACGGTAATATTGTGTGTGTCATGAATTCTCGGGCAAATCCATAGACCCGTTTAAAGTATGTATCGCCATACCGCCCACACCAACCCTAACACCGCCCAGACCCTCTCGCTCTCCCCGAAGATTGAGCTCCGCGCCCCCAATTCCGCCGCACCGGAAGTCTTGGTGCTCGATCCGGGCGCGGTGTAGTTCGTGTTGGTGTATATCCCCGGTCGGTCGCACCATACAAAGGGGCACGACGAGTTGGAGGTGGTGTTGAACATGTACACCTCAGAACCGGCGGTGGTGAATGTGAACCAGCTGACGTGGTCGTGATCGTGGCCGTGGTCGCGATGCCGGGAGGTTTACGCACCGACATCACCTGCCGACGAATTGCCCAGCTTGACCACCTTGAGCGTGTGCGTTCCCCATGGTAGAGCAGTGTAGTACTTGAGCACCCCCCGCTTCAAGCATGTCGAGGTGGCGTTGCGATCGCACCCCTGAGATCTACCCGAGAGCGTAGCGGCGGGGGTGAAGGATGAGAGGGGAGCGCCGCTCGCGTTGAGGTATACCGCGTAGGAGCCTTGGTCGAGCGACGAGTCGCCGAATACGTACAAGGCGGAGCCTGAGGCGACGTGAGTATCTGCTCGGGATTCCATTTCGAGCTGGAGTCTTGAAGGGAGGGATAGCCAGGCGGACCAACCGGACCAAGCAGGGCAGGCGACGCAGACAGACGGGGCATCGCAGTGTTTGGTATGTGCATTATCTTCGGGAACAGGTGCCAGACGCACCGGCGAAGCTGAACCAAGCACTGCCTCCTTCCTCAAACAGCTTGATCTCTGCCCCGCCATCGTACTCTGCTCCGGCAGCGAAGACTTCAGACTGATTCGATGCGTTCCACGTAATGTTGCCCAGCGAGGCACTAGAACGATTAGCATCCATGGCATCGAACGTGCAGACCAATGCTCTGGAAGCCGTGTCTCACCCCTCCGCCCCGACCTCACTCTCCAGTACGATCGTATCAAGCGCGAACCCGCCCCCGCTTCCGAGGTTGGCGATCTCGAGTGTATGCGCGGCATACGTCAGCTCCCTGGTGGAATACAGCAGCGTCCTCGCCCCAGACCCATCGGTCGAGTTGGTGCCGGAGAAACTCGCGTTGTAGTATTCCTGCGAGAGGGGGTCGATGGTCACGCTGTAGTTGGCCCCCGAGCCGGGGGTTCCGTACACCCATATAGAGGAGCCTAGGACGTGACGCGTCAGCGGGACCGAGTGTCATGAATCATCAACAGGTGATATCCGAGACAGCGAGCCGAGACGCGATGGTTGTCGCCCGTCGCTCATAAGACCAAGAGATACTGTACACAGATACCGCCCGCATGTACCCGTGCTGTAGGTGAATGCCTCACCCGTGAAGTTGATGGACGCCTTCGCGCCAAAGGTCGTGGTTGAATGGTACGTGTCTACACGTCAGCCTGGCCAGACGGACTTGGTACAACACGTCTCGCGCTGCGCTCACTTTGTATCGCACTCGGGTCTGGCGCGTGCCAAGCTCCCGCAGGGGTGTAGGCGACCATCGGGTCATAGTTGTTGACGGTGACGTTGACGCGGGTCATACCGGCGAGGATGTAGATGGTGTCCGTTTTCTTCTGCTTACTGGTCGTGGTCACTTCCGCCAAACAACGGCTTGATCCGATTAGGGCTACCGCAGCAGATGGAGGAAGCTTGCAACGTCTAGAGAGAGGTAAGAGGGTCACACTGCGGTCTGGGTTTTACTCCTCGCACTGGGTGCAAAGGGGGTTGAGGCTCGGACGACTATAGGAGAAGGGGGGGGGGGGGGGTAAAGTTACGTTCGCACGCTCGCACTGTATATGTGCGCATGCACATGCACATGCACATGCTGCGGATATCTGGACTCGCTCTCTCTCGCGGCCGACCCAAGGGCCATTCCTGACGCCAAGCAACCGAGACGCCACCACAGGGGCAATCGGTGCCAAGCCTCAGCCACAACCCCCTGCTTTCCGTGGACTTTTGTGTCGATGTGTCGATATGGTACTGCCGAATGGTACGCAAAGCAAATCAACCGCGCGAGGGGCTCTCAGAACTCTCAGCACTCTAAGCAGTATCGTCGTGTCTATTGTACACGTCTATAGTCCTATCTCGGACCACAAAACTCCCGCCGTGACCCAGCTTATCACACCCACCAACACCGTCAGACCCACCATCCCTCCCGACCCCCCAACTCCTCCAGACCCAAACGCACCGACCCCCAGTCGTCCCGCCGCGGACTTGCTCGTCGTCGCGCTCGGAGACGCTGTGCCCGTCGGCGACGCCGAGGTCGCGCTGAGCGTGTTGGTGCTTATCCCCTGCACGCTGCAGTCCGTGAATGGGCATGAGGCGTTAGTGATCAGTGATCGGGAAGAGTAGGTCGAGGGGGTGGTTATCACCGCGTAGTCGAAGTCTGCAGAGTCAGTGGGGTGGGACGATTTCGCCGATGATCGAATTGATGTCCTCTGCTCCTATGAAAGGGTTCCATATTCCCACATCTGCCTGGCCGTCACCCATCTCTCCCCCCACCGTTTATCCCCTCCCCTGTTATCCCTCCCCTCCCCTGTCCTGTCCCTCGCCGTGTCTACCCCCACCCCCCCCCCCCCCCCTCCAACACACACACACAACCCGCCCTTGCCCCCCCGCGGGACTCACCAAAGTACGTCCGATTCACCTCCCCCGGGCCCTCATTGACCACCACCACCCGATGATCCCCCATCGGCAACCCACCACAAACCACCTCAACCCCCCAGCTTCTCGCACGCCTTTTTGTATCCCCCTCCGCACCCGCTCCGCCCGTCCAGCGTGGCCACGGCTGCGGATCTGGACGATCCGTCGAGCCAGGGTGTGTACGACGAGTTGAGGTAGATCGAGTAGAGGCCGTGGTCGTCTACTTGGTCGCCGAAGATGTAGAGTCCGGAACCTGGGCGGATGACCGACGTCAGCGCAAGGACGGGCGGCGATACTAGGATCACAAGTGGCCGTGTGCGAGTGTGCGAATGTGCGAGTGCGCTCAGACCTCCACGAAGAGCCACCGCACGACTCACCGCTAAAGTTGAATCCGAGCGAGTTGTTGGGTCCCTGCGTGTAGATCGACGTGCCATTGAAGAAATCCCCGCCCTCGCTCGTCCAGTTGCCTGTGTACGTGACAGTGCTTTGCGCGTCGTCGATCGTCGAGTTGGTCAGCGTGGCTCTGATGGCGATCAGCGGGAGCTACCGAGCGATCACAAGCTTCGATCAGAAGGTCCTCGCTTGCGCGCGTCGCGTCGTCCGGCCAAGGTGTCTTTCCATGGAAGCGATGCGCCCCTTGGCCTGCTTTGCCCATCGTGATGCTGAAGAAGTGGTGGCGGTCCTGTCGCCATCCCGGAGCCGTGGTCTTAGTTGCCATCACGGTCCCACTCACCCATCCGCGCCAAGTTCCGCATTAATCACCACCAAATCCAGCCCCACCCCACTCCCCCAATTCGTGAGTTCCACAGTATGTTCCGCATACGTCAGCCCCGTGGTTCCGTACAACAGCGTCCTCCCCGAGCTGGAGCTGGAGCCGGAGCCGAAGCTGGTGTTCTGGGTCGAATACGACTGCGAGAAAGGATGCGCCGAGAGCGAGTCGATGGTGATACTGTAGTTTGAGGGAGAGGAGGGGCCGACGAAGCCGTATATCCACAGGGAGGTCGAAGTGAAGTTGAGAGAGGCCTTGGCGCCGGGTACAGAGGTGAAGTGGTACGTCGCTGAGGTGTCAGCGACGCACCGCACACGGCTAACCATCGAACGAGGAAGACAGGATCGAGATCAATCTGTCAACGGAATCTGCTGCCATTGATTGCAACCTGAATCACCCAGCTCCCTCTTTTTCACTCCACCCGCGTCGGGTCTTTCCTCATGCCCACAAGTCTCCTGCCTCCCCATGGTATCAATTATCGCCTTCCCCTGTCCAATCCATCTCGACTCCCTCCGGCAACCCCACCCAGCATGTCGCGTCTCATCCCATCGCGTCTCATCCCATCCCACTACATCACGTTCGCATAACCTCACAGCTGCCGTCTCATCGGCCGACGAACCGTCCCTGGATATCCAGGACTACCGGTCCCTCGGTCCCATTGCCCACTGTCAGCTGCCCCATAGCAAGTGCCATCAGAACAGCCCCCGCCCTTTGCCCCGACACTTCGCCATTTGCCCGTTGTCCCTCGCCCGTTGTCCCTCGCCCGTTGTCCCTCGCCCCTCGCCCCCCGCCCCTCGCCTGTCGTACCGTACCCAAACCCCCAACCCGACCCACCTTCATGCCACGGCACCCCCGTCACCTCCTCACTCGCGTTGTACCACGTCGGATTCACGCTCGGGTCCGGCGTGACCCAGTCGGACGGGTTGGAGTAGACGATCGGAGGGTCAAAATCGTCGAAAGTGACGTTGAGACTCATGGCGAGGACAAGGAGGAGAACGGTGCGTGATCAGGAGTGGACGAGTGAGGTGGGAAGGAATTGAGGGTGGGTTAGATGTGGTGTCGAAATGTCGAGGTGGGTATCGCTGGCGCCGGCGCTTCACGCAGGCCGTAGGCGGGGGGAGTGTTGCGGCGCGAGGAGGTCCGGTCGGTAGCTCCTTGAGCAGGTATGTATGAGCGATGAGCAATCCGGGCAGAGATAACAGCAAGAACAAGGCAACTAATTCTGCTGTCACTGGATTGTTTTGAACCCACTTTGAGCGTTTCAGTTTCAGCTCGGTCGGGCTGCGTCATGCCAAGACAACCGCCCCGGACCGGTTTGATCCCGCCCAACAAATACGGTACATACTACTATAGCATGAGCACGAAGCATGAGCATCCACGATTGTGAGTCGCATGTTGACTACATATGCATTCATGAAACTGGATATTATGCACTATGCACATGCTACGTGCTTGACTACTTTGATTAGAGCTTGATGCTTATCATGGCATCACCTATGCACAGGGGTCCAACCCCTCCCGAGATCGGAGGTCATGGTCGTGCTCGCCCGAGCTCCTCCTAGGAACTCAGAGCCCGGATTGGTGTGGATGTCTCGTCCAGCGATGGGCCATCACAAGATCAGGATCCGCTTGACGCCCTCGGTCGCACCGTCGACCTCGCCATGCCCGTTCGGCAGGACTTTGAATCGGCAAGTATCCCCGCTGCAGAACGCGAGATGTCAGCGATCCAACCGCACCGGACCGGACCGAATCGGAAACCGAAACTGGCAGCTGCGTCCACGCGCCACTTACAAAGTACATTTGTCCATCCTCGGGCACCTGTGCCTGTACACGTATATCAGCAATCGAACGACAGTGGTTGAACTGCACATCCTGCGCAGCTTCGGGGGTTGGTTCCACTTGGGAGGGTCGAACCGCGTAGCGTTATGGGCTGCCACTTGACTCGAGTAACTCGAGCAAATGCGACACTCACCCATAGACACATTCTTCCTCTGAGAAATGGCCTAACGGCGTCAGCTCGCAGCCATCAACCACCCTAATCACAGGCCTCAATCCGACCAAAGGCAGTTGCCGGACCCCGACGCTAAGCCGTGCCGTGCAGCCGAGTCGTAGCCTCAGCCATCGACTGGGCAAGAGAGGTTCGCCACACCGCGCCCACTCACATTTATTGTTCCTCGCGTACGGGCAGATGATCTCCTTTGCTAGCTTCCGTAGCTCGGCCAGCTGATTATCGTTTAGATCTAGCAGAGACGGAGGGTTAGCAGGTCCATGCCGCAGATTCGGATGCCACTTCCACGACCGATCTTGTCATCTCACGCGCTACACGCCATCGCCATGGGATTACACCCGCCCTGCGTCGAATCGCACTCGCAGCGAGACTTCATGGCACAAGGGGCGAAGGCCGGTGCATTGACGTCGGAAGTGATGGAGCTGAAGTCACATCGTCGACTCACTGTAATGATGCGCATAGCCGCAGTCGTCCCCGGCCTTACAGCCCCACGGACCTAACTCATTAGCAACCAACCGACACCGGGTCGTTCACCATGATCCCTCGAGCACAAACGAGACAACCAATCAACTTACTGAGGTAGAAACTACAATCCATGCGTCAGCAGCCGATCCAGTATCAGGTAGACTCCGGAACAGTTCTGCTCACGTGTGACAAGGCCTCGGTTTGAGATCCCTTACGGTCTGCACTTTGATCGTCCCGTTCCCTCCCCCTCCGGCGCTTTTGCCAACCACCCCGCCCCCGCCCCACCCACTTCCTTTCCTTTGAATTTCTTCCCCTTCTTACCCGCCTCGTGCCACTCGTCGTTCTTCGCCGCGCTCGCCACGCTGGCCGCACCGGTGCCGATTCCAGCCCCAATAGACCCTTTCTTCTTTATCGTCCCCGTCAGCCCCACGCCCGGGGCGTGACGTTTCACCTCGACACTGGGATTCGGGTTCGGGTTCGGGTTCGGGTTCCACTCAAAGATCTCCACGTCACTATCGACCCCTAGACTCGGGCTGGACGTCGACGTCTCCGTGTAAGTCGAGTTCTCATCCGCAATTCCCGCCGCCACGGCCGCCGCCGCGGCTTTGGCCTCTTCGACCTTTCTGAGGTTTTTCATTTGAGGTTTCGTCCTCTCATCCGGAACTGGCGCTGCTGAGTCCCTGTTCGATTGGGAGTGCGAGTGCGAGTGCGATTGGACGATCGAGGAGAAGGACACTCCCGCAGGCGCGTTTGCGTTTGCGTTTGCGTTGGCGTTTGGGAGCTTGGTGGTCCGGAACAAATCTGGGACGGAGACCACCCTGCCGGAATACTGTTTGAGCTGGTACGCTAGGTCCGTGTATCCCTTTAGCAAGAGGAGTTTGGACAGACGAGATTCGGTCTGTAGTCTGTACAGATTGTTAGCGATGCAGACCGTAGTGTGGAGGATGACCCGGGCGGGGAGCGGAAGCCAAGGCGAGGCGAGGGGGTGAAGAGCGAGACATGTCCGGCGAAGAGGAAAACGTGATGAGGAAAACGTGATAGAACGAGATGAGCAACCGGATCGTGATGGAACGAGGTGAACAACCCAGTCCGATTCGCCGATTCGACGCATCGAGATCACACTCATGCTGGAGTCCACTTACGACGAAAGAATGTTCGCATAACCGTTATCGTGCGATGCACCCAGGACGATCATCTCGCACTGCACATTCTTGACGAACAGCCGGAGGAACTCTACGGGGCGAAACCTCAGTGTTTACCCTCACATCGTCGTGCAGCGTGGGATGATGCGCTGTGGATGGTGCGGGGACCATCGCACCGTCGCGCGCCACGCACCTCTGATCTTGGCGTCGGTGGCCTCCTTGCCTTGTCCGACATCGATGACTGATGATCAGCAATTCGAAGTGGGATGGACACGCGTCGACGTACCCGTGAAGAGTTCGTGAGCTGCCGAGAACCCCTGCCAGAACTGATCATACACGCTCCAAGTGGGTACAGCTCCAGCCTGAACGATATCATCAGCACGATCATTCGTTTCTCGATCACTCGGTTCCTCGGTCACTCGATCACTCGATTCCTCGATTCCAGCTCCATCTGCAGCTCCGGCGCCAGCTCTGAAACTCAATCCGCCGTAAAGCACCCGCCTGCACCCACCTTGACGAGTGTCGAGCCCAAACCCGATTTGTTGAGAAACACCATGACCACGACACTCCCCAACTCTCTTATTTCCCCTTCAAACCGCATTGCGCCATCCGAAATCACCGCGCCGGTGGTGTCGACGATGATTTCCCCGCCATGCGTTGCCGAAGTTGGGGAGATCTCCGCGTGCGATGCCAGGGAAGGGAGCGAGGAGAGGAGGGTGCGCGCGGCGAGTTGGCCGCCTTGGAAGCCTTGTTGTAGGAGGTGATCTTGGAACTGGGCGGGGCGTGAGTGATGCGCTGCCTCGAACATCGGACAGAGACAGAGAGAGCAACGGAGCGAGAAGGGACAGGGGAAAGGGCAGTTGATTTGAGGAGCAGTACAGCTCAGTTACTCACGATCAGGCCGTCGCCGTCAATGAGCACCGCCGTGAATCCCTGCCCCACTTTGCCCTACTCTCATCAGCCACGAAACCGAGATGCCACTCGTCCTCAATCGGAATGACCGATGACCGATGACCTATGACCCACCGCCTGCCTGTCCTCCATACCCTGCACGACCCCTTCCAGCCTCTTCTTCTCCCTCTCCACCCTGCCCCACTCCCCCTTCCACATCTCCACCTCCTTCTTGAGCCGCTCCATATCCTCCACGCCGGACATCATCGGCCCCAACAGCCCCTGTATCGCCGAGAGGTGGTGCGCCACCTGCCCGGCAGGATCGGCCGTCGGACCTGCGACCGGGTAGCCGGCGGAGGCCGAGTTCGGGGCGGCAGGTACAGTCCGCGCTGAGACGGGACTGTGAGGGATCGCAACGGCCGTCCGGGGGATGCGATGGGGTACGATGGAGGCGCTGCTCGGAGGACGCCAGCGCCAAGAGACGGGGTGGGGATGGTTGCGGATCGGGGAGCGGCATAAGGCGAGGAGGAAGACAAGGCGAGTCGTTCCCTCTCCCATTCTTCCAATCCCCATCGTCGTTCCTCACTCCCAGTGCCGTTTCCATTATAACCCCCAAGTCCCGATCGCGTCATCCCATGCCCATTATGTGCGAGCCCCTCCCCGATCACACCATGCCCGTGACCAAGCGGTTGACCACCATTGTGCGTCACCCTCGACTTGTCCGCTTCGTGCTGCCTGTGCGCCTGAGCGATTAGCGCCGCGAGGTCCACATCCGCCGCCTGATCGGTGTGCGGTGTGGGCGGCTTGGTCGTCCGGTTGGTATGGTACGACACGGGGTAGTGCGTCGATTGGGAAAAGGAGAAGAGCGACGGAGAGGGCTCGCCGATCGCGCCGACCCCCGGAGAGGGATGACGAGGCGAGTCCATATCGGGCAGAGAGAGGGAGAGGTCCGTCGGGTCGATCAGGTCGGCTGTGACGGATCGCATGTCAGCGAGTGTCATGGTGGTGTCGTCTGGCATCGGGGGCGCAACGAGTACGAGTACAGCACAGGGCGTGGCGTAACATGAGATTTAACGGGATGGGGAATGCGATGGATCGGACCGTAAGACCCGGTGAAGTCGGATCAGAGAGAACAAACCAGACTCACTCCCAAAGGATCGACCGAGGTTGGTTGGCCGATCGACGGTTCGACCCCGTTTCGGCCCGCTCCTTTATGGTGGTGCGAAGATGGAAAGGGATCGGATCGGCAACGCAGGCAGGCAGGCAGGCAGGCAGGGCGCAGGCAAAGGCAAAGGCAATGTCAGCGGCGACAGAACGGCGAAGTCGGCGAGACCCAGCGAGTCGAGCAACACGTGCGATAGATTGAGCGCGGTGATGCTGCGTATGTTGCAACGATAGACAAAGAAGAAGTGGGCAAGGACAGTTGCTGATCGGAATTGAACAAAAGTTGAGTACAGCGGCAACCGGACATGAAACGCGCATCGGCAACAGCAACAGTGCCACTTTACGTAAAGCTCAAACCCGATTCTTCAGTCCAGTCCTATGTGCCAGTGAAACTTCGACTATGATAGCTTCCCGTCAGACGTCCAGTAAGAGCACAGCAACAGTATCGTACCGCTCAGACCATCAGACCAGACTAGTACCCCGCAAGAGAGCCATCGTAGTCGACCATCCTCCCCGACTCGCGCTCTCTCGTCGCGGCGGTAATCGTGGCCGCGATCTTGGCTGCGACGGGAAAGGTCGGGTCGTCAGCGTCCTCCCTCGCGCAATTGCACCCGTCCAGTTCGCTCACGCAGCGTGTCGGAGAGCTTCTGAGGAGGAGACGACATGCCCCGTTGAGCGGCACCCCACGAGCCCATATCCCTATACGAACGCCAAGATTAGATCACAGCCACACGCGACGAGTTGGGTACCGCCGGTGACGCCCACGAAACGGTGTCACTTACGTGTCGACCCATCCAGGCGAGATTGTGAAGATGGTGAGGTCCGGGTGCTCAAAGTGGAGCGTTCTCGCGATGAAGTTAACGGCGTGCTGAGTGGTGTGGGGTCAGCGCGGACGAGACACATACACTCGCGGGGGTGAGTGCCTCGGGGACGAGCGAGACGCATACGCTCGTTGGCGTGAGTTCCGGGACGAGACGGGCGCACTCGGCCCGAGCAGGAAGTAGAGCACAGAGAGGGAGAGGGAAGCATGGAGTATGAAGAGCGGAGAGCGGAGAGAGGAGAGTCGAAAGTCAAGAGTCGAGAGTCAAGAGTCGAAAGCCAAGCGACGAGAGTCGAGCGCCGATCCGGAGCCAACCCGAACCAACCCCCACCCACCCACCTTGCTGAGCCTATACGCATCCTGGCCGGCCTGATGATACATCTCCCCCTCAGTCAACGCCATCATCGTCGAGACCACCACGAACTTGCCGCCCTTGGGGATAAGGGGCAGCGCAGCCTGGAAGAGCAGCAGCGGGGCGATCGTGTTGACTCTCATGGTGTCCAAGAGCGACTCGGCCCCGATTGAGGTGAAGGGCGTCATCTCGCCCCCGACCCCGGCGTTGGCGATGACCAGGTCGAGGGTGGTGATACCCCTGCTCTTGAGCGAGGTTATGGCCTGCGAAGAAGGGCACAGATCAGCGGCGAAAGGACAGGGATTGGCGGCGGTGATTGCGTCGAAGCGCGCTGCAGCGCATCGCACGAATGCCACGAGCGGGAGTGCGGTGCGACTGGGGTGACAGTGGGGTGCGATTGCAGTGCGAGCCCTGGACCCACCTCGAAGGGATCGGTGTCCGACTCGGCATCGATTTTGACCGTAATCAGCCCCTCTAGCGGAGGTTGCTTCGACGGCTCACGGACCGCACCAATGACCGTATACCCTTGCTCGAGGTACGCCTTGGCGAGCCCGAGGCCGATACTGCGAGTGCGAGTGTGAGCCCCGGCTTCTCCTTGCAAGATCCAAGATCCAACCGCAAGGGTGCAATGTTTCATGCACGTGTGGGGACGAGTGGACGGTGACTCACCCCCTGTTACTACCCGTGATCAAAACTGATGGCATTGCTTGCAGATCTGATATGTGGGCTTGAGTACTCGAGTACTCGCACAGTCGCGAAGTGCTCGGGTGCTCAGAGGTGTCTGGAGTGCTCTCACGCTCGCCGTGTCGAGGCGGGGCGCTATATGTATGTGTCGCGGGATCGTCGAGCCTTCACGCGTGACTCAGCGATGGGAGCAGCTCTGGGGAGCTATTCGGCTCGGCTGACTGCGAACAGACACTGAGACCTAGGAACGACACCTCGGTGGATTCGTGGGAACCAGCGGGGACAAGCGGACGGTGGCTTCGCCAAGTGCGGGTATGGGTACGGGTGCGGTCTTCCGGGCATCGGCAATCACGGCGAGATCTGCGGGGATACATCGTCCTCCCTTGCAAGCGCGGATGATTCATCTACTGGACCGCCGTATCTTAAATACGAGGTGCATCTGGAACAAGAGGGAAGTGATACAGTGATACTCGGTCAGTCGAGGGACGGCTGACAGCGCTGTATTAGTGATGGTGTTGAGCGCGGGCCACGGAGAATATACCATTACTGTAATCAGTAGAGTCGAGGACCGCTAGCCGACACCGGCTCCATCACTGACTCTGGCACTGGCACTGGCACCCGCACTGGTACTGGCACTGACTCTGGCACTGGCACTGGTACTGATACTGGCACTGGCACATTGGCAGCGCCGTTGTGTCCTCGTTACACCTAAATGCCTATGCAAGTAACAAGCATAATCGGAGGCTCCTGCCAATCCAGCGGAGATCGGTGTCAAGTCCGTCCGCATGCCACACCGTGGGAGACCTGTCCCCCTGCTGTTTCCCTGCCAAAAGCCTCTCCGTAGCATCAACACGATGCGTAGTATCATCGTCCACCCTTCCCCACTCTTCCTCTTCCTCGTCCTCGTCCTAGTCCTCGGCTTGGTCCCGTCCTCATCTTCGACTCGTGCGTAATCACCATTCGCGCGCCATCGGCCTTATCGTCTTGCGCGACTTGCTCACTCGAATCGAAATCGGACTGACAGACCCGGTGCAGTCTACCTGCTCCGCTGTCATATACTGTAATCGTAACATCGACCTCGAACATGTCCTCCAGGCAAGGTGAGCCGGGGTCGGGGTTGGGATTGGGATTGGGGCTCGCATTCGACTCGACTCCGAACCACCGGGCAGTGTCTTGTGGTGTGACTCGTGACTGACGTCGGTTTAGGTGGTAAAGGTATGCTGTGCCCGACTGGGTTTGTCCCTCGCAGTGCGCTGCTGACCCGCTCGTGATAGCGAAGCCCCTCAAGGTGAGCCGGCGTATCCTCATGTGGACAGCGATAGTGCCGTTTGATCGTCGCTGATGCATGTCTCCCCCCTCGTTCATCACGAACATCGCCTCGTTGCCCCGTCAACTTCATATCGCAACGATATCCCATGGCCCCCCGATCACACCCTCGCGCACCTCGCACACCTTGTCACCTTGCCACCTTGCCACCTCCCCGCTCTGCCGCCTTTCGCCCGCCACGCGATCCTCATCCAGGCGCCAAAGAAGGCCGACAAGGTCCTCGACGAGGACGACCTCGCGTTCAAGGAGAAGCAGGTGGGTAGCGCGGCTTCTCCCCAAGCCAGCGCCGCGTCGATATCTCCCATGCGTCTCGTGCTAGCCACGTCTCATGTGCAAGCGCTGGCAGGACAACGATAGCTGATCACGCATGTGGCACAACGATGGCTGACCGCGCATGTGCAGAAGAAGGAAGCGGCGGAGCTGAAGGCGCTCAAGGATAAAGGTGGGTCGACATCCGGTACTGCGCAGTACGGTCAGCGATCTAGATCGATTCCGACCCCGATCCCCGGCCCGCTCCGCTTTCCCGAGGGCCGGTGCTCACGCGTTTGCTCAATGTAAACGCGCGGTGTGTTCCATTGCGGCGCGAGTCCGAGACGGCGCGGTGTGTTCAGTCGCAGCGCGAGTCCGAGACAATGAGATGAAGCAGGGCCATAACGGAGAGGAGAAGAGACGGGGACTACTGAAAGGAACGAGGCGGAGCGCTGACGCCCCTAGCTGGCCAGAAGGGCCCGATGGGCGGTGCGGGCATCAAGAAGTGAGTCGAGTCGAGCGGTTCGGTTCATCTCCTTCAGCTCCACCGTCTGGATCCCTGTCGCCCATGTCGTTTGCTTTGTGACCGGACCCTGGCTGTCATGGCTTCCCGGGCAACGGAGCGTCACATCCGGGCCCCAGGTCCGCGTCGCAGCTTGTCTACCCCAGGAGCTGCGAGATGGACCCCGTCATCGTCCTCGTATCCCACTAAACCCCTCCCCTCTCCTCGTAACCCACTGCATCCTTCCCCTCCCCTTCTCGTCCCCACTGCGTCCTACCCACCCCACCCCTTACTTTGCGATGTCCGTTCCCCCGCCGCTTCGAGGCACTCGGCACTCGGCGTTCGCGTCGCCCAGCCTCCGCCACGATCTCCGCTCACCCATCAGGTCCGGCAAGAAGTGATCGCGCCGCGCAGCGCGCCGCACGGCATCGCATTTACTCGCAACGAGTCGTAGTCGGGCTCGGGGTGTGTGTAGAGTCGTTGGCGACGCATGAATAGCCCAGATTTGGCAGAGTTGTTGGCGAAATATGACTGACCCAGCCTTGGCTCGACTCCCACCTCCCCGGCTTAAGTAAGCATTCCAATGCCGGGCGCTGGTCGATTTGACTCGCTCTACACTTACGCCAACCGAAACTCTGAAACAAGGTTTCATTACTCTTTGCCGTGTGGTCGATTACCCTTTTGGGCAATTCATCCCTATCCCTTTAGTTTGCTGCCCGTCGTTGGCACTCTGCCGTTTCTTTGTTGTTTTTCCACTGCCGTAAGCGCGTCGTGGGTCGTTGCGGGTGGATCGTACTCGTTTCGCTCCGAGCAGCTTTGTCCACCGCCATTGTCATCAACGCTCGCGCTCGGACACGAACCATCGACTCACTCCTCGTCGCCCTTTTCCCTCTTCCCTCGCGCACTGGTATACCCTTCCCGAGCCTATCCCATCTCATCTCGACGACCATCATCCCACCACGCGCCCACGCACCCACGCCGCCCCATACCCCATCGCTACTCCCCCATCGCCCTCGGCCCTTTCAACACCACATCACATCGAGTCGCTTTTACAGCGCGACTCTCAACAACCCAAGCCCACACGCCCACGCCCAACGCCGACCCGACCCGCCCCGCGCCGCGCCGCGCCGCGCCGTAGTGGTACCTTTTCATTCCGCGCTAGTCGGGGTACTACACCGGCGACACCCACACAGGCCACACGACGAGACACGACACGACTCGGCGACGGAGACTGGGTTGGGACCGTCGTTGACGACCACCACGGCGACGGCGACGGCGAGGAGGAACACGTGAACCACGTCACGAGGAACACCACGAGCACCGCCATCATCACCCCCTCCACCACCACCACCACCACCATCACCTCATCACCCCCTCCACCACCACCACCACCACCATCACCTCATCACCCGTCGCATCTCCTCTGCAACCCCACCGTCCAGCCCGACCATCACGCCAAGAAGCGACGTGTTCTTACGGACTTCCGTGCTCACTCCTTTATCCTCGACAGCGGCGTCCACTCCACTCGAGTCCTTTGCCCCAAAGTCCGTCTCTTCGCGCCGCCGGTCGATCCCTTTCGCGCCCGCGCCTGAGCCCTTTCGACGGATAGTCATAGTCTCCCGCCGGTCCCCGCGCTTGTTCCACGAAGCCGCTGCGAGACACTTCGCTCGACTTGGCCCGTGACACTCGGTCTATCGCGCTCACCCACTTGTCGACTCGCCAGCTTCTGATTGCTGCTCACTCATCGTCCGACCCCCGACTCGCTCCCTCGCCATGGCCACCATGACGCTCTCCCCCTCGCCCTCCCTCTCTGCCATGGCCAACGGCATGATCCCCGGCGGCCCCCCTCTCTCCTCCCCTACCGGCTCCCTCGCCTCCCGCCGGCTCACCAACCGCATGACGAACCGCTACTCCGTCACTGCCATGTACTCCCTCGCGGCCGAGCAGGACATCGAAGTGGAGGACGACCTCGCCCGGGCCCAGCGGCGCCTCCGGGACCTCAAGTCGAGGATCTCCGCGCAGTCCAAGAAGAACTTCGTACTAGAGCGGGACGTCCGGTATCTCGACAGTCGGATCGCGCTGCTCATCCAGAACAAGATCGCAGCAGACGAGAAGAGGCAGGTGGCCGAAACTCTCGAAGAGCTAGGAGAGGAGGACGAGGGGCTCTGGCCAGACGAGAAGAAGATGGGCCAATACGCAAACTTGTTTTTCCTCCTCCAGAGCGAGCCGAGGCATGTCGCAAGTCTCTGCAGACTGGTGTCTCTCTCGGAGATAGACACGTTGCTCCAGACGGTCATGTTCACGCTGTACGGGAACCAGTACGAGCAGAGGGAGGAGCACTTGCTCCTGACAATGTTCCAGGTGAGCGGCCTGAGCGCTTCCACACACACCCCTCCACACACACCCCTCCACACCTACCCCCACCGACTCATGTCCCCTCCATACCTGCATCTATGTCCCGGATGTCGCTCTCTCCACATTGTGCCCCGTCATGCTCCTCCTGGCCCACGTCCTCTTTCGCCTCCCCCCTCCCCCTTTCCCTTCCTCCTGCCTCACCATGGTCCTCTCCCCGCCCCGCCCCCCCTTGTCCGCCACGCTAACGCGCGGCTCGCCGCTCGCAGTCCGTCCTCTCCGCCCAATTCGAAACCACCAACGAGTTCGGTTCCCTTCTCCGCGCCAACACCCCCGTCTCCCGGATGATGACGACGTATACCCGCCGCGGGCCGGGTCAGTCGTACCTCAAGAGCGTGCTCGCGGACCGGATAAACAGTTTGATTGAGCACAAGGATCTGAATCTGGAGATTAATCCGCTCAAGGTGGGTCGGCGGTTATGTCTGCGTGGGCGTGGTGTATGGCCTGTGGCTGACATTTTTTTCTCTCCTTCCCTGTTCCCGCCGCAGGTCTACGAACAGATGATCCAACAAATCGAAGACGACACGGGATCCCTCCCCCCTTCTCTCCCCCGCGGCGTTCCACCAGAAGTGGCAGCCGCCAACCCCGACGTCCAGGCCATCATCGTCCCTCGCCTGACGATGCTCATGGAGATCGCAAACACCTTCCTCGCCACCATCATCGATAGCATGGAGACGGTGCCGTACGGGATCAGGTGGATCTGCAAGCAGATCAGGAGTCTGACCAGGGTGAGTGCCGTGTGCGTGTGGTTTGGTCGTACTGCATGTGTGGGTGCACAGGCGGCAGGCTTTGAGGCAGGGGCAGGAAGATTGGGGATGCGGGGATGTAAGAATATCAGAGTCGCTTGATCAGAGGGAGGGTGACCGCTGCGGTCAAAGCAGGGCGAGGTGTTCTGAGGATGGGCAGGAGCGAGAGGCGCTTGGAGGAGAGAGGGCAGACAATCCTTTGAGGTTGCTGCTGAGACCAAGTCACCGGCTTGCTTGGGCGGGGCAGACAGCTGGCGATGGAAACACGCGCAGCGCGAATGTGCGGGTGGACTTGCGGGAGGCAGCCGTCGTAGAGAGTGGCGGGTTCAGTTGAGGGACAGCGGCGAAAGAGGAGTCACAGAGTCGCCAGCAGAGCCATCTGCGCAACAGCTCGTCGGACGCTAGTGCCAACTGGCGCGCTTGTGATCGGAGAGGGTCCGCGTTGATCCCAATTCGTCTCGTGGCTGGCTGACCCTCCCCAGCGGAAATACCCCGAAGCATCCGACGCGTCCATCTGTTCCCTCATCGGCGGCTTCTTCTTCCTCAGGTTCATCAACCCCGCGGTGGTCACTCCGCAGGCGTACATGCTTGTCGATGGCGTGCCGGCAAAACATCCCAGGAGGACTTTGACTTTGGTGAGTCCGTGTGGGTGTGGGAAGGGAGCTGGGCAAGATGGGCGATGTGGCGATGTGGGCGGGGTGGGCGGGATGGGCGGGATGGGCGGTGTGGGCGGGGTGGGTGAAGTGGACCAGTTTGGATCGCGGGGGAGGTTGGGATGTGAGGGAATGGTTGGGCAGGGGACAGTCGGGGTGAGAGAGGATATGGGTGGAGGTCATTTGAGATGAGTGTCGTGTTTTGAGGGGCAGGCGAAGGAGAGCATGCGTAGGAAGGGGACCGGGAGACCCGAGCGCATCCATCCGGTTCGCCGGGTGGAACAAGCCTATTGAGCCGTCGAGTGCCTACGTCGTGTGATCTGGAACAGCTCTCTCGTCACCCCTTTCTCCCCGGCGCCTTTCTCCCCGGCACCATAGAAGCTTGCAGCGGTCGTACCCGGTCCACACGCGTCGCGGCGCCTCTATCTCCGACCCGTGCTGACCCGCTTGCAGATCGCCAAGATGCTCCAGAACCTCGCCAACAAGCCGAGCTACAGCAAGGAGCAGTACATGATGTCCCTGAACCCGTTTGTGGAGAACAACAAGGCGAGGATGAACAAGTTTCTCAACTCGCTCTGCGAGGTCGGCGACTTTTACGAGTCTCTCGAGGTGGGTGAAACGCGGACGCGCTACAGCCAGCGAGCGCCATGCCGACGCCAACTTGGCTTCTGAATCCGGCGAGATGGAGCTTTCTTTGCTGACGAAGTCAGCTTGACCAGTACATGGCGCTTTCGAAGAAGGATCTGCAGATCAACATCACGCTGAACGAGCTGTACAACACGCACTCGCTCTTGATGCAGCACATGGATGTGTTGGTGAGTGCGAGCGCGGTGTGGTGTGGTCCCGTTGTCGTTTCTTTGGGCGGAACGGACGTGAACGACCCGTCCGACGCGTCGCTCTTCGCTGACCACCGCAGTCGCCCAACGACAAGCACCACCTGCGCATCCTTCTCGACGAGCTTGGCCCTGCACCTCCTCAGGTTCCACGCAAGGAGAACCGTTCGATCGAGCTGCCCCTGTATTCCCGATGGGAAACGCCGATCCAGGACCTGTCCACCGCCCTCATGTCGGACAGCGTGACCCAGAACGACATCAACTACATGGAGGCCAAATCGATCTTTGTCCAGCTGCTCCGTTCGATGCCCCATCTGGCTGACAAGCGGCCGATCGACCTGCCCTCCCTCGCCGAGCGCGCCGCGACGTCCAAGGACCCGGTCCTGGTCCGGCGTGGGATCAAGGTCCAGAATCTCCTCTCGGAGCTTGATCAGGCCGGCGTCGTCGACCGGGCAGACAATTACAAGATCATGCAGGACGAGGTGGCCGCGGAGATGGTCCATCTAGGTAACACCAAGGAGAAGGTCGTGCTCGAGACGAGGAGCCTCGAGGCGGTGTACAAGACCATCTGCGATCACAACAACTATCTCAGGAGCCAGCTGGAGCAATACAAGGCCTACCTCCAGAACGTCCGGCAGACCACAGCAAAGGACAACAAGGATAAAGGCATAGGAGGCGTCGGCGTCGTTTCGGTAAACGGCAAAGAACGAAAGGAGAAGAAGGCAGCGGTGTTGGGACCGTATCGGTTCACCCATTCCCAATTCGAGAAGGAGGGGATCATCATGGAGAGTAATGTTCCCGAGAACAGGTGGGTCCGGTACGGAGCGGCGCGGAGCAGCGCGGAGCAGCGCGGCGCAGCCCGCGAGAGGAGCACCCTGGCTCAAAAGGCGCCGCGCCCCAAGTGGAGACGAGCCTCAATGCCACGCCCACTATCGCTCTGCTGACGCCACTGCCACAGGCGAGGCAACATCTACTTCAACATCACATCCCCCACGCCCGGGACGTTCATCATCGCGCTCCACTTCAAGGGACGGGAAAAGCCCATCCTCGAGATGGACCTGAAGATTGATGACTTGCTGGAGAAGGTGAGTGCGAGTGCGGGTGTGGGTGCGGGTGGACAGTACCGTACGTGTGGCCTCGGGCTGATTCGCTGGCTTTTAGCAAAAAGACAACCAGGCCATGTTGGATCTCGAGTATGTGCAGCTCAACGTGCCAAAGGTGCTGGGGCTGTTCAACAAGGTGAGCAGAGTCGGGTCGAATCGCTTCGCTTCCCTCGTCTCCCCTTCGCTTCCCTCCTCCCCCCCTCCCTTCCCTTCCCTTCCTGATCTCGCACCCATCCCCCACGCCCTTGCCCGAGCGTCATGAACCCGCGGCCCCCCCGCTGATCACGACTTCTTCCCCCATATAGCTCTTTTCCAAGCGAAGATAAGATGGATAGAGCCCGCTACCGCCATTGGCTTCCTCTCCCATGACCTAACGTCCATGCGCTCACGCACCACCCACGCCCCCTCACGCCGCTTACGCCGCTCTCACCTTTCACTCCGCACGCCCGGTCCGGTCCCTTCGCCATAGCCGTCGACATTGCCAACGCCATCATCGTCGCCATCGCCATCGACGTTGCCAACGCCATCGTCGTCGCCGTTGCCGTTGCCGCGTCTCTTTCCGTTCCCCCCGCCTCGCCTCATTCCGGTCGCCTCAACGCCGTCACCCCGCTCGCACCCATACCGTCGTTCCGTCATACCCCGGATCCTTCCGCGCGCCGCGCACTTCGAATTGTATACCCCTCTGGCA
The DNA here is from genome assembly GCA_003942215.1 of Saitozyma podzolica. NCBI lineage: Eukaryota > Fungi > Basidiomycota > Tremellomycetes > Tremellales > Trimorphomycetaceae > Saitozyma > Saitozyma podzolica. The sequence continues at coordinate 67,082 of RSCD01000026.1, read as the reverse complement.
CTGCCATACCGCTTTGGTGCTCTGGAAACCATACCTTGCGAGGCGGCGCAGCGCGTCTAGACCCCTCCACCCACAAGGAACGGGTCAAATGGTCAACTCGTGTGCAAAGCAACTGCTGTCCCGTCTGCTCCGTAGAAGCCTAGTATACAAGATCTTGCCCAGTCACCAGCTGGCAGCCGGAAGTTGTTTCTTGGTCGATTGCCGATTCGTGATATACCCTACTACTTGTTTGCGATAACATCATGCTCATCTCGTCCCGGAGGCGGAACGGGTCTCTCTAGTGTCAGAATCAGATTGCGGATGAATCCGAGTTGATCTTGAGCCAGCGTATGATTCTGATACTGCGACTGCGACTGCAACTGCAACTGCCACGTCTCCTGCTCCGGTATTTGTGATCAGAGTGCGAAGCAGGTCCAGATTCAGATGAATGAAGGAATGAAGGATCGGAACAGAAGCGACTCAGACTTGGTGCTACGACGGGCGAAAGAACGCTGTTCGTGGGTCCCGTTAGGCGGGCTGTTGCATGATCCTGATTACAGTATGCGTACGTCTTCACGCGACCAACTCAGAAACCAAGAACAGCGAGCACGAGCACGTGCACGAGCACGAGCACGAGCACGAGCACGAGCACGAGCACGAGCACGAGCACGAGCACGAGCACGAGCACGAGCAATCTCCCAGGCCGGATTACGAGGTAGAAAAGTACAGACCAGAGTGAGAGGACGAGTACAGATACAGACGTACAGACTGGACAAGAAGGAAGGTGACTGGGAGGACCAAAGGGGCCGGGACGACGGGGACGACTGCGACTGGGAGTCCATGTATTAGGAATCATCGTCCGCACCATCTGCACCATTGCCCTCCTCCCTGCCGCGCGTAGCACGTCCGCTGGCCCCTCACCGTCTCGTCTAAACCCTCTCAAACTCCCACGTCCTCGCCATTCCCTTCCTCCCCACAATCTCCTCGTTCCCCTTCTTGCTCACCCCGTCTTTGAACCCGATAGTCCGTCTGTGCGCGTACCCCGGATATAGCGCGGGGTCGAATTCCCAAGACCGCACCACCCGGTATCGGGGTTGCGGCAGGCGCGTGCCCGGACAGAAGGGCGGTGGACGGAGAGCGAGCCCGCGGATGTCCCAGTGGGTGTAAGGCGGTTGGTCGAGGAGGGTGATGAGGACTGATCCGGCCCGGTTCGGTGGGACTGGCGGCCACGTCGCTCGACTGGAGTTTGCTAATGAGACTTCGCCGGACGACGCAGCCAGCCCGAGAACGAGAGAGGGGTCGTCGTCGTCCCACTCTATCCCGTCCGATCCGACCTCTGCCTCCTCGTCGTCGTCCTCGTCGTCCGACGCCGATCCCCGCTTCCGCTTCCCCACGCCACCCCCGCCCGCCTTGCCGTGGCCCTTACCCTTGCCTTTCCCGGGCTTCGTAGGTAGCGCGGAAGGCCCCTCGGAGAGGAACGGCGCGACGGAGCGGAACGTCCGGAGAAGAAGGGTCTGGTTGGAGAGGATGTTGCGGTCTTGGTCGGTGATTCCGGCGCCTAGGCGAGTTAGCGACGCGGCGATGCAGCGACACAGCGGCCCAGCGACCGCCAGATCAACATCCACATCCACATCCACATCCACATCCACATCCACATCCACATCCACATCCACATCCACATCCACATCCACATCCACATCCACATCCACATCGATACCCCGATCCCCGATTTCCGATTTCCGATCCAGATCCAGATGAGAATGCACGTCCAAGTGCAGACCCAGGGCTCTGGTTCGATCCGATATGATCCCCAGGCAATCCCCAGGCAGTCCCCAGCCGAATACCAAGCCGATATCTCAGCCGTCCCGGACGTCGCTGCATCGCTGCACCTCTGCCCCGCCGCCAGCACTCCCACTCACCAGCATGAGGAAAGTTAAACACCACCCTACTCCACCCACCCCCCTTCCCCACACTCTTACACTTCGCCAAGTCCCCCGCGTCCACCCCAAACTCGACGCGCGCACCGCGTCGACGCAGCTCGGCGACATTGGCCGCGCCGTCGGGGTACTTGCGATAACAGATCGGTTCGGGGTCGTAGCTCGTGGCAAGTATTCGGGATGGGGGGAATTTGTGGCTGGTCACGACGGAGAGGGAGAAGGAGAAGTTGGCTTCGCCCAGGAGGAGGAGGGTGTCGGTGGGGTCGAACGGGATGATGCGGGCGGCACCCGAGGACTGGGCGATGGCTCCGCCGTTGGCTTTGCCTTTGCCCTTGGCCCTGCTGCCGACAACGCCCAAGTCTTTGTCCTTGCTCGTACTTGTGGAAGCCGACTCGGCGCCGGCGATGGCGATACCGTCGGCGTCGGCGTCGGCGTCGGCGTCGTTGTTGGCCAGCTTCGACACTCCGGAATCAGACCCGGCTGGTCCTCCCAGCCCAGCGGACGGCGCGGACGGAACCGACGGGCCCGCCCCATCTCCATTCCGCTGCGTCCCGCTCCGGCGCACGTCCACATCCCCCTCGGCGTCATCGCCAGCCTTACCCTCGCCCTCCCTCTTCGCCCTCTCCGCCCGCCTCTCCGCCCTCTTCACCTTCTTCCTCCCCTTGCCCACCCCCGCGGCTTTCGCGCGTATGTCCCCCTGCCGCAACTTCTCCCTCTCCGCCGCCTTCTTCCGCGCCGCGAGCTGGGACGCGGCGTGCTGCTGGTTCAGCAGCGCGGCCTTGAGCTTGGGCATGGCGACGGGTCGATACGACAGGGCGAGTGTAACGACGGACGGACTTTGGTCAGATGAAAGGTTCGCGGTGAGGATGGATTACGTGGTAGTAGTGTCGAACAACAGGTGTGCTGAAACTTTCGACATCGTCGGACATCGCCGCCATCGCCGCGCCGTCAGACTACGGTTTCACAGTTGTACGAGTACTTGTTCTGGTTACAGTCGACGACTTCGTATTGCTGCTACTCTGGTTGAGCTGGGTGATTTGTCCTTCGCCAACCACTCTGTCCAGACACAAGCATCCCCCGCGGATCTACCCCGTTGCACTGCAGGGCGTGTATCGCCTCCCTCCCGGCTATCTCTCACGTCTTGCTCGTTCAAACTCGTGAAATGGTACTGCCGCTGCACCGCTCCCCAGCCTTGAACCATTCGTTTCCAGCACAAGATACATTCTACATCTCTCATTCTCTCATTCTCTCATTCTCTCGTTCCCTCGTTCTCTCTCAACTTGTCTTTCCCTCTGTGCGTCCGACGCATGGCGAGCGTATACGGTAACGGCAAATGACATGAAATCCCGGCGTAGCGGCGTGATATATCGTAGGTCTGAGTCGGGTCGGGTCGGGTCGGGGCGGGTCGGGGCGGTCAGGTTGGTGCGGGTAATTTGGTTGGGTAGGTGAGAATCGTGAGATAGCTTGGGTGGGATATGACATGGGATGTGGATGACGATAACGACGATGATGATTTGCTTGGATGAGCCAATGTCTCATTTGCGCTTGGTGCGGGACGTGTTTGTTCGGTCGGAGCTTGGTTGGATCTGGTTTGGTGTGGTCGACAGATTGGTGATGGCGCCTTGAGACATGAGGCGGGACAGGGTTGAAAGGATCCGGGATTTTGTAGCGAGTGAGGATTGAATGTCGGAGACGGAGACGGTGACGATGACGGAGACGGAGATGGTGACGATGACGGAGACGGTGACGGTGACGATGACGGAGACGTTGGCGGGGAGACTTGGATGCGCAGCAAGAAGGGCAGGGCGGTAAGTCGAGGCGATGACAGCGCGCCCGTTGTGACCCCAGCGGTTCGGCGAAGGATCGAGCGGCGCGGAGGTGATGCAGGCGAAAGACGAAATACAGCCAATTGCTTACGAGGTCCGAAGCTGATCGAATCGGTCCAGATCGTCATGTGTCGAGCGCAATCGATCGCCCGCCCCGACCCAACCAATCGCCCCAATCGCCCCAGTTGCCCCGATCAATCTCTTTTCCCGTCCCCTATCACATCCCCCGATCCCCTTCTCGCTTCGCCCCCTACAGATCCAAGCTCTCCCTCGTCCGCATCCCCTCCGCCTCGAAAGCCGCTTCCACCGCCGCGTCCTCGTCCTCCTCGCTGACCCTCCTGCCGATCGCGCCGGCCATGGGCGCACTGCCTCTCAACACGGCGCTCGCGCTGGGTCTCAGCGTTCCTCCGAAACCCCTCGACTCGCCCGCTGGACCCCTCGGATTCCTCAGCGGCCCGGTACCGGCGCCGTTCACTTGCGCAGAGTCGGAACCCTCCGGCGAGCCATTCCCGATCCCGTTCCCAATCCCGTTCCCCGTCCCGGACCCGTTTGATAGTGCCGACGAGCTAGCGGTGGAGCTGGTGATATTCACAGAGTTTCCTCTGGCATGGAGACCCAGCCCAGACGGAAGAGGTGGGACAGGAGGGATATCGGGTGATCCACCGATCGCTCCACCAAAGAAACTGTTGAAGTTTCCCGAACCGAATCCGCCGTTCGCCCGTCGACCCTGCGCGGCGCCCATCGAAACGTATTCCCGCCCCTCGCGGAGGTTGCCCGAAGACCTCTGCGGAGTGAGCGACCGAGTCGGGTCCCTCGCGACGACCGGACCGTTGAACCCCCGCAGGTCCGGCATCGACTTTTTGATCCGCAACGAGGGGGAGAGCTCGGCCGAAGCGGTTCCATAAGGAGAGAGGTAGGTCGACGACATGGGACAGTGGCAGAGTTCGAGGTGGTCAGAGTCGGTCGGGCCGGTGCTTCCCGAGTGACCACCACATACTTGATCTCACCGTCGAGCTTGGTGATACTCGTGAGGCCCAGCTTCTGCGCAACGAGATGCACAATCCGCCGTTCCGTCGGGGTGAGGTTCCGGCTGAAGGCCAGCTCGTCACGCATCCGGTCCTCCTTGAAGACGAGAACGCGCGAGTAAATGTCCAGCGCAGTAGGGTCGTTCAGGTCCAGCGTGACCGGGAGGTTCTCGGACGTCGCAGACGAAGCAGAATGAGGCGGGGAATACTCTCCGTATTCCGAGCGACCGTTTCCATTGCTGTTGCCATTACCGTTTGGCGGTCGGAGTGTCAAGGGCGGGGGGATCGGGCCAGTGGCAGACGCCGGAGGAGCCGCCGCCGTGTCTTTCTGGTCGAATTGGATACTCCGCATACGCTTAAGTGCCTTCTCCCTCTCAATCTTATCCTTCTCTCCAGGTTGCAACACCTTTTTATACTCCACCCGGAGCTTGCGACCCTGCACATCATACCCGTTCAACGCCGCGACCACGCTCGCCGCCTCGTCCGGCGCTCGGAAGTTGGCAAACGCCAGTCCTCGGAAGATCCCGTTGTCGTGGTGATAGTTGAACGCGTAGGGCAGCGGCGCGCCGAGCGACTCGATGACGCCCAAAAGGGTCTCGCGAGAGACGGCAAAGGGGATGTTCTTGATCACTATCGCTGTCGGAATGACATCCTCGTCCGCGGCGGGATCATTGGCGGGGCGTAACCGTTTCGCCACATCCCGTTGTTGGGCTGCAGCGCGGCAAGCGACTGGGAGCCGTACACCGGCAGACCGCCGCCGTTGACATTGAATGCCGCGAGGTTGGGAGGGGATCGCGCGGCGTTCATCCCGTAAGGCAGCTGGGGAGGTGGGGATGGCGTCACTCCGATCGGCAATGGAACGCCCATGTACGACGCGTCCATATACGGGGCCGGGTGGAACGAAGGGTAAGGGTTCGACGACGCCGTGGTTGGTCCAGAGGACGTCGAGGTGGGAGGGGAAAGCGCGGGCGAGGACGCATCCCGCCGATAAGGATCGAATTGGGGTACAGGCGAGTCGCGCGAGGGGGGATCAAACCAATTCTGAAGAAGACATCAGTACATTTGTCGCAGCGATTTGAGACTTCACATCGCGAGGAGATCGACGCGGCAAACTCACGTGAGGAAGACCACCTCGAGAGCCTCGCTTTGGGCTGCCCCAACCCTGCGTCGGGGCCGCGTGGACAGGAGGACCAAATACGCCGTTGTATCGGTGCGCGTAGTCCTGGTTCTGGGCCGGGTATGGGGAGATCGACAGCGCGTGGAGGTTTGGAAGAGGCGGGGAGTGTGGCTGGTTCATCTTGCTGCGGCTTGGCGGCTCGGGGCTGGGCGCAAGAAAGTAGAAGGGATGTCAAAGCAATCGGAGGGCGAGCGAGAGCAGGATCAGGAGCAAGTGATGATCGCCCAGTCCTATTGCGGATCCAAAATCGAGTTCACGTTAAGAACTCGAGAGATCTCGACGCGGCGTTAGGATGATGGATAAGAAGGCTGGCTTGGAACGCTGATCAGTCGATCAGAGTAGATGTCGACGTCGATGTCGATACCAATTGCGAAACCTCGTCGTCGCGCGTTTGCGCAAGCTCGAGAGAAAGGGGGCAAGACGTCGTCGTCGTAAGTTTGTTGTTGTTTCGTTGTTTCAGTCGGACGGAATGCCGAGGGACTGGAATTGAATGGAATGGAATGCAATATGCAAGCGCGCGTGATGTGCAAGACCGTCGTCGTCGTCGTCGTTGTGATCAATCAAACGCGAGATTCCTCGGTATCGGATCGACGTCAAGTGTTGAGATGGATGGATATGCGTGATACACCGGGGAGGCGGGTCGTCGTCGTCGTGGCCGTGGCGTGGAGCAAAAGTAGATTCGTTTCCCTGACGTGACGTGACGGATGATCCGATTGATGCTGACGATGGGAATCGGATGGGATGGGATGGGATGGGATGGGATATCGGGCGTGGACGTATAGGCGTGACGCGTTAGTCGTGACGATGAGAAGGACAATGAGAGGGAGAAAGGGGCGTGGACAAGGAGACGTGAAGAAGGGAAGAGGTGAAGAGTGAAGAGTGAGTCGTTGGAGTAGGAACGACAACAAGTGGTGGGTGAGGGGGCGCATCAATCAGGTGCCAGGGACGAAAACGGGCACGGGAATGAATAACTGGGTTTTCTCGGTTTTATCCCGCGACGCGAGTCATTGCTAATCAATTGCTAATCAGCTCTTAATCATTTCTAATCATTGCGAATCATTTCTAAACCTGCGCCTAGTCCCCGTTATCCGATTCATACAAATTCCCATTCACGCTAAACACACGTCACCCAGTCCGACCCCTTTGTTTGGCTCCAGGGACCAGTTGGTGCCAGTCCAGTCCAGTCAACCGGGTGACTGACTTACGTCAGCTCCGTCATGCATCAACCCGGGACGTTCAACGGGATATGAGTGTTGCGAGTCACATCTTTCCCGCTCACATAGCTGGGTTCTTAATCTCTCGCCAACAACCGTCTCTCGCCAACAACTGTCTTTCGCAAACGACCGTCGCCAGACGATAGCTCTACAACTCTGCTGGGTGGACACAGCATCAGCTGGGCAATTTGGTTCTCGCCCACAACCGTCGCCGACAACCACCATGCCCGGCACAAGATCGCTCAAGCAGACCGACTCGTGCGTCCCTCCCACGCTCGCACCCACGCTCACACCCACGCACTCGCACACCCACAACCACACGCTCTCCCCACTTCTTCTGCCTGATGCTGACCCGCTGACTCTCGTACCAGCTTCAACTCGTCCGGGGCGACCATCATGCCCGAAGTTGTCTCCCGCACCGACTCGCGCACCCACGGATCAAGATCCGGCTCCGGCTCCGGGTCTGGTTTCGGCGGGAACAGTCTCCGGATGCTGTCCTCTCAGGACTCGGTGTCGCGGGAGTTCGACGCGGCTCTTGGCGCGGGTGATGATGGGATGATCAGGCTGCTTCAGGGACAGAGCAACTCGGGCCAATGGGACTTTGTGAGTGACCAGAGTGACGGGGATTACGCCAAGAGGGGAATGGATGAGGGATCGGTGGTGGAGGATAAGTGATGAGACGGATGGTAGTAGCAGGAGGCACGTGTGAGGAGGGTGCGAGTGGTAGGTGAACAGCGGAAACCACAGTGGAGGAGTAATGGGCGAGCATGGCTGGGGCAAGAAGAGGGTTGTCATGGTTGGGAGGGATTAGACGGTTGGGAGGAATGGGAGGGTTGGGAGGGCTGGGAGGGTCTCCTACTCGCGCCATTGTCACCTTGAGAAGCCCACAACCAAATGGTGGATGGCAGCTGACCAGACATAGCTGCGCGAGCTCAACCTCCCCAACGACTCTCCCCACCTCGACATCCCAGCCGACGGTTCATTCCACTTCGACCCGACCATGCTCTCCGCGGATCCAGCCGCGCATCCCATCTCCGACGACGTCCCATACCCACAACCCACGACCTCTCCCACCAACTTCCAGAACCTCAAGCTGGAGACCTCCGCCTCGCCATTCGCTCCTTCCCCATCTCTCGTCCCTGACTTCCGCCCCGCCTCGGCAACCTCGTTCCATTCCAACCACTCGGTCCATTCGATCCACTCGATCCACTCGCACTCGCAATCGCACTCGCAATCTGTGCACTCGTACCACTCCCGAGGCGGGATCCACCGCGACAGCATCTCAGGCAGCGAGTACTCGTGCTCCGCCACGGATGTTTCCGAGGACCAAGACGTGCCCATGACGTCGGTGACGGGGACAGGTCTGGGGCAGGGCGACGCGCTCACCGAGCTGAACCTCGCGGGCATGGAGCTCGGCGAGGGCGGGACGATGCAGTGGGCGGCGTACGAGGCTGTGAGGAGGCAAGTGGACGGGGTCAGTCCAGCGGTGATTGGGCTAGGACACGCGGGTGTCAATGGCCAAGGGCAAGGGCAGGTGCAAGGGCCAGGGCCGGGGCAAGGGCAAGGAGGAAGACTCGGTCCAATTCGAGGTGTCGGCTCTGTCGGCGGTGGTGGAGACGACGACAAGAAGCGATTTGACCGACTTGAGCGTGAGTAGGCTGGTCACCTTCGACTTTCAGTCTCTTCGCTCGGCGCAGTCTACGCGCTGATGATTTCAGACCGCCGTTCAATCAATCGCAAATCCGCCCAAAAGCACCGCGCTCGAAGGAAGGAAGAACTCGAGACCCTCACGCAGACCATCGCTGAGCGCGACTCCCGTATCGCATTCCTCGAAAAGGAGCTGGCAGTGGAGAAGGCAAAGTTCCAGCAGATGGTCGGGTTCATCAAGGATCATACGGTGATTGGCGCGAGGTTTGCGCAGAGCCAAGCGGCGCAGGCGACTCAGGGACAAGGGCAAGCGCAGGGGCAAGCGCAGGGTCAAAGTGGGGGAGGAGGAGTGGGCGACACTGGGAGTGCGGCGCAGGTTGGAGCGGCGGTGGGCAGGGACGGCAAACGGAGAAGTGCGAGATTAGGCGATCCTGGCCCGTGGTGAGTGGCCATGGACTGATACCGGCTATCCGATCAGGTCGAGTCGTTGGCGGTGCTGATGCCCCCTCGCAGAGATGTGTGAACTCGAACTCGGAGCGTAGAGCGCTCTCAACTGTGCAGAAAAAAATGTGCCTGTCAAACAATCTTGGCCCTGTCGATAATCAAGATTTACCCTTGGCCCGGGGTCCTGTCCACACCACACCCCCTTGCTTCGACTCTACCCAACGACAACTACTCCTGACGAGTCGAGCCTCTGTCCTCATCCGTTCGAACGACAGAAGAGAGTCGGAGAGTCATGTGTTCGTTCGACCTGCCATCGGTCCAGATTCGGCGGGTCGGCGGTCCCGCGGGCCTGTAGAGGTTGGTACGATCACCAATGCGCCCAGCCCACTGTCACTCTCACCCGAGGCATGGTCTTCCCAAACCGACGAACTGCAGAGCCGTCTGGCGGGTGTGCTTCGTTTCAACCTGTTTCATTCCGTTTTTCTACGCTGTTTGTGGAAAGTCGAGCCGAGCCGTTACAGTATCTACTGAAACCCATATGCCCCTCCCTGCTTTCATATGCCTCTGCCCGCTAGTACCCATATGCTCACGGTATGTATGGAAAATGAAGAGCCACAATATTCCCCGTAGGCTATTGCAAGGAGAAGCTTGATATCCTTGTTCCATGGCAACGTGAAGAGGGCGTGGGTTTGTTCGGAGTCTGAAAGGCATGGATGGCATCCACCGTTTCCTGTCGGGGCATGCTCGGTAGCGAAAGCCGCCGGTCATTCCCCTGAAATGATCAATTAATCTGCCGCTATCATTATCGCCGGCATGAGAAGAGAGAGGGTTTGTTTGTTTCAGACATTGTAACTGATCAACCGAACAATCAATCCATCAATCAATCAATCAATCAATCAATCAATCAATCAATCAATCAATCAATCAGTTGACGCGGCAACGGGCGGGGCGCACGGAAGTGGCGTGGCGTGGCGGTGATGTCTGTGTGATCGTGATGGGATGATCTGATTCCCCTGAAACAATGCCAACCCGCTGATTAATGAAACCCGACGACATCAATGCTTGACGACCACATGCAACGCTTGATTGACGTTTATCAACTTGTTCGCTTCAGTCACGACGCACGTCCACACCATACCCTACCCTACCCTACCCGACACCACCCGAGCCACCCGAACTTGTCTTCCCGCCCACGCCCGGTCAGCTTCCCCAGGTCTAGACTACAACTTCACTCGACCCGTTACTCGTCATTTATACCTTACCCATCCACCTTCCCCTATCCGGATCGATAGGCCTGGATACCGCACCGGTCTGAAACCCCGCCGAAAGCGAGTAAGAGCAAGTTTTGCTGGTGAGTCCTGCCGCAATTGGGAATTAAGATGATGGGCGGATGCTGAAGATACGCCAACGCAGTATCCTCCGAGTAGTCGACAGGCGGACACCGACCCCACACCCACCTCCATAGACCATCATCAAGGTCGGGACGACGACGAGGACGACACGACGACGAGCCCACGATCAACCCCGAACTCGCGGGAGCCACGGACGTGCACTCCCGCGTCCCCGTCTCGACCCAAAGAGGACACCAAGAACACGCTCTCGGGCTCGGGCCCCGTACCCAGCTCCTATCCTCGCGCATATTCGTTACTGCGCCACGGCCCGTTCCGGCCTCGGCCCCCGCAACCATGTCCCCTCACACAGAGACACCGCAGGTCCTCGTACTCTCCACGACCCGCCATGAGCTCCACGCAAGCCTGCTCACGACCGACCTGCACGTTGTTGGGGGTCATTCCGTGGCGTGGTCCGAACACGAGGTGGAACACGCGGTGAAGCCGGAGCAGGAGGGAGATGATACAGCGGATTCCGTGAGTGGGAGTGATGTGAGTCCATCGATCAGCCTATCGTCTGGTCCTATGCCCTTTCCACTCGGTCTCGGGACTGGTGATCACGCCCCTCGCTGTTCGTGACAGGTGGAAACCGGTTTGAATCAGATCGATCTACTTCTCCGTCCTCAGCCCCCGCTCAAGTTGGCGCTGACGTCCCATGCCACAGTCTCAAACCACTTTTCTCGAGACGAGTAGCACCGACTCCTTCTCCCTCCACACCGTTCTGGGCGCTTTCGGTGAGTCTCCCACGATAGCGGCCGCGGAACGCAACTGATGTCTTCAGACTCCCTCCTGCCTGTCCTGGCGGAGCACGACCTGTCCACCATCCAGCTCGTCACTTCCCATGTCCACACACTTTCGCCCACCGATCATTCCTCTCCGCAGGACACGTCATCGCATACCGCCGCACAGCCCGGCATTCCCGGTACATGTACTTCGATCGATAACCTCCTCGAGGCGGGTTCACCCTCTCACCATCTCGACGCACTCAACTCACAGAGCTCACTCAATTCTCCCGAAACATCCTCCGAGCCCGTCGTGTTGATCCCGGACGACTTCCTCGACCGCCTCGAGAGTCTGCATATCGGGGACCGACTCAGCGACGTGCTTCGCTCCACGACGTCGGGGGGGCTTACTGCCACGCCACCACGGATCAGCCGGCCATCCAAAGCCCGCAGATCGGCCCACCAGCACAGCGACCGCACCGACCCCAGCGACCAGGATCCAGAGTATGGGGGCTCGGTCGCTACTGACCATCCCTCGTCCCCCCGCTTGGCAAGTGGGACAACACTGGACATTCACCCGGATATGAGACCCCAGATGACCGCCTAGAGGTCCGGAAGGTCTCACTCCGATGGCTCCTATACGCGCTGTTGACCCGCGGAGGGGTGTGGTCGGACCTCTACTCCCAGCAAGCACTACTCCATCGGGGAGCGAAGATAGCCGGGCGGACTGCCGGGTCAAGACGAAGGAGACGGTCGGAGTGTGGTGGGCCAAGTGGGGCCTCCGCGGTGCGGCTGTTGCGAGTCGTGAGTGTGGCCTCAGTCCTTGTGGCGCGAGTCCGTTCAACGGATCGTCGCGTACAACGGATTGTCATCTTCTTGCTGAACCTACCACCGTCTCGTCTCGGTCCGCCCTGTCTTGACTTATTGGTCACTTTTGTTCGTCCACTCCAAACCCCTTCCGTATAATCTTCCTCCCCTCCCCCTTCCCCAGGCCTCACCTCATCGATCTCGGAACTCAGCTTGTGTTCCAAACAGTCATATCGCGCATGACTTCCGTACCGCAATAGAAACTCTAGCCACTCAGAACACACCACTGACCGCGTTCCCGTCGCAGCCATCGTAACCGCCCTGCTCCTCCCAAATTCAGCAGCACCGGACGACATCCACATCCATCTCGGCCGTACCGACACGCTCTCCATCCGCTTTCCGGATCCCACGGCCGCACGACTCGAAACTATCACACGCCTCGGAGGGGTGATTCTGCCCTTCCAGCGAAACGGGGCGCACTCGTGCACCTCCTCCAGGGCGGAGGAAGACGTGTCGACTCGGATTCCTGTGCAAGAGAAAGGCAGTCCTACGCGCCCGGCGCAGGGACACGGGGAAAAGCAAGCAGAGTACGAGAGCGAGAGCGGCGTTTGTGCAGTCTGGGTCGATAATGTGTCGCCGGCTTTCCGGCGGGAGGTGAGGGACAAGTACGGGAACGGCAAGTGAGTGGGTGGTGTACGATCCGTCTTCATCTCTCAATCCGATCCTACCCTGGCCTCGTGCTCGCGCTCGATCGCGGTGCTACGCAACCCGCGCAATGCTACATCCGTTACAACCGCACCAACCGTTCCACCGGAATCCACCGGACCGCGTACCGCAGATCACCGGTCCACCATCGCTCCTGCTCCCTCTCTACCAGTCACGTCGATCCAACCTCCTCCGTGTGGCACTGCCAAGGAATCGTTAAATGGTTAACACGGGTACATCAGGTGGAGCCAGTTCGGTCTCCTCGCAAACATCATACCCGCAGGAGGGAGCATGGGTCTGGATGACAAGCTGTTCCTGTTTCCGAGGTGAGTGGCAAGAGCTACGGACGCCGGTTTGTGAGGTGGGGTGGGGTGACTGGCCCCGAAAGCAATTGCATCGTAGGATGTGCTGCCTCCGTGAAGTCGCCTTTGGCTCTCATATCTTGCACTCGTCTCTCCGTGCTCGCTCCCTTCTCCTCGCCTCCGCTCCTACCTCCTCGCTCCTGCAGTCGCTCTGGTCTCCGCGCTCTCGTTCCCGGCTCGGGTATCGCCATTCACGATTCGAGATCACCACATCCCGTCACCTCGCCTGAGCCTTCTCCAACCGCTTCGTCCATCTGGACCTGACCTCACCTTCCCCCGACTCAACCTCCTCTTTAGCCTGTCCCCAAGTCCCCCTCACACCCTCGCGGCCATCTCCCACCCTTCTCCGTGCGTGATTCGAGCCTCTGCTGACACTCCCCAGACCCTCTGGCCCCCCTGTACGTTTCGAGTCCGGTCTGCCCGTCACTGAGTTTCGCGAACTACGGGCAAATGCGCGGTATGTGTTCGTGCCCTCGTGTTGGTAATTGTTGTCCCGTCTCGTCTTACCACTGGCTCCCCTTCCTCTGGCGTGCCTTTCCTCGCTCCGGTACAGTCGGTCCACCACAACCACTTCCTTGCACCTCCTAAGTCTCCTTCTGACCGGTCTCTGCTCCAGAAGAGACCGGACAACAGGGCAAGCCCCAGTCACTACGATGCCCTCCGCCCGGGACGTGCAGATTTCGTTTCGTGTCCCTCGCTGAACTCATGTACTGCAGATGCGCATTCGAGTCCCAGTTCATGTACTGGCGAGCCCTCCTCCGGGAGCTTGACGTGGGTGTTCGTCGGATCATCCTCACTGGTTCGGCTGCGGCAAGGTGAGTCTCAGTGGAAGGCCTCCAGATCTTGACCTTCATTTGCAACTTCAACTTCCAAGCTGTAAGATTCCTCACACCGTGCGCCGCCTTGCCTCTCGACGGATTCGTTTCATCTCGTCATCTCATTTGAACAATTTGGATGTCTGACCGGTCCCAACATCCCGCCCCGAGCCTCCGACATTGTCCTTCCTTACAGCTCCTTCCCTTCCACCTGACTCTCGACTCATCCCGACTCGGCCAAGTCTGTGTGACCGCGCTGATGCTCACCTTGCACCGCAGCCCCGCGGTTGTATCCATCCTGTCACATATCTTCCGTTCGGCGATCTACGTCCCCGCCTATCCCCATCCGTTTGACGTCCTCTCCGCTTCGCTCGCCCTAGCGGGCTTGCCCCAGTATACCGCGACACGGCACTGGTCGCCGAGTCCGCTCCATCTGTCTCAAGGCTTCGACCTCCCGAGGTCTCCGAGACCTTTGGCTCCCAAGTCCGCAGAGACAGACATGGAGCTGGCCAGGTTGACTCCTCTGCGGGATGGAGAGAACGACGACCCGAGCTCGAGCACTCCACGACAAATCGTTTCCAGGTCGTACGTCCCCCTCACACCGCCTCCGTCGGCCACACAACCAATGCGCCATTCGGGACTCAACAAGTCCTCGCCTCCGAGTCCATCGTCCCAGTTTGGAAGGCGATCACCGATGTCTCCTTCCGAGCCGTACGGACGTGGCGGTATCGCTCGACCAGACACTCAGGCCCTTTCGCACGTCGACTACGTTGATGACTACGTTGATCCCGAGGCCTTCAATGCTTTCTCCGATACCGACCCGACTCCCCGCGTCCGCATCGTCGAGCTCCCGCCTACACCTCCCTCGGAGCCGGCGGAGCTGCCTCCCACCCGGCCCGCGAGGAGTCCCAGGCGAGTAACGTGGACGAATCTCCTCCCTGCAACGACGACGGTCCTTGAGGAGTCAGAGTCCCATGCGATAATCGATGGACCGATCACTCCCAGCTGCATGAGCAGCATGAGCGGCACGAGCGGCATGAGCGGTTCGGGTAGGGGAGTAGAGGAAGGGAGCAACCGCGCAGGTGCCACGGTGGCGATAACCAAGGGCAACCCCGATGGATTGGACAAGCTGCGCAGATTGGTTTGCCTCCGCTATCGTGCAGATGGAGAGGTAGACGGGGCACCCTGGGAGGAGAAAGTGTACGAAGCCATGCAGGTCGAGTACGAGAGGTTGCGGTGGGTCCGGCGCGACTTTCGTCTCTCATCGACCCCGTCCAGTTGTCCAGCCCCACCTGCCTGACCGCCACTTCATTACCCGCCTAGACTCAACCCACCTCATACTGCCTATATTGTTCTGTGTCTCACACGTCCCCTCTCTACCCCGAGAACGCGCGGTGTCACGAGCGAAGCGCATACCGTGTCCCCTTCGTTGAACCTAGCTGATGTGAACTCAGGAACCTCGTCGAGAGAGGGTTCGTCGGTCCAGTCGCTGACCGAGCCGACCGAGGTAGTCTGCTTACCGGGACGACGCGATCCGAGCGCTGATAGCGTGTATCGATCGAGAAAACCGTAGCCGACAGGGTCCTATACACATACACGCACCGGAGGGCACTCGGGGGAGGAAGTCATGGTTGTGTGATAAGACGATTTGAGAGGAGTTGGGTTCGGTGTCCCGTGGTTCCAGAAATGACGGTCGGACGGATACGGATACGGGTACGGATACGGATACGGATACGGTGTGGACAAGGATGAGGATGAAGGATAGGACATTTGCGTGCACCGGGCGCCGGGCACCGGGCACTGTGTATGTGGATGTGGATGCGGATGCAGATGGGGATGGGGATGGGGAAGGGGAAGGGGATGTGGTTCATGACGACTGGGGACGATGGGAACTGCAGAGTCGACTCGATGCCGATATGGACGATACGATACATGCGCGGAGAGAGTCGAGCAGGACAATTGCTCGAGGCGGTGACGACACGATACGACGACACGACGACACGACACGATACACTTACAAGGAAAGGACTTGTAGACGATACGACGACGAGGCACGATACGATCCATCAAACCATGACGAGGCGACAGGACGATCGAGCGAGTGGGCAAGAGTACCGGGGCATCGATGGGGGCGGGGGGAGGGGGTCACCGGGGAACGGCATCCCAGAGATAGGCTCGTAAGCGCCCATCGCAGGGAACTCATGCTCCGGCCTGGGACCGAGTCGGAATCGAGGCGAACCCACGAGGAGACGACGGGGAGACGACGGGGAGACGACGAGGAGACGACGAGGAGAAGAGGAGACGGAGTATGGAGCACACGAGTGCGAGCTTTGAGTACGAGTACGAGAAGATACATATCATTCATCACTGGCGTGCACATGCATCGGATATTCTCGGTCCGCACGCCGCACGGCCATGTTGCGCGGTCTCTGCTTCACCGCACCACTTCACCACTGCAACGCTGCAACGCTGCACCACTGCTCGAAACGCTCGCAGGGATCGACTAACTGTTGCATATATCCCTCGGGACATTAGGCGTAACCATAACCATTACGTACGAATACGAGTACTGTATGAAGACATGACACGGAAACGAGAGGGCGATATGCTATGAGAGTACAAGAAGTCGGAGTAGACGACGGGGGTCAAGCACTGCCCCGTGAGCCCAAAAACCCAAAAGTCCAGGCAGATACGTCGCCGTCGCAAGCCTGAAGCCCGAACGAAGTTGTGAGAGGACGGTGGACGCCCAAAAACGAAGTGTGAGAGGACGGTGGATGGAGTTGATCAAACGAGGCATGGGGAGTGAGGATAGCCAATGAAAGAGATGCTGGACAACGATGAAAAGCCCAAAAAGACGCCCGGATAAACCCAAGACCAAAGCGCAAGCAACGCCTACAGCGAAGCCGAGAAACCCAGAAGCCCAGAACTGAGAAAGACAAAACGAGCGGTACCGCCGCGCCCAGTACACCACAACACCCACAACGACACCTCGCTCGGAGGACTTCCCGACTCGACCCCCGCCTTCCGCCTTCCGCGTCCCGCGTCCCGCATCCCGCATTCGGCGCCGCCGCTACTCGGCGCGTTCCGTCGAATCGCTCGGAATCGTCGCCAACCCCGGTCGTTCCGCCACGCCCGGCCTGCCGTCTCGCAACGACGTCTTCCTCGAGAGACCGAGACCGATCCCGAGGCCATTGGCAAGTATTGCGGCGGGGTGGTTTTGGTTCTGGTTCGGATCCGTCCCGATGTCCAATGTGGGCTTGCCAGTGATGGCAAAGCCGTCTTCTGCGAGACCGAGGTTGTCGCTTGCCTCGGTGGTGTCGAATGGCGGAATCGAGTTCGACGAGATCGAGGCGACTCCCGGCGTTGCCCCTTCTGGACCGAGGCCTAGGCCGGATGAAAACTCGTCCCCGCCTGCGGAATGTGTCACTCCCGAGGCAGCCGATACAGCCGCTGCTGAAGCCGCTGACGCCCCCGCCGAGGCCCATGGATCCGAGCCCGACCACGCCGGTCCACCCAAGACGTCCAACCGATCTCCGGGGGTCGGCAACGACTCGACCTCATCAGTCACGGTCGTTTCCTCGCCCGATCTCCCGACACCATCGCCATCGCCATCATCATTCAGACTCAGTTCGAGCGATTCCGTCTCTTGCACGTGTCGCTGATGTCCCGCCTTGGAACGACGACCCGCCTTGGATCTCGGACTGGTGCGATTCACTCCGCCGTGGCTGGGATCCTCGTCGACCGACTCCTCGGAAGAGGAAATCACTCCTGCGTTGGGTACAATACCCTCCGCTTGCGTCCGGGACCGACCGTGACTGTGAGTGTGGCCGTGGCTTTGTGCGTGGCCGTGATCGAGCGAGTGCCTCGCCCTGCGCTCGGCGAGAGTGAGTCGAGGCGACTGCGACTGCGACTGCGAAGCCGGGTGAGACACGCAACGAGAGGCGGGGACGCCTTCGGTCCCATATCCCTGTCCCTGCCCGTTGCCGTGCAAGGGCGAGGAGGGGAGTCTTCCCGCGGCGAGAGGTCCGTGAGTTGGCAACGAAGGGAGGAACGGAAGGCTCGCTCGACGACCCTGCGACATCCAGTCCTCGAACACTGGCCTCGGGGCCTTGAAGCTCGATCGTCTTGTCGGTACTCCCGATCCAGCCCCTTCCCCTTGACCATCAGGCACCACCGTCCTCGAACTTCCTCCCGAGCTCGTTCCCCCGTCAGAAATCAGGCTGTCCCTCCGATGATACAGCGCGTGCGAGGTCGTCGACGTCGGAGCGATGTTGGCCGCGTAAGTGCCCGAGATCGACGCGCGCTGCAGCGCGAGCTGGGCGAGTTGGTCGGATGGAAGTCCAAAGAGCTGAGCGGCGGGGAGGGATCCTCTCCGATTGAGCAGGCTTGGGGGACGGGACACGGAAGGAGATTGGGTTGGAACATGAGCGAACCGCGGCGAGTGGACAATTGGGCCGCGCTGGGGAGGGTCGCGGTGGTGCCAGCTGTGGGGGAGCTGGGGGAGGGAGAGGTCTCGCCCGTGCCGACGGCGGGGAGAGGGCTGTGCGTCGTAGACGGTGAGGTGGATGCGGACTTGGGAAGCGCAGAACCGGAGCCGGTCGTAGCAGAGTGGAGGATGGAGGGTCTTCTCCCAGACGCAGGAAGCGTGGTGATGGTCGAGCAGGTACTGCTTCGACGAGCAGACGGCGGCGACGGCGGGGCATGCGCATCAAGCGCCGAAGCCTGAGCCGAAGGCTCCCTGTGTCGGTCCGTCGGTCGAGCAATGATCGATGCGTGTCGATGGGATTCACCCAACGGCACCGCCCTGCCCGAATACGAAACGGACGACCTCGCGCTGATCGATCCCGATCCCGCAACGGCCCCTGCACCATTGCCGTTGCCATTGCCGTGGCCAGTGCCCGAGCTCTGTGAGCCCCAGCTTCGTGCCCGATCAAGCGAGGGCGAGGGGTACTCGAATTGCCCGAGCTCGGTCGTCGGCGTCGCGGAGAGTGGAGCCGAGGGACAGGTGCCAAAGACAAAGGCGTCGCCTCCAGACGTAGGGGATGGGAAAAGCTTGGCGAGGAGTCTCCTCGGAGAGCCAGACGGCGAGGAAACGCCGCCGGCCGATGCCGGCGCCGAGTGAGGGTGAGGATGGGGGTGGGTAGCGTGGGTAGCGTGGAATGAGAACGAGGCGAATTGGGACGGAAGCGTGTCGGTGGGATCGTAAGCGATCTTGGAAGTGGTGATGGGACTATTGTCGTCCTGGGATGAGGAGCTCGACGAGCATGTCGAAGTGCGCTGGAAGGGGAACGAGTGGAGGTCGGTTTGATCGGATAGTTCCACTTCGACTCGTACACCGCTCTCATCTTCCCCCTCGCCCTCGCTATCCCCTTCGCCCTTGACTTTCGCGCTCAGAGTCGGATCATCGAGAGAGGGCGTGAGAGGTAGCGCTGAAGGTACGGCCGACGAGGTGGACGACCGCGGGGAGGACAGGGAGAGGGAGAGGGGCAGGTTGAGTGCAGGAGGGACACTCATCGTGTCTCCAGGGATACGACGCGACGATGGAGGGGGCCTGTTGTCGATCCGGCAAGCTGATCTGAGTTTCGTTCGTCGTCGAGCTCGCAGACGCCTCCGGGGTGAGACCAAGGCGCCTGGAGGTAGCCGTTGACACTACAATCGTGCGTGAGATCGAGGTTGAATATCACTCTGTGGTCGTCGAGTCGAGATGTAGGATGTGATTGTGGTCAAAGTCCAACGACCCGCGGCGGCGACTCGAGTCCTGCCGTGTTGGCTCTGCCGGCAAGAAAGCTTTACACGATGTCCGATGGGCCGGAAGACAACGTGGTGGTTCTGCGGATGTAGGACGCCCACGCCCACGGTAGACGTTATCGGTACACCTAATCACCTCGAAGGGGCCTCGTCGATCCTCGCGACCACGACGACCAGTCACGGGCTGGAGGCGCTAGCACGGATG
Source organism: Saitozyma podzolica (assembly GCA_003942215.1). NCBI lineage: Eukaryota > Fungi > Basidiomycota > Tremellomycetes > Tremellales > Trimorphomycetaceae > Saitozyma > Saitozyma podzolica. The sequence goes on along the minus strand of RSCD01000026.1, from coordinate 47,081 downwards.
TGCTGGAGCGTGGAGAGAGAGAGAAAGAGGAATGAATGGCGAAAGAACACGCGGGTTGGGCGGGGCGGGGCGGCTCGAGCTAAGAGTAGGTTGGCTGGTCCGTATTGTTGGTCGACGTCCGATTCCAAGGCCAGAGCCAAGCCCGAAGACCAGGATGCAAGCCGTACGTCTGCTCCCCAGTGTTTCGTACTCGTACTCGTACTCGTACTCGTACTCCAACCCGTACCCCGTGTTCGGATACGGGACGCGTCCACCTCCTTCTCCGCGAGACGTCGTCTGCCGGGTGGTTCGTACGAAAAGGCGGTTCGTCGCGGGGTGACAGCGGGTGCTCGCGTCTGCTTTGACGGGTCGGCAATTGTCACGCGGGAAGTCCTTGCCGCCAGGAGTATGGAACAGCGACGAGTCGAGGAATGCGAATGCGAAAATGCGAGATGCGAATGCGAATGCGAATGCGAATGCGATGGGAATGAATGTGTAAGAATTGCTGAGGTGATTCAGGCGTGGTTATCGTGCACTGTCTCTCTCTCTCTCGGGTCGGGAGTATTTTTCGTCCCAAACGCCCTTGGCGAAAGCTTGATCTGAGCGACGAGGATCGCTGCGATGCCGTCAAGGTCGTAAGAGCCAGAACAGTCCTTCCATTCCCGTTCCTCGCCCCTGCAATAGGGACAACGAGCGAGCGAGGAACGCCGCGGAAAACGGGCACGTCGCCGCGCAAACAGACACTCGTCCCTCGATAATGGTCCGCCCACCCAACGTCCATGTCCAAGCAGCATGTCGCGCTCAGAGGCGTGGAACACGCGAGAGTCGCGGTGAGAGGCGTTCCGGAGCCAGCCAGAGCCAGGGGGTGCCACGGAGAAGACAGAGCAAGAGAGGGAGAAGAGCAGCGCACGCACACTCCGCTTCCCTGCCCCGTGGCCCGTTCCCCCGCTGGCGACTGTGCCTTGTCCCTGCAAATCACTCCTTAGCCTCGGAGGGCGGTGCTGTCGTAAGCCATCACCCAGGGAAACGTGTAGCTGGCTCGGCCGCCGACGGTTGTGGCGGCGCCACGCACGACGGGAACGACTGACAACTGGTTGGCATCTGGGTGATTACCTAAGCGAGAGGCACCCAGGCGGAGTTGAGCCAGTGTCCGCTGTTATAGTGGCGCTGTGACGTCGTCCTTGGCGCCGAGCGAGCGGGATGCTGTGCAACGCAGCCGGGTTCATCTCCACCTATCTCGGTGTTCTTCACATCTACCCTCAACAATCGTATAAACTCCCCGAGTAGTCGCAACTGTACAAGGTACTGTTGATATCTCGCCACCCGCAATCTATAATCTACACTCCCCACTCCCCACTCACTACCCTCCACCTTGTCAACAGCTCCCACGCAACCCACCCACACGGTCACACACTCGACATGGGCCTAGCATCCAAGTTGGCAGCCGCGCAAGGCGGTGGAGCCGGAGCTGCCGGAGGTGCTAGACCGCCTCAGCAGGGCGCGTCTCAGCAATATGGAGCGCCGCAGCAACAGCAGTATGGGCAGCCTCAGCAACAGCAGCAATACGGTCAGCCTCAGCAGCAACAGCAGTATGGCCAGCCCCCGCAGCAACAGCAGTATGGCCAGCCTCAGCAGCAGTATGGCCAGCCTCAGCAGCAGTATGGCCAGCCCCAGGGCCAGCAGCAGCAATACGGCCAGCAGCAGGCTCCCGGCGTTCCCGGAGGAAGGTGAGTGGTGCCGCGGACTTGGGATGGGTTATGAGACGCGCGAATGGATTAGGGGAGGTACAAACGTCGGACGGACACAGAGCGAGAGGGATGAGAAAGATATGTTACGGATGAGGATGAGGATGAGGATGAGGTTGCGAAAGAAGATGAGGATGAGGATGAGGATGAGGATGAGGATGAGAACGTGGCCATCCGGACACTTTGCCGCCTGACCTGCTCGTCTGCTCCTGGCTGACTCAAACCCTCAGACCCGCTGCTGGGCAGTATGCCCCTCCCCCCGGCGCCCCTCCCCAGCAGAACCAATACGGCGCGCCCCAGCAGCAGAGCTACGGCGTGCCCCAGGCCCAGCCCTACGGCGGTGGACCCCAAGGCCAGCAAGGCCAGCAGTATGGCGGCTACGCACCTCCTCCAGGTGCCCCGCCAGCCGGTCTCCCTTCCCAGCAATACGGGAACCAACCGCCGCAGTACCGACCTCAGCAGGGTCAAGCGCAACCTCCTCAAGGCGGCGGTGCGGGGAACGCTAGCAACCCCCAGTTCCTCCTCCAGGTGCTCCAGCAGTGTGTCGTGGACGTGAGTCGGCGTGGCGCGGCGTCCTCGGTCTGCCACGATCCGGATCCCAAGCTCCACGTTCCGATCTCCACGAAGAGATCTCGCACTCAGCGTGCGCGGAAACTCGGGCGGCTTGGGCAGCTTCAGAGACTCGCCGTAGAGACTCGCCGTGGCTTTTGTTGTCTCCATCCCCGGGTCCCGCTGACACGCCTCAGCAAAATATCCAGGCATTCTACCCGCCCGGCTCCCTCGACATCATCGCCGCCACGGTCGCCTCCTCGGGCGCTCTCGAGAAGATCGCCACGGAATGGCGCATGCCAATGGAGCTCGCCTCGGACCTGGTGAGTTTGTCGCGCGTACCGGAGCTCTCTCGTCTAGCCCAAACCCCGCTGACCTCTTTACCAGGTCAAGATCGCGCTGTTCGACGTGATTCTCTACGTCGACGACTCGGGTTCCATGGCTTTCGAGGAGGGCGGAGAGCGTATCGACGATCTTAAGCTGTACGTGATGCCCCGTGGTCCCTCCGAGCCTGGCCCAGCCTGTTTACTCTTGCTCGGTTGTCAGGGGCGTGGCGCCTCTTGACAGCCCAAGAAAATTGTTGGGTTGGAGAGCATCCCGCTGACCCACCAAAGCATCCTCTCCCGTGTTGCCTACGCGACGTCCCTGTTCGACCACGACGGTATCCAAGTCAGGTTCATGAACAACCGGCTCGAGGGGAACAACATCTCGACGGAGCAGCAGGCGCTGCAGCTGGTCCAGCAAGTCAAGTTCTCGGGTGAGTGCGGTGTGCGGTGCGACTACCCCGTGTGACCTTCCCCAAACGCTTTGACAGCGACGGCTTTGCTCTAAACAGATGGAGAATTGCCCCCGTTGACCACGCACAGGCCTCACCCCGCTCGGAACCTCGCTCTGGCAAAAGATCCTCCAGCCACTCGTCCTCGGTCCGGCCCGCGCCAACGCCCTGCAGAAGCCCGTCCTGATCATCTGTAAGCGGCTCCACGGCGGTGGCTCGCGGCAGTGACATCCGCTGATATCGACTCAGGCATCACCGACGGTTCCCCCGCTGGCGAGAATAAGGACGAGGTGATCAACGTTATTCTCCGTACGGACCAGGAGCTGCGTCGGTCCCGCTATGGCCCCGACACGGTGTCGTACCGTGAGTCCGAATCGAGTCGAAGTCGGGTCCAAGCGTTTCAACATTGTGCACTCATGCTCCCACTTCCCACTGCCCCGTACCTTGGGACCACTGTCTTCGCCCCTTCTGCCCTCTCGGAAGGGCCGGAGCGGAGGCTTGAATTTGAACATTGGCGTGGGGCGAGATCGCGGCGGACCTCTCTCCGTGTTTTGGAGCTCCTACTGACCCCCCGCAGAGTTCGCACAGGTCGGCAACGACCTGAAAGCGACCAAGTTCCTCGAGGAGCTGGATAACCATCCCCAAGTGGGAGGGATGATTGACTGTACCTCGTCCTTTGAGATTGAGCAGGCGGAGATGATGCGCAAGAGCGTGAGTCGGGCGCACGGGCAAAGCGAGCCGAGTGTAGCGAGCGGGCACAAGGGGAGGCGGGCCTGGGGAGGAGGCAGGAAGGAGGAGGTCATTTGCGCGGCGAGGGAGGTGGCGAGTTGAGGACGAAGGATGGCGGGGTGGGACAAAGGCGGGGAAGTCACACGGGGCGCGACAGCGATCTTCAGCGGACTTCCTATGACGGGAAGTCCAGTCCAGAAGCGCTCCACGAAACCTGTCGCCTGTATCGCAGGAACACTTGCGCACGCATAAATGAAGCTGACGCGATCCACCTTCAGGGCGTCGACCTCTCCCCCGAGATGTGGCTCGTCAAGATGCTGCTCGGTCCCATCGACTCGTCGTACGATACCAAAGGTGAGCGGGGGGGTCACGGCTCATTCTCAGTCCGAGGCTCTGAGATTGCGCCATTTGTCTTTGTCCAGCGGTGCTGATGCCATGCGATGCAGATGAGTGAGATGGATCCCATCCCCACGATGACTCGACTGGGTGAACGTTGCGGATTGCGGACTCTGAAAAGGCGATGCGGAGACGTTGGACGTAGAAAGAGAAGGCAGATAGATACCCGAATGAACGAAGCACAGAAATGCGACAAAGATGAGAAGTGCTGTTCGATGTGCCCGAGTATGAGTCGAGGAACAGTCGGGCGTGGGTCTCGCGAACGATCAGACACAACTCCGCATGGCTGACTATGATAGTTCGGTCCGCACGCATCCGTCTCGCTGCGTCCTGTCCGAAAGGGAGCGGTGATGTGGCACCGTGGCGGATTGGATCTGCATGACGCAATGGCGTGGTGGAGGTGAATCTCCTTAGCGCCGACGCGATGAGATCTTGATCTTCGCGAAGATCTGGCGCTCGGTGCATGGGAATCTGGCAAGCCTGCTGAGTGCTAACTGGACGTAGAAGCCGACTAGAGAGGAACACGACACGTGCTCTGACGTCGTCTGACCTCCATACACTGTACGAGTGCAGTACAATGTCCGTTGAATGACCTTGTCGGTATGAGAGCTCGGTAACGCGCTAATCATGGTTTGCGTCTACGTATGGTACGAACCATTGTACACGTACACGTAGCTTGTACAACAGTCCAGCTGCTCGCTGCGGATCAGCAGAGTCGGGTCGGGTCGTAAAGGTACAAGTACTGCACGAATACTACACACAGTATGTCGGAGTTCACCCCGAGTACGCAGCATGCAGCGTGCACCGCCAGCGGTGAAGCGGCAAATGATCAGACCACACACTAGTTTGGTCTACTGGAAGTCTGGATCTACTGGAATGGACCGCACCACGCCGCTCTCCCTCCAGTGATCTAGATGGCATGAACCCGACCTCATCCTGCGCGCCCCACCACGTCTCCACGCCCGCATTATCCCAGAGAGTGAGAGTAAGAGGCGCGAAGAGGTATATCGCACGAGCACGGTGCAACTCGCTCATCCTCGCTCCACATTTCTTCCACCCATCAGATCAGTTGGATTGTATCGTCGATATCACATACCTGCGAACCAGTAAACCAGCGAAGGAACAAACCAGTCCCACCCGGCGTCACCCATTACATACTGTATTCATCAGCCCGAGTCCCACCTTTTCATAAATCACTGTAGTCACCATGTCGACGGAGACGCGTGTAGATCGTGAGTCCCCCATGAAGTGTATGGAACGGTCGGGCAACGGTGAAAGGACGGGCAACGGTGAACGTAGGGGCAACAGTCCCAGTGCTCACACTGTGTCTCTGCTGTGTGAGCCATCCCCATGATGGTTTCCCCGGGTCTGCGCCAGTCTGCGCCAGTCTGCACCAGTCTGCGCCAGCCTTTCCTCTTTCATCCCTCTCGTTTCCTACTCTCCACTGGCCGAACCACCCCCACCCCCACACACAGCCCAACGGTTATGTATCTGCTGCCCTTCCATCCCTATCCTCTCCACCATCCATCACAGCGAATAACCCATTCCCACCCGCCCTTGACGAGTCATTCGGAGTCATCCGGCAGACCCGCCTCGACGCTTCACGCTGACACGCTGCCCCGCCAACGCCCTCTCCTGCAGCATCCATCGCCGCCTCCCCGCTCGCCACCTCCGCGGACCGGCGCGACTCGGCGCTCTCCGCCGCTTCTGCGACGTCAGCCAACTCGGCGAGCTCTGGCCACCCGGGAGTCAACAACGAGCATCTCAAAGCGAGAAACTTCATGTATGGCTGGTTGGGCAAGATCAAGCCTTCGTGGGGGTGAGTGCGGCGGCGCGGAGTGGTGTGGTGTGGTGTGGCGCGGAGTGGTGTGGCGTGGCGTGGAGCGTCGCTGTGCAGCGAGTTGAGGGGTTCATATCCCCAAATTCCATCTAGCTCGACTTGACACGTCCCGCTCAGAGCTATGAAAGCCGAGCAGCGAGCAAGTGAGCAAGTGAGAAAGCGAGAAAGCGAAGCAAGCAAGCGACAAACATCCCCGCTCTGCACCTCTCTCCTCCCAATCTAACCCCTCCACTTCGCCCAGACCCTCCCTATCCACCTCCACTTCGCCCAGTCCCCCTTGAAGCTCAATCACTGATTCTCCCCCACCCCCCACCCCCCGCTGACCCCGCTAGCGATCGGTACATCTACAAACCCACCGACACACCCGAAGAGCGGCACGACAAGAAATGGCGTCGGATCCGCGCCGGAGCGGCGGGAGGGGCGGGCGGCGGTGGCGGGACCTAGAGGGGGCGGGGGGACAAGTGGCTACAGTATGAGACAGGCCCAGGGGGGTTTGGTGGTTGATGGACCATTGAACAGTGCAAGGTGTAGAGACATGACGATGGTATTGGCATTGGCATTGGCATTGGCGTTGGAGTTTGAGCGGCGTTGCCGTAGGGGTTGGAGCGGGCAGAATGATCCCGTACGAAGAGAACGTGATGGAGATGAGGTATAGCGAGCGGTGAATGGGAGGAACAGGAAACGGTACTACGGTACTGGTATTATAATAAACATGCAGTTGTAATGGACGCCTGTTGAACATGCTGTTGAACATGCTGCTGAACATGCTGTTGAACATGCTGTTGAATAAGCTGAGAGGGATATGACGGCGAATCAAGATCATCTGCCAGACTCCCTTGTGTACGAGTACGGTACGACTTCGAGCGAAGGACGAGCACAGTACGAGCTCGAGCACAGTACTTGTACAGTACTCGTACGATGACCACGGTCTTACTTTCATTCTTGTCCTGATCTCGTCCTGCTCTTTGCCCGTCCTTCGCACTCATCCTGCCTCGACCGCGAGAGCAGTCTGGTGTCAGTGACAGTGACCCATCCGTTTGGACGGTGTTGTCGTGTTTCACAATGACTTTGTATACACTGTCTACTGCGTACTGCGGCGCACAAGGCGCTACAATCCTACGGGGCTAGCGTGGACAAACGAAACGGTCTGGGCGATCCTGCCCACCCAACAAATGTGAGATCCTATCGAGATCAACGTCGTCGCGTCGTGTATGAGTACTGTATACATCGTTGCCATTTGAACACTTCGGGATCGTCCAAGACTCTTGAGACTCGTTCCAATCTATCTCGTATATCCGCGCACCAGCCTCTCACCGACCCCAACTCCCAACCGACCACCGATCCCCCCCTCGCCCTTTCTCCGGCTATCGTCTCGACGTCTCGACATGTAGCTTGAGATGAGGGTTGTCCCAGCATCCTCCTGTGCAGTCGGTGTGGTCCGGAACGCCCCACATGCCCCACATCTCACGACCCACATCCCGCATCTCACATCTCGCACGTCACATCTCACATCGCCGTCGCGGTCGTGCTGTCAACCTGCTATTGTTAGCCATGTACATCCCACAGCAGACACCGGCAAAGTCTTGACGAGCGCGGACTGAACCCCTCGGACTCACCTCGATGGTCGGGACGATGCTCGCGATGAACTTGAGGAACTAAACGGGATCAGCAACCCGAGTCCAGCAGAGTCAAAGTTCAGACAGCGGAGATCGACCACTTTGCTCTCGTCACACCCTCTGCGGACTCACAATCACGAGATAAAAGTCCACCTGCACGCCCTTCTCCTCCGCCTCATCCCCATCCTCCCCTTTCTCCTCCTTCTTATCCTTCGAACCCCCGCTTCCGCCAGTAACTTTCCGAACCATCCCTCCGATACCCCACTTGCGCTTTCCAGAGCCGCCCGGTGCGCCGGCGCCCGGTGCGGTACTTCCGCCTGCACCGACTCCGCTCGCGACTTCCGCCTGCGCGTCCATCCGGTCGATGAATTTCTTCATCACGCTGGCATGCTTGCATGGGTGGACCGAAGCGAGCTGTTGGCCAGAGTGCGGGAAGGGCTCCATCGTCATCGTCTTGAAGGCGTGGTCGGCGGGCACGTCCTGGAAGACTTGGGCGGGTGTGAGGGGGTTCTTGTTCTGCAGCGAAAGGCGTCAGCGGCGCTAGCGTGGGCGTGCGTAACGGAAGAGAGACCGGGAGGCCGATTGACGATGACAGGATCCAGTTGATATTCAAAGATGATCAAAAGGATCTCGGTGTCCCTTAGTTAGACGGTCTCCCTGCTCACCTCGTCGTAGCCGAACAGCCAGAACCGGGGCGTTTGGTAGTGCTTGTCATACGAGATGATGCAGTCGTACGTCCGCACCTGGAGGAGGTTTTGTCCGACCGTGGATTTGACCTCGTCGCTATGAGTGTTCAGCGGGTATCACCTCGGAGCGGATTGAGAGCTTTGAGTCACCCCAAGGATGGCTTGTCAGCCACACTTGAGCTTGAGACAGGCAGCTATATCCCATCGCCAAAAAACACTCACGCGCTCGGATGCACAATCTTCACCGCCGCATCGTCCTCCTCCTCCAGCCCAGCCCCCTCGTCATCCATATCGGGAATATCATCCATATCTGGGATCTCTTCTTCGCCCGCAACTTCCTGCTTGTCGGACAGACTGAGGTTGGCGATCCCGCCTGTTGCGCCTGCGGAGGACGGACCAAGCGTGGGGGAATCGGAAATGTCGGGGATCTCGGTAATGGTTTGGTCGGCGGATGTGGGGGCTAGACGAGGGGTCAGAGGGGTTTCACCAGGTAGGGTGGAAAGGGCCAGAGGGAAATGGGGAAGGATGGTCAAGGAGAGGAGAGGTAGCTCAGACTTATATCGTGAAGCATGTTCAACGGGGGAGGGATGTCATTTTCGTATGAACAATCCTGCTCACCTCGTCCAATGTGCGTCGTCACCCATTCCTCATCCTTACCACGCTTCTTCCCGTCCGGTCCAGCAGCTTCCTCAGCCTGAGAGGAGTCAGCACAGGACAAACTCGACATCGTTACCCTGGCACGTTGGGTAATCACGACGAAAGGACCCTGCACTGACCTCGTCAAGGAAGGACATGAGCTTCTCGGCATCCTCGTCTGCGTCGGTGTAGTTCACGGCGGTAGCTCTCCGGAGGCAGGGTACTACGCGGAGGATCAGCGGGCCACCTACCACAGCGGTGATTCAAGTGCGAGCCGGATGACGAGCGGACGGGTGGACCCACCGTTACGCGTGATGAGGTATTGCTTGTCCGCTGGGAGGAAGTCTCTGGCACGAGACGAGTCTCCCTTTTCCCTGTGAATGTCAGCCCCCAGGGGATCCGCGCTAGTCATCGAACGCCGATGCTGGCGCCGAGACCGCGACTGACCATTGCCAGACAGGGAACTTGAACGTCAAAAAGTCACCCGCAGCGACAAACTCCTCTGAGCACGGTCAGCACCAGAGCGACCAGACGCGTGACAGCTTTCGGTAGCTGTCCTAGTCGCCGAGTGACTGACCCGGAGTGATCCTCCCGTGTTCCTTGAACTTGCTTTCCCGCAGGACCTGTTCAGCGCATCAGACATGGAAGCCCAAGACGTTGGGGACGGGTGGCAACGCACAGGCGAGAGATAGTCCCTGACCGCCCAGTACTGGGTCTACGGGAATGATCAGCGCGACACTCGGGCCGAGGTGAGGGAGGAGAGGGGTCACCTGTATAGCTAGGAGTGAGCTGTTCATGCTGATGATGAGTGAGAGGTGGGCGGGAGGATGAGAAGAGAAGAGAGGAGAAGAGATAGCGAGGGATGAAACGCAACGACCCAGAGTGGTGACGGTGGGTGCGCCTGGTCACCACGCGTCGGGCCGATTATCCGGGGCCCCGAATCTTCCCACGTGGCGTTTTTGATTCCGTTCATCCCATCCATCCTGGGGCTGACTGACTGACTTTTGGTCAGCCGGCGTCTTTGCCGACCTGCCTGGCTGTTAACCTGTCCTCGACTGAACCATCTGTCTCCCTTACCTCCTCATCATCAACAACCCACCTGCCATCCCGCTCTCTTTGTGCATAGGTACCTGTTTCGGCTGCCGCGTCCACTCCTAGCCCACGGGGAGCTCAATCCTTCTGTCACTCGTTGATCCCCGGCGACTTTGTCCGCCGTATCTCAACCTTCCCACTGCAACTTTTCGACGACCCTCAACTTTCGCGGGCCCGCGACAGACGACTCTGCCTACCGCGACAGACGACTCCGCCTATCACACCCAACGAGTCCGAGGAGAGGTCGTCATCATGGGCGATACGGCTGATGAGGAGCTCCCGCCGAGTAAGCTGGGGACGAAGGAGCATTGGGATATGGTGTACCAGTGGGTTATCTTCCTTCGTGAAAAGGCGATGGCGCCATGGCGGAACGGATGGCGCGCTGGGAAGCTCTGAAGGAGAAGGCGCTGACGTGCTCAGACGCGAGGTCCGGGTCTTCGACGAGGTCGGAGACGAAGGCGAGGTGTGGTGAGTCCCGAGTCCTCCTGACTCTAGTTAAGCCAACTCCAATCTTCGCGGCTCTTGTATCTCCAGCTTCCCGCTTACCCCTTCGTCAGGTTCGGCGAGTCGTCCGTCACCAAGATGCGCAACTGGGCAGTCAACCATCTGCCCCCCTCCCCAGCTCCTCTTCGGGTACTAGAATGCGGCTCCGGAAACGGCACCCTCCTCCTCTCCTTCCTGACTACCCCTTCCACCTCTGCCCGGCCCGACCCAACCCCACAATCGTTCCACCTCACCGGGATCGACTACTCGCCCCTCTCTGCGACCCTCTCCGCGCAGATCGAGTCGGCCCGCCGGACCTCTCTCGAAGAAGACGGAGTGGACGAGGATGAGGAAGCAATCAACCCCGTTGAGGTCGAGTGGCGCACGGCGGATCTCCTCCGCAAGGACTTTGGAGGGGAACAGTGGGATTTGGTCATGGATAAAGGGACGTTTGATGCGCTCGCACTTTCTCAGGAGGAGGTGACCGAGAGTGGAGGGAGGTTACCTAGCGTCGTGTATCCCGAGAGGGTCAGTAGACTCGTCAAAAAGGGAGGGTTCTTCCTCATCACGAGCTGCAACTTCACCGAGGAAGAAGTCAAGCGCAGATGGACAAAGGATGGGCTAGGTGAGCAATTCGCGGCGTCGTTGCTCCCTTTCTGCTTGGTTGCGAAAACGGGACGCTTGCTGATGGAATCGTCAGGCTTTGTATTCCAGTGAGCATTGTCACTCGACGCTCGACTAGTGTGACCACCCGCCAAGACGCTCGATCCACTGACGCAGACGCAGCTCGGCACTCCCACATCCGTCATACTCCTTTGGAGGGAAGAAGGGGACAACACTCTGCACCGTCGCTTTCCAGAAGGTTTTGGATCTGCCATCGGGAGCCTCCGGCCAGTTGGGCAGCGTGTCCACCCCACTCCCCACTAATGGCGGATCCTCGTCCGCAACTGGTGTTTCGACCAATGGACATACCCGTGTGGACGAGAATGAGGATCTGTTCATCTGCATCGACGTGGGTATCAGTCCTGACTGACAGGGTTGTCGTTTGTCGGTCTGTCGGGTCGGGCTGAGCGCTGACGAGCCAGTGCGGCGGCACCAAAACGGAAGTCGCCATCGCGGGTTCAAGCAGCGGATTGATAGCTCGCGCAATAGGCGGGACAGGGAACATGGCCGAGGTGAGTGACTCCGACGGGAAAGCCTCGAAGCCAACCTGACACTACCTCGGGTTGGACTGCAGCTCTCGTACGAGATGTACGCGACCTCTCCCTCCTTGCCAGGAGTCATTGCTGGGCGAGGACATTGCTGATAAGACGCAGAATCGCCGCGACCGTGCTTGATGCGATTGAGAAGCTTCCCGACGCATACCGGCCGAAGACGAATGGCGCGTCAAGCAAGCCTCAGAATGGGGCGATGAAGTCTCCAGTTCACTTCGCGGATGTCTGGGTCGGGGTGAGTTGAGGACACGAAAATGCACCGCCAATCCCCCATAACGCGCTGGTTACAAGTCAGGATCAGCTCACTGATACGGCCAGATCTCGGGATGCGACACCCCGCTGGACCAGTCACGAATGAGCGAGCTGCTCAGTCCGTTCTTGTGAGTGCGACCCCGCTCACTCTACGGACTCTCTCGGCATCTCGGGCTCTCCGAGCCGTCTGTTATCTCCTGCCCCAGCCTCGTTGGCTTGACGAGAGCTCTCCACTGACCAAATTCAGTGGCCTGCCATCCGTGCCGATCCTGAACGACGCGCACCTCCTTGGCGGGGCGCTCCTGACACATCATTGTCCCTGGGGCGTCGCCGTCATTGCTGGAACAGGCTCCGTCGTGGTCGCTCTGGATGTGAGGGAGGACGGGGATGTCACTCAGATAGGGCGTAGAGGAGGGCTGGGGTATCTACTTGGCGACGACGGTTCAGGTGAGCAAGCGTACATTCTTATCCTCATCCTCATCACCATCCTCATCCTGATTTTCCCTTGCCTCTTTCACATGTGACTGGCTTGTGAGACACAAGGGCAAGAAAGACTTGTCGATCCGAGAATGCCCGAGCTGATGGTATGCTCCGCAGCGTTCGACCTGGGACGATGTGCGATCAGACATGCGACGGACGACTTTGATGCGGGGTTGGAAGTCGAGGGCGGGTTGGCGCAGACGATCAGGGAGCATTTCGGGGTGGATCAGACGGGCGAGGTGCTCGCAAAAGTGGTGAGTGGCACGGGGATCTTGTCTCGATCAACGGTGTGACCCATCCCACCCCGGCCACCTCGACGAATGAACAGATCTGGGTCTTCACTCACCGGTCCATTCCTGTGCCATTGCCCTTCTTCCCTTTCTTCTTTCGGTGGAGTCGCGGCGGGCCACACCAATGTGTCTGGACCCCAGAGTTGATGGATTGTTTCTCGCAGTACGACCTCGACCCCTCGCTCTCCCCTATCGACGCGACCAACGAGCGCAAACTCCGCATATCGTCCCTCTCCCGACCGATCCTCCAGGCGTTTAGTCGGCCCACTCCGGATCCGTTGGCTGTGCGCGCGGTGCATGACGCCGCGAAACCGCTGGTGGAGAGTATCGTTTCGATGGTGCGCCAAGTGGAGCGGGAGTCGGTCACAGCACGAAGGTCGCGAACGAACGGTACCGGAACAGAGGATGGGGAAGAGGCAGGGAAACACACGAACACGGAAAAGAGGCGACAAGTACGTGACGCAGGACTGGTCATGGGCGGAGGAGTCATTCGGCAGGATGAGTATCGGCGAGTCGTGCTGGACATGCTGAGGGACAGAGGCGTGGTGTTTGGGAAGGAAGCGACGGTGGGGGATGTGGCGGCGGAGGGGGTTAGAGGGCTGGTGGAGAAGGCGAGGGTGAGGGGGTAAGGAGTGCAGCGGGGGAGCGGGGGAGCTGGAGTAGGGATATCACGGGAAAGGCGGGGCGAGGCGACCAGCACAATGTCAACGCAAAGGGATCGATCCGAGGCGAGATAACATTGGGCGCTTTCGTTTTCCATAGTCGAGTCTAGAGGGTAGATTATACGTACCTGGTACGTCTGCGCGCTAGGTGTGTAGGGTACTGGCCCATGGTTCAGGCATACTCTATGCATCCGCGGATATCATGTTCAAGTCTACACGCGCATCGCAATTGGTTCTTCGGGCCACTGTCATCGAATACGGAAATCGCGTCTCATCCTGGGGACGCACCAAGGTAAAATCTATCCTTCCCATTTTATCTCTACTCGTTATCCTCGCGCTCTACTTGTTGTCCTCTTCCGCTTGAGACCCCATACGTGGCCCTCTTCCATTTTGGACCTCATCCTGCGCCGAAACCGCAGCTGGAGTCCAGCTACAGCTGTCTCGCTGTCTCGCCTGCACGATCTCGATTCGACCCGACACGATTCGTCTGCATCACACCCCCACCTCCCCCTCTCCACCTCAACTGCCGAACCCATGATCCTCACCCTCCCCTCGGGTTTCCTCCACTGAACAGACATCGTGCCTCCCCTCGCAGAGAGCTGGGACACTTTGAGAGTGGACGCGAGGGGGTCGAGCGGGTCGTCTCCGGAAGGGACGTAGGTTCCACCTGTAGAGGCGGTGGAGGTCGTGGAGAACGCGGCGGTCGGGTGGGCGGCGCACAGGCGGGAAAAGGCGGCGGTGAGGTAGTATGGTATAAGAGCGCAGTGAGCCGAGCCGGTCTGTCGGTGTGGGCAGCGAGCCGTACCATGAGGGAGGGGGAAAGAAGGGGGGGGGGGGGGGGTTGGCAGGTCAGAACGGGTATGTCAGGAGATGACGGAGGAGGAGAGTGGTGAAAGAGGACGGAGAGGACAAGGGTGAGGAAGTAGAGGCAGGGAGGGAGAGAAGGACGGAACAGGTGAGGCGAAAGTCCGGGAGGATCGAAAAGACCCAAGATTGGGTATCGCAGATGGAGGAGGAGGTAAAGGAAGCAGATCGTCAGCTCGGTTCGGTATGGCCTCGATACTAAAAAGAGTGCCGAGGCGCAACCAATGGTTGCAATGTGCGTGGTGTAAATGTTGATCTAGGAAGTGGAGCTGCCTTTTCCACCACTTGTACTCACCGCGGTATCCTCATAGCTGTGGCCCGGGGCCGTGCCAAATACTCGCGAATGGATGTGCGCGGGGGACCTGGCGGGGTCCGCGAGCTGGGTGAGGAGGAATTGTTTCGGGGAGATTGCGTCCTGGGACGTTAGTACGATGCTTGTACGGTAGGCTGAGGAGCGTGTTGAGGCACGAGATGAAGCCGCTGTTTCCCTGCTCCCACATCTAACTCTTTCCGAGTGACCGGGTTTACGGGGAGTGCGAGCATCACATGAAGGAGAGCCGGCAGGACGACTCACCAGCCTGGCCGGATCAATCTTGATCGCCTTGAGGTCCGCGCCGCTCGCGAGCTCTACGAGCACATACGTCTCACTCTCCTCGACATTCACCACCTCGTCTTCTTTCCATCCCTCCGAAGCCCTCTTGATCGAGCTCATAATCTCTGCATACCTCTCCGACCCTTTCGGGACCGTTTGGAACCCCCTCAACTCGGGGAAATCCAGCGCCACGACCTCCCGTCCAGAGTCGAACGGGTCGGAAACGAGAAGCGCCGAGACCTCACCGTGATATCGCGTGAGATACCGAAGGTGCTTTACCCCACCGAGAGATTCGAAGAGGTAGGAAGACAGCGCGAGCGTGGCGTGTCCGCACAGAGGAGCCTCGCCGTCGGGGTGGAACCACCGTAGTGCGTAAGACGGGGTTGGGCCGATGGAAGTGGTCAGGCCAGGCTCGGATTTGGAGGACGGAAGAGGGACGGGAAAGGCCGTCATGGGGAGGCCGAAGTGTTTCGCCACGGACAGGAGGCAATCATCGGACGGGAAGAGTCCGAGAAGGTCGTCGGTGCTCAGCTCCGTGGGAGGGGCAGCCGGAGCGGGGAGCGGCACCACCGCGGCGGGATTGCCGGACTCGCGAGTCGTGGTGAAGGCATTGAGGATGGTGTAAGGGAGTTTGACGCTGGCCATGGTGTGTGGTGTGCGTGTGATCTGAGCACTGTGGAGTGAACGCTGGGTGTAAGAATGGTGTTGAGCAGCTCCAAAGTGTTGAGTCGAGTTCGCAATCGACCATTGACAGTCCCCCAATCGAGTCGTATCTCGTCGTGGACGACCTCCACCGGCAGGAATGTACCAGATGTGTGTGTGGCACCGCCACACTCTCGGCGATATCGGAGTAACCCCCCGCCCCCCCTGGATAGAGTTACCCTGATTGTTTCTCCGCCACGCGCGCGACTGCTTTCCTGGCGCAAACAACCCAAAGTGGTAGCTCAACTCGGCCAAGCAGCCACACCACCCAACGAGCAGCATCCCATCCCTCATCCTCTTGCATACTTGCATCGCACCGCACCGCTGGTAATAGTATTGGATCAACAACAACGACGACCACACAACGACTCCACTACACAGCGGACACACCGCGATCGACAACGACAACGACAACGAGCAAGTTCGGTGGTGCAGTGCGGTGCCGTGCCGTTGTTGAATGACGTTCCACCAGGACCCCCGGAACTGAACCCAGTTGACTTGTTGACATCTAAACACATCGGTTTCTCCCACACGCAAGTCGTCTTCTTCCGCCTCATCTTCTCATCACCCCTGTTCCTCGCCACCCAACTGCTCAGAGTCACTCTATCCACCCACAACACCGATACAACTGCCAATCCTCCTCCCATTCCCAAACTCACAACAACACCTCGTCTCCTCACGTCGTCTGACACTCACACCACCGCCTTCCACATTCCTTGACGTGCCCATCATGCCGTTCACCGTCCTGACACCTCTCCCAGCGTCCGCTTCCAGTTCTTCATCACTCAACGACATGGCCTCTTCCTCGCCCCACCCGTCTCCCGGCACCCGCCTCAACCTGCACAACGGCACCGCCGTCTCCAAAGCCGCCCGCGACTCCATCATCAACTCGTCCGCAAAGGGTTGGTCCCCGCTGCAAATCAACAAGCGGGACAGCGTCTCCTCCCCGCTCCGTCCTTCGCCCAACCCTTCCGACGACGCGGGCTCTTCCTCCACTTCCACTGCGACTGGCGAAGGCCCCCGAAGAACTTCGAGCAGCTTCAAGCACGTCACGAGGAACTCGCTGGTGATGAACTCGCCATTCAAGAACCCGTCCACCGTCCAAGGCGCTCAGGCGGCGGGGATCCACGTCGAGAGGAGCACAGAGGTCATTCACGAGCGTCGTAGTCCCGGGAGAGCGTTGGGTCAGGCAGCGAGCGCGGCGATCGGGGCACCGAACACTCCCAAAGCAGCTATTGGTTTGGGCATCTCGGCAAAACCCAGGTCGGCGAGCCGCACACCCAGCGGATCAGCCGTCAGCGGGACGAGGAAGGTGTCCAATGAGCGGAAGGTCGCTTTCCCGAGCGTCTCGTCGAGGGGATCGCCAGGCGAGCGGAAAGTCTCGGGAAGCAAGGAGAACGAGTCGCCTGATATCCGACATGGCAAGCGAACCCCTCGCCAGTCCGCGGCGTTCAGAGTTCTCAAGCAGGAGGCTTTGGTTTCAAAGTCGCCGTTCCTCAGCTCCAAGCGGGTGCCCTCTGGCGGCGAGCCATCTCCAAAGACCGTTCCCGACGACGTCTTTGGGTCCCCGTCTCCCTCGCCACGACGAGTATCTCCCTCCACCCGTAAAGTCTCGCCGGGGAAGCGTAAAGCCTCTCCGGGCAAAATCGCCCGCATGAGCGACTCCCACGCCACGCCTTCTCCACCCCGACTCTTCTCCAACCAGATTCCCGGACCGTCCCCTCTCAGCAGACGTTCCATCGACGAGCCGACCCCCGTCGCAACGCCCTCCAAGTCCGCCATGACTCCCTCGCGCCGACTGCGCGGGCCTCGCGGCGCGGAACTCACCGACACGCCATCGAAGAGCAAGACGGTGACGTTTCAGAGCATACCTGACGTGAAGGAGTTCGAGCGGATGTCTGTCGAGGGGAGTGTGGACGGATCGTTTGACGTGGACCACGAGCATGAGCACGAGGCCGATTGGGTGGACGATAATGTCATGCGCGGCGGTGAGCTCGAGGAGATCCTAGAGGACTCGAACGATATCGACCCGCTCAACTCGGCGCTTCATGACCTCCGTCTGTCCCAGCCGAGGGATTCCAACAATCCTTCGCCTTCGGAGGACGACCACTCGGCGAACCATCACGACGAAAGCACCACAGCCGACTTTGTCAACACGCTCATCGAAGAGGGTCTCTTCTCCCCACCGCAGATGCCTACTCCTGCAATGGACGACCAGCCGAGCTTCGAGCAGGAACCGGACGAGACGCCTCAGCTGTCCACACCGTCTCTCGGCGACCCTCTGCACGCCACTCCGCTCTTCGCGACTCTCGCGGACGTGCCGAAGTTCGAAGACAACGACGAGGCTGGAATCCCATTTGGTCGGACCCATCACGCCGAGCGAGTGGCTCTGGCTCACGCTCGTCCTTCGATCCACCAGGCCTCACCGCCCCCCAGCACGCTTCCGAAGGGGGACAACACGATGCTTCTCAACGCCAATGCCGCGCAGCCGGCCGTGCCACATCGCCAATCGCCCAGCGCTCCTCTCTCGCACCAGGACGGCCCGATGCAGGATCCATTCATTACCATCCAAACTGCCACATCTGCCATTTCTCCCCCACGCGCCCGTGACGAGGGCGGTGTACCCCTTGGTCGGACGAGTCATGCCGAGCGCATCCTTGCGGCAAGGACCCTCGCGACGCAACAACTGGGTCTCGGTATGCCTGGGAGGAACCCGAGTCCGGCAAAGGCGCCGCTGCAGCCCAGAGCAAGGGACGAGGACGCGCAGAGTGAGAGCGGGAGTGAGGGGAGAGTCGAGAGATCATGTTCGATTCGAGCTTTGACATGGTGGGAAGAGACGAGGCGCCTCCGCCAAGGGGCTCGAGCAAGGGATGGGAGGCAAGTAATGGCAGTGGCGGAGCCGAGACGCCGAAGAGAGGGTTGCCGAAGCCTCCGGCGCCGAGGGTCGAGCAGGTCAGATTGCCGAGTCCTGTGTCACGCCGCGCACCAGAGCCGGAGAAGAAGGTTGAGAAGAGGGTGAGTGCGCGCAGACTCGTCGAATGGAGGCGGTACCGGCTGACGAGACCAGGCGAGCAAACTCGACTTCTCTGGCTTCTCCCTCCCCTTTATTGGCAACGTATCGCCCTTCTTCTCCAGCGGAAACAGCGTTCCGGACCCCGTCGTTCCTGCACCGACCGACAAATCGTCTCCCTCGGTCAAGTCTGCGTCTTCAGAGGAGGAGAGACCTCTCACCCCGCCTCCGCCGATGGTTGACCGTGCCAAGACGGAGAGCCCGCACCGCATCCCGAGCTTCGAGTTTGAGGAGATCAGCCTCACCTCGGTTGGACCCCAGGGGGTTCAGAAGGCGACGGTGACCTCCAATTCCATCTCGCCGATCAAAGCCAGTTCCTCTGAAGAGTTTGGTGCAACACGTGATCCCACGGCAGAGTCGACAAACACAAAGGTCCGACAGAGGATCTCGAGGGAGATGATACGCGAGACTATCAATCAACGGATCGCGGATGGCTCGATCTCGCGACGAGGAAGTAGACCCACGAGCATGATTGAACCCCCGAGGCAGCAGGATAAAGGGTCCAGACCCGCGAGCGTGATTGGCAAGTACTCGACCTCGATCGAACCACCTCAACTCTCCGTGACGCCCCACGCTTCGTCGTACCGCGACCCGTTCGACAGTCCTGCCGGAGACGCAGCACCGTCCACAGCTCGCGGCAATGGCGTGCCAATGGCGAAATCGCTTACCACCGACGCCGCACCATCCCGAGAGGACAAGGATCCCCAGCAGCGTCTGCGCGGACACAAGCAGAGTCAATCCCTCTCTGCCCCGGCGCATGTGGTGCTTCGTCAGAATTCGAAAGACGGGATCATCACCGAGCCTCAAAGCTCTTTGGATCGATTGGCACAGGGTTTTGTGCCCGATGCGGCGAGCCAGAAGTCGGGGCGATCAGCCGAGTCGAGCGCGGGGTCGAGTCGCAGTGCCGCGATGGGTCCCACCGCCAGTCCATTTAAGCCAGTCTCCATTCTCAAACATGCCACGTCCGCGCCCGCCTCGTCCTCGTCCTCGAACTCGTCCAAAGCGCTCCCCAAGGCTCCCAAGCCCGGTCCGAACTCGGGCTCGGGCTCGAGCTCGAGCAGGGCCGTCGAGTTTCCCGAACCACAGCCAATGTTCCCGCCCAAGGGAGAGCTCATGCCTCCTCCTACTCTCTCACCCCCAACCCCTGCTCCATTCAGGGATGACCTCATGCCCGATCAGAATTCGGTACGAAGTCCGGCGATGTCGTCAGTCGCCGAGCACGGCGTGGCGGAGAGAGAAGCGGCGATCCCGGCAAAGCGGAAGGAGAAGGAGAGCATGGCTGTCAGTGCGGCGAGCGCGGGCAGTAAAGGTAGTAGGAGGAGTAGGAGGAGTGTTTCCCTCGGCGGACTCGATGGGGATGAGGTGGTGAGTGCGATTTGGTGCCGTGTCTGGGTCTGATGTAAGATCGAGGAGGAGGCTAGGGGTCAGGGGTTTGTTGCACGCGGGTTCCGGCTGATGAAGCAGATCAAGGACTTCAGAAATCGACAGCCGAGGTTGACCCTGGGACTCGGTGATCAGCAAAGCATCGCCGAGGCGTTCAGCGAGGAAGCCGCCAACATCGGATCGAACGTGAGTGCAGGAACTCCGCTTTGTCGATGCTTCTTCCCTACCCGGTGATTGTTCGCAAATAGCACTGTGGCTGACGATGTACCCAGCGCGCGTACAAGGTCAAGGAGAAGCCCAAGGTTCATGCGAGCTTTGACAGGATTGCGCACTCCAAAGCTGGAGACCTTGATACGGGCAAGGCGTGGCGGTCGCTCAGGCGTCCCTCGGACATCGTGAGTGGCTCGATTCCGTGAACTTTCGTCAGCAGTGGCAGTTGCTCTCAGATGCGCGCGTTGTCATTGGGATCGGTATTGCGATTGCAATGAGGCCCAGGCTGATTCCGAATTCTAGAACGAACATGCGGCTGAGCTCCGAGCGATGAAGGCTCGCGAAGCCTCAAACGGCAAGGCGAGCGGCACAATCTTCGTCAAGGGTGAGTGTGGAGGGTATCTCGCATTTCCTGGCGTGGCGTCTCCGCCTGTGCCTTTGATTACTTTGCTGTGGCCGCGCTGACCTGGGCAGTACTCGGTATCGAAGGTCTGCAGATCCCTCTGCCCGAGCAGCCGACGTACTTCTGCGTTACGCTTGACAACGGCATCGACTACATCCGTACGCCATACACCCAGCTCGCCGAGGGTGCGAAGGTCAACCAAGAGTTCTCGCTGTGAGTGTCGCCGTGTCGAGGGGACTGTTCGGACGTGAATCGAAGTAATGCCTGGGAAACCCGCTGACGGGACCCAGTGTGGAGCATCCCAACTTTGAGTTCTCGCTGTCCCTCGATATCCGACGGGACCCGCACATCCTCAAATCGCTGCACGAGATCAACAACAGGTCCGCGTCGCTGGCCAACAGCTCGCAGGCCTCGCTCGCTACGACCGTCGCATCCCCTGCCAAATCTTCCGGCGGGTTCCGAAACCTCTTTGGCTCCCCTCGCAAGGCCAAGTCGTCGATCGCGACCTCACTCGCCGCGTCATCCAAGAGCAGCCGATCCGCTTCGAGCCAGCCTTCTGCCCCGGTCATCGCTCCTCAGCCGCCCAAGGACACTATTGCTCGTTACCTCGCCACTCCCCAGAGCAGCACCATCGCCAAGACTCACGTAGCATTCAAGCCCGTCGCGAAGAACTGCGAGGCGCGAGTCCTGGAGATCAGGTATCCGATGTTCGCGATGTTCAAGGGCGAGCCGGACCGACCTGGGCCGCACGAGCTGCCAAAGGTGCCCAACCAGCCGCGCAAGCAGTTGGCGAAAGTCACGCTGCAGATGTTTAGGCTGCCGCCTCTTCCCGGTGTGCGACCGGAGGACCTGCCGCAGTGCATCGACGAGTGTTTGAGGGGTATTCGACACCATGCGTGGCACACTTGCGAGTATCACGAGGGGATTCTTACGCAGGAAGGAGGTGATTGCAAGGTGAGCGAACGCGAAGATTATGGGCAGACCCAAAAGCTTGGCTTGGTTATTACGGTGCGAAGATGGGCTGACTGATCCTCTTCCACAGATCCCCCGCAGGCGAATGTTCAAGCTCATCGGCGGTACACTCGTCGCCCAAAACGAAGTGACCCGCAAGGAAGTCGCCTCGATAGACCTCCGCAAGGCGCTTCAGGTGGTCGACCTCAACCCGAACGCGAGTCCAAAGTCGAGGGTGACGCGCGTGGACGACGAGGAGGAAGGATGGGTCGCCAGGCCGAGGAGCTGGAGGGTCGTGTTTGCCGATGGGGAGGGGATTGTGTTTAGTGCCGACAAGGAGGAGGACAAGGTGACGTGGTGAGTGCGGCGCGGCGCGGCGACATTACGGCTCTGCATCTTCCACAACTCGCATCTTCATTCTCTCTTTCCTGCCCAATGTCCCTCCTACCTCCTCAGTGAAGAGCCGGGTGGAGGCGTCTCGGATCCTCCCGTCCCGCGCGGTGCGATGCCGTGCACTGCAGTGCAGGTCGACTGACTCCGTTGCAGGATGCAGACCCTCGACGGGCTGATTGGCAAGATCCCGCCCAATCCACTCTGGGCAGAACTGCTTTCGGAGAAGATGAAGGAGCGCGACGCGAAGGAGAAGGACCGGGAGGGGAAGAGGAGCACGAGCCGATCGTCGCTCGCGAAGGAGGCGATGGGGGAGGGAAAGCCCAGGGCGGCGTCTAGGGCTGAGAGGGCGTAGAACGCGAAAGGACCGGTACGACCTCGGACGATACACACACATACAGTGTCGTTGAGGTTGTGTCGAGCCGCGCGGTGATATCCTATCTTCTCATGTTTAATATGGGCTCCGATCCTGTGTATAGCATAACACGTCTGCACGTCTGCACGTCTGTTTCACGTATACGTCTTTTTGGATAGGTCGGTAGCATGCGAGTGAGTATGCACATTCACATTCACGTTCTTGGTGATCTCTTGGTCCAAGGCGTGCAGGTGAGCGCCGACAAGACATGGTGTCGCGTCGAGGATCCCACCTGACCATCACTCGCAAGATCCGCGACGTGACATATCTACGTGGGGAGCCCGCGCTGCCGTCAAGACAAGCTAGTATTGTTCTACTCTACGAGCAAAGTCCATACAGTATTTACGATCCGGCGAAGTTGGCTGCGTCGCCTCGCTGGCACGGCGTACTCGCACTTGAGCCAGGTGGTGCCGCTTACTGGCAGTTGAGCCAGATGTTGCCGTGCGACTGGACCAAGTCCCAGTAAGGCATCGTGTTCTGGAAGTAGATGACGGGGACTTCGTCGGGTGCGTCGAGCGGGTATCCGGTGAGGTTGCACTGGGGTGATCAGCCGGATTCGGTTCTCCATTGGTTCAATGACACGCAACGCTGACCAACACGAAAACGTGGAACTCGTGAAAACGAGACGAGACGAGACGAGTCGAGCCGAGTCGAGCCGACCGAGTCGTACTCACAGTAACCGTCTTGACCGCCGTGGTGTTCTGCCACGAGTTGGCAGGCCCATCGAATATCTCGAGGGTGATGATCGACGATGAGTTCGTGCACGTCCTTGACAAGCTCGTGGACCCGTTGCCGAACACGTACGAAGCGGAGTTCTGCCACGGGACATCGACCGTCACTTTCGTCTGGTTCTGGGCTTCCACCATGATCTGCGTGGCGTTCCAGGTGGAGTTGCATGTCGACATGACCGGCGCGGTGATGCATTCGATGTCGATCGGGTCCGAGGTGAGGGTCAGGTTGAGCTCGTACCATGGTTCCTGGCCGAGGATGTTGACGGTCGGATGGGTGTCGTTCTTCGAGACGAAGCCCCACATGGCACACTGCGAACCGTTTCAGTAAGCGAATCCGGATGTCGAGTACAACAGCAGAGAACAGTGCGGATTGCAGGTGGATGTGCGGGAATGAGAGTGAGCAGCGTGACAAGCTGCAACACGCGCACGGTACTCGTAGGTGTTCGTGTTTAGCGAAAGAGTTGGGAGTGGAGGAAATCAAAACCCCGCTCTGATTCGCACTCACATTGACGATCTGTGCGGGCTCGGCGGTTGTCGGGTTGCTGCCGTCCGGGTAAGTCATGATTGAGAAGAAGTAATCGTAATCGTCAACAGCGGTGGTTGTGTAATAGTTCCTCTCGATCGGTCCCATCGTCAGGTTTCCGGTGGTCATATCCTGCACACCGGTCAGGTATGAGTGTCACAAAACATGTCACTGGCTCCCCCCCCCCCCCCCCCCCCCCCCCCCCCGCGGTGCTTTGCCACCCCGGTCGATCGCGCCCAAATACTGTACGATGGGGTGGCACCGCTCGCTGGATTCTGGATCCTGACAGTCCGCCTCGTGGTGCGGTGCCCACTCACGACAAAGCCGACGTTGGAGGGGACCTCGAAGTAGATATCCCCGTTCGTGCCGCCCTCCACGCATGAGACACTGATACCTTGCGCTGCGAGGTCGGTGCCGGCGCCTCCTTCAAGCCAAGGGGACTGCGTCACGGCTGTCAGACTCCCGACAAAGGCGGTTTCGTTGGTTGGGAAGCCGTAGATGTCGCACTGGCAAGGAAAGCCGGCGGTCAGCGCGGGTGCTCGCTTGGGCACTAGCCCGACTCCCACTCGGAAAGAACAGTTGCAGTATGACCATCGCTACTGCAACGACAACAATCGCAGTGCCGCACGTACTCTCATAAATGACGTTGGGTTGGCTTTCGTCCAGTCGCGTTGGTTTGCCCACTGAGCGACCCAAACCTCGGACGTCTGGCCACAGATCTGATTGTTCGCGAAATAGACCGGACCGGTCGCCCAGGCGTTGTCCCCGTTGTAGAATCCCGTGTACGCGGGGAACGTTATGTTGTAAGCGACTTGGGCGGTTTGGTTGCCTGTGCACGCGACTGATGGATAGGGGAAGGGGTTGGTCGTCGTCGTGCTGACTACCGAGGCGGAGACCGCGCCTGAACCTGCAGCGGAAGTGGCTGTGCCGGTGGCTTGCCCAGTACCTTAGAGTGTGGGTGTGACCGTCAGCGGTGCAACGTACAGTATGGGCAGTATGGGGAGTCTGATGATGCTCTGAGGCTCTGGCGACCAGCAAGAGGTTTGACTTACCAGTGAGCACTCCAGATGACGCAGAGACAACGCCCGTCGCCGTCCCGCTAGCGGCAGCGGACACGGCCGATCCCGAATACGAATACGTACCGCTAGCTGAAACACCGGAGACGCCGGAGACGCCGGAGCCCGTCGCAGAGGCAACGAAAGTGTTGCCCAAGCTGGTGAGCACCGATCCGCTCGATGCGGCCACACCGCTCGCACCGCTGGCGGAAATGGCGGAAGTGACGACGCCGCTGCTGATGCCACTCATACTGGACGCACTTCCTGAGACGTAGGTTGTCGACCAAACAGTCAGAGTCGAGGTGTTGGTGACTGTTGCGGTCTGGGTGTTGGTCACAGTAACCGTGCTTGAGACGCAGCTTGGTGTGTCCCGTGCGTCGAACTTGTGGGGGGTCTGTGGCTCTTCAGCTTAAGTCACTTTAATGGTACTGTAAGATTGCTTTGTACAGTCAAGTGCCACTCACGAGCCCTTCGACACCTGATGATGTGGCGGACGCGACCCGCGTGCAGCCGCTGACCAGGACCAGTAGGAGGACAGAAACAAGCATAAGCCGGTGTAGGAGCCGGATCTACCGTGCTCGCGTGCTCGTGCTGGAAATTATGCTCTGATGACAGACCAGGCTGTCGATTATGAGGTGAAGAGGTCAGAGCTGTGTACCGTACCGTACTGGGGCTGTACCTGTGTCCGAGCACAGTACTGTATGAGTGGTGACGAACAGGAGCCACCGCGCCTCGACTGCACACCTCATATACACGAGATACCTCTTCACATGAGACAACCCATTTCGGGTGCCCGAGAGCGATACCCTCCTTTCGCACCCTTTGTCCCGAAACATCAACGACGACAAAGGACGTCGAGATAATCGACAACTCCTGGCCGGGTTGTTTGTTTCGATATGTACGACTTCTGTATCACGATCATCCGATCCCCGAACTTCACACGGTACAGTACAAGTACATAGTTGTTACTGAACGGCTCGGATGAATCTGCGACACTGTCGAGATCAAAGGGGGGTCCCTGGAGAGATTTGTTATCGGCTTGCTTTGTCATCTCTTGTCTCGGGTCTACAGTATGTATCTGTCATCCCCGCTCACTACACGAGGCGGGTCATATGGTGCCCTAGCAACGAGTTACAGGACCCATGTGCATGACTCGAGTGCCAACAACCTCTCTACATACTGTACAAGTACATACTGTACATACGTACGAGTGCAGTACTCGTACACACCGAACGGGTGACTGTGGCACAATACGGGGCGTGTGCTGCCGAGTAAATAATACTTGTATAGCGTACTCGTACAGTACGCGTCCAGCACTCGTACTCTTACTAGATGGAGCACCCGTGCAAGCTCTCAACGCCGTCACGACGTTGTGCAGTCCATGTACATGTCCCCGTATTCCTGCAGGAGCGACCAGTGCGGTGGCGTGTTGATGAACATCACGGTGGGTGTCTCGCCACCTGCGGGGTATCCGCTCAAGAGGCACTGCGCGGCTCAGCGACGTCAAGTCTTTTCTCTCCCTTTCGGTAGACAGCGGACCGCAGGGCGACGATGAAGTGCGGGGCGTTCGGCGTTCCCGCTGTACGGTGGTACGGTGAAGGAATGGAGGGTCAAGTGGCGGGCTCGAACTTACCATGAGATTCGCGATAGCCGGGGTTGTCGATATGTCTGCGCCCGTCGCCCAGACCGACGCGTTGATACTGGCCGGCTGCTGACCGTAAAGTCGGTTCATACTACCCGTGTTGTACCCCGTGAGTTGCACTGGTACCCATGTTGTCCCGTTGGCTTCGTATCCCCGCTCAAACACCATCAGAGTAGAATTCCCCGCGATCATGTTGACAGTCACCCCACCCGTGGACGAGTTGGTGTTGGCGGAGGAGCAGTTGAGCGGTTGGGTCGTCGGTGTCCAACATGTGATATTGAGGGGAGAGGTGTTGGTCCATACGGAGATGTTGGTGGTCGCCCATGGACTCGATGGGGCGAGGTCGAACGTGCGCACGGTGTCATTGGCAGAAGCATATCCCGAGAGCATGCACTGCGAGTGGGTCAGTGGTTCAGAGAGTTGATCAGGGTGTCTGTCTGCACTTGGACGACTTGCTGGCTGAGGTGATATCCCCTGCACCGCGAGCCCAGGTGCTGGAACCACTCACATTGGCTAAAGTGGAGCCATTGGTCGCTATCGAGAAGTTGTAAGGACCGCTCTGGCATGCCCGTTCAACGGATTGCAGGGCAGGTCCAACAGTCCAATTCCCCGTGACCGAGTCCTCGTCATGGTCAGCTCACAGTATGATTACTCACGTACACGGACAGCCGCACTGGGTGGCAGAGCAAACAGCAACAATGACCAATGAACAACTCACCTGGATCGACATTCCAGAGGGAACACTCAGAGAGATATTCCCGCCCGTGCAAATTTCCGAGCAGCTCAACACGCCTCCAGCGGGCCAGGACGTGGCATTCGTGGGAATTAACCAGGGATAGGAGGTCAAGGCTGTGAGGCTGACGTCGGCGTTTGCAGGGTCGGTGGGGTATCCGTTCATGCCGCACTGAGTTGAAGTCTGTCAGCGTTCATGTCCCTAAGTCCTGAACTGGTCTTCCGCAAGGCAGATCAAGGCGGCAGACGATCCGGTCCCAGACTTCCGACCCCAGTCGTTGTAAAACAGTACTGGGACGAGTTTTGTATGCCCTGTACAAGCACTACAGTATAGCGGCACCGTGTTCTTGACTTCGGTTCCACTCACTCGTTGAACAGACTTCGGAGGCTTCGACAACCAATCGCTCGCCACGTCCCATTGCTCCATGATTAAGACCTCCGCGATGGAGCAGTACCACTGAAGCTCAACGGTGTTGTTGCCTCGCATGCCTGTACAGCCAGTATACTCTGGGAGCACCAGGCTGAAGTTGAGGTACGCGTAGGGTTCATTACCTGTCGGACAAGCCGGAGCAGCGCTGGAGCTGCTAGTGGCACTGGCACTGGCGCTGGCACTGGAGACGGCGCCTGTGCTGGTCGGACTGATATTGACCACCGAGTAGCTCTTGCCCGTACCGCTCGCGCTACTCGCGTTCGCCCCAGTCGCCGAAGCAGAATCATTCTGCACCGCATTGACATACTGGGTCACCCAGTTCGTGCTCGTCACCGTGGAGTTGACCGTGGAGGTCTGCGTGCTTGTGAATGTAGTGGTGGATAGGTTGCAGCCTTGCGTGTCACGAGGTGCGAGGTGATCCTGCCCGCGTTGGCCAAATCACTTCACCGCGACGAGTGCGGAGATGATAAGGACTGCACTCACCAGCTTGTCTACGTGATAGGACTTGGCGGAGGCGACCAGCGCCATACCCGCCCAGAGCAAAGAGGATTGCAGCCACATGCGTGCGTGAAGACACCCGACCACCTGTCGTCTTGCGAACGTCCTCGGGCTCGCACACTAATTGAATCACGCTTTCTTGCTCAACACACAGTCCTCGCCACCTCCTACAGTATACACGAGTCTCATATCAGCATACCTGAACGCCGTGTCGCAGGACACCGTTGAGCACAAAGGATCATGCTGGGGACGGTCCTTTCAGCCTGCAACACGTTTCACATCCGCTTCCGTACTGATCCAGCCAACTGGGTCGATGGAAAGTTTGAGCACAGCAAGGCGACATGCTGGAGGATACCAATGTGATCCCACCACCTCCTCTGCGACCGGCATATACGAGTACCTTAGGCATGCATGCTCAGGGCGGTACAGACGGGTCAAGTCTCTCGCTCGCTCGGACGAAAGGAAAGGAGTGCGCTGCGGGATCTCATCACGGCTCTCGTATGCAGATTCACATTGGCATCGGCGATGCTTCCTTTACACCGGCGGGTTTGGATTCCCGTGCTACGTGAGGGAGGAGGAGGGGAGGGTGAAGTGGGATAGAGAGAGTGAGTGGCGCACAATGAAGGCTGCCGAGAGGTTGCGCTAATTCCCCGTCAATTTGA
Organism: Saitozyma podzolica; assembly: GCA_003942215.1. Taxonomy (NCBI): domain Eukaryota; kingdom Fungi; phylum Basidiomycota; class Tremellomycetes; order Tremellales; family Trimorphomycetaceae; genus Saitozyma; species Saitozyma podzolica. Next base: position 18,404 of record RSCD01000026.1, on the reverse strand, counting down.
AGACGGACTCGACCGCCAGCAGTCCAGAACGACGCAGAGGTGCCGTGCCGTGCCATGCCATGCCGCGCTTACGGATGGGATTAGTCCTCCAGCGCTGAATCGGACGGACGGAGGCGCCGGTGGTCCTACTGTTCTCACGCTTCCCTGTTTGAGAGGACAGAGATCTCGTGGCGCACCGCTCACCTAATACTGATCCACGCGGGGCAGGCCAATCCCAATCCTACAGTACGTAGTAGGCGCAGGCGGTCTTTGGCCCCATTCCCCAGCGCCCGCGGGAACGACGGTGGGCGGTCACCTCGTCGTAAGAGTACGAGTACTGGCCGTTCCTGTGCCTCTGATCTGTCTGCACAGCGCTCCCGGTTCGGGTGCCTGATCTGCGGCGCACATCTTGTCTTTCGGGGGTAAGGTGTTGGACAGACCAGCTGTTCTGACATGTGAAGAAGGGTGATGATCAGCACTCCCGCTCATGTATAAGTATGACAACGTCCCATGGTCGGGATCAAGATGCACCTCGGTTTTTCCAGGACCTACTGATTCACTGTGGAGACTTCGAGTGCTAGAGTGCTCGAAACACGGTATCATCATGAAGCTCGCTCCGACCCTCCTCTCCGCTCTCGCCGGGCTCGTGGTGGTCTCGCCAGTGCTCGCGGTCCCGGCTGAGCCCCACCGCCGATCCGGGGCGATCGAGGAGCTCGATTGCGATGTCGCTATCCTCGGTGGAGGTGCGGCAGGTGCGTATGCCGCCGTCCGCCTGAGAGATATGGGGAATAAGGTGATCGTGATTGAGAAGAAGAGCCACCTGGTGAGTGACTGTACCGATACACATGATCCTCGACCGCACTCCACCACGAGTCTACTGTGGTTTGACGATTCCGCAGGGCGGACACGTCGACACCTACTCCCCTCCTGGGTCCCCCGTCGCCCTCGACTACGGTGTCATCGCCTACCTCGAGCTTCCGGGGGTGCGCGAATTCTTCGGTCGATTCGGCATCGACCTCATCTCCGCGTCCTCCCCCAACTACACTGAAGCTCTCGTCGACTTTGATACCGGCGCACCCATCACTTCCGGCAACACCGTCAACGCCGGTCTGAACGCCACGGCCACAGCAATAGCTCTGGGGACGTACGGCCAGCTCGCAGCGGAGTATGCCAACTACACATTCCCTTCTCTGATTCAGCTCCCTGCGGCCCCTGCCTTCCCGCCGGACCTGGCTCTCCCGTTCGGCGAGTTTGTGCGGAAGTACAACCTCCAAGCAGCGGTGCCCACCATCTCCCAGTTCGTCAATTATGTGGGGGACGTCCTCGCCGAGCCCACAGCATACATCATGACCCTCTTCGGGGCTGTTCAGCTTAACGCCACGGCAAACGGCGGTTTGCTCATCCCTACGACATACAACAACAGCGTCCTCTACGAACGTATTGCTGAGCAGCTCGGTCCAGACGTACTCCTCTCGAGCACTCTCACAGGCGCCAAAAGGAACGGGACCACCGTTGAGCTCACCGTGAGCGCGGACAACTGCACCAAGAACATCAGCGCCAAGAAACTCCTTGTCACGGCACCTCCACTGGCCAAGACCCTCGCCCCCCTAGGTCTTGACGCTTACGAAGAGTCAGTCTTTACTCAGTGGAGGTATCAATCCGCCTACGTCGGCGTCCTCGCCAATACCGGTCTTCCCGACAACTTGGAGATCCTCAACGCCGATCCAGACTCGAGCCCCAATGTGCTCAACCTCCCCGGTTCCGATGGGACAAACTACGTCGCGAGCTTCACCTACTCCGAGTTTCCGGGGCTGTATCGAACGAGCGTGATCGGTGGACCCAGCCTGGCCTCCAGCGGAGCCAAGGCGCTCGTGACAGACGCACTCGCCCATGTCGCAGGGAACGCTTCGGCGCACGCTCAATTCGTCGCGTTCGCAAGTCACACCCCGCTCGAGGTCCGCGCCACCGCCCAGGGAATAAGTAGCGGGTTTTACCAGCAGGCTTTTGGCCTCAACGGCCATCTCAACACTTTCTATACCGGTGCGGCATGGGCTAGCGACTGGACGTCGGTGCAGTGGCTCTACCTCGAAGAGGTGATCCTGCCGTTGATCGCTCAGTCGCTGCAGTCGTAGAGAATCGCCTTGAGAGTTCCACCAGTCTTCAAGTCTTAATCGCATCTATAGTTTCACACCTCCCATATCTGGATCCGTCGTATCCTCCTCTGCGCGGAGTGTGAATGCAGCAAACGAATGCAGATGTCTGTGCAGACACAATCGCTGCAATGGCCAGTGAACCAGTCACAGCAGGCGTGGTTGCACACTCGACTAAGCGATTCACCCCCCACCCCCCAACCCTCCAACCCCCTGTTGAACGCAGGTGATCACCAAGCAACACCGACGTTATCTGTGATCAGATCGTACATGTCGTGTCGTAGCTCCAGATCGAATCTACACAGAGGTGACCGAAATCGTCCTCCCAGAGGCCGGCCTAAACCACCCAAGCCGCCCAAGCCGCCCAAGCCGCCCAGACGCCTAATCCCCTCCATAATCGATGTAATCCGGACTTTCGCACGCCCTGTACTCCCTACACAACATGTCAGCGTCGTCCCCCATCCCCTTGCTGGGTAGGCGACCAATGGGCTTTGGCGTGCGTGCCGCACGGCCACACCACACTCACTCTTCCAGCTCCGCAACCACTCGTCTTGAGTCATCGAACTCCTCGAGACCGTTCGCAAACATATCCTCTTTCTTGTACTGCTCGAGGAAGGCATTCCGTTTCCGCAACCTGTCGTATTGGTCCAACATCCTCTTGAACAGCTGCACACGACTTGTCAGTCCCCATTCCATGTCGCTCATTCCAACCTTTCTCCCGATCGTTCGCGGAATGTCACCCAGATGATGGTCGCACTCACCGACGCCATACTCGTGTGGTTGGCCATCATCACTCCGCTAACCCTGTTCCCCGCCGAGACCTTCTTCTTCGTCAACGCCACCTGTATACTCGCCGGCCCCCACGGGATGAAGTTGGCGAGCTGTCTCTCCCTGATACGAAGCAACGACTTGTGCACGTCGGTCGGGTCGACGTCGCCCGAGATGATGTTGAGGCAGGATATGTAGCATGAGTTGGAGGACGAGGTGGTGGACACCATGCGGTTCTTGGGTTGGAGGAGACGACGCATGACGTCGAGAGTAGATGTTTTGCGGATCGACTTGACCTGGGGACGACACCGTCAGCTTGATTCAATCCTGGCGGTGTAAAGTGTGCTCCTTCGGGCCGAGTTTGACGTCCGACCCACCTTGTCCACGTCGTCGGCGCCAAAGGGAGTGTACGAGGTCATGAGGAAGTGGCATCGTGGAGTCGGGATCAAGCTGGCAATCATCCCGACGAGGTCGTTGTTCATGTAGCTCGGATATCGCAGTGTCGTCGTCGACGCAGCCATGACCGTGGACACCTGCTCAGTCAGCCTGGTCACCAAGCGCCAATCATCATTGTAGCAGAGGCGTAACGTACCAGCTGGTTCGTCTGGTCAAAGCTCGGGTTCTGCGCATGCAGTCTGTCCGCCGCTATCCTCGTCAAAGCCGCGTTGTCCAGCACCACGACCGAGTCAGCATTGTTCACGAGCCGTTTCATCGCGAGGAGCGAGTTGTACGGCTGGACAACGACGTCTGATGATTCGGGAAAGACAGAGTAGGTCTGGATGAGCTTCTTGGGGAATCGATCGTTGAGCCGTTCGAGGAGGAAGGAGCCGAGACCGGATCCCGTCCCGCCAGCGATAGAGTGGAGGAGCATGAAGCCCTGTATCAAGTGCGTGAGCAAAACAGGTCCGGCTGGTCCGGCTGATTCGGTCCAGCCATTGAGGGAGCTCGCACTGGAACCCCTCACTCACCTCGAGACTGTCACTCCCGTCCGCTTCACGGTCAATCATCTCAATCAAGTCGTCGTACACCCTCTCCCCGGCCGCATATCCCTGTGCCCAATTGTTCCCTGCCCCGCCGCCATCCTTCGACACGTAGATGTTTTCCGGGTTGTACAGCCCCTTGTAAGGTGATGCGAGGATGTTATTGATGACCTGTGGGTGCGGCGCGGGAAAGGATGGGAGGAAGGGGGACGATTGTCAGCTGGGAAGTCCCTGTCTTGGTGCAGCACTGCACTCTCTCTCAGGTAAACAGCGCCGAGAATCCAACCACCGCAACACGCCCACACTACCCCATCATCCATCATCCATCCATCACGGCCCTTCCTTCACGTCCAGTCCGACCCTCCAGTCTCCAGTGGATCGGCGTCCCACGCTCATTGCCCAGCCGCTGAAGCCAACTCACCCTCGGCTCCAGATCGATCAATATCGCTCTCGGGATATAATGCTCATCGTCCGCCTGGTAGAAGAACACGTCTTTCCGGTCTCCTTGGCCGCCCTCTGCCGCCCAATCCTCGAGGTTGCCGTTCGGGGAGATACCGTGTTCTTGACATAGCTTCTGCCAGAACTGCGAATGTTGCGTCAGTCGGATGACTCCACATTGTTGATAGATGCCATGGCAGAAGGAAGAGGTGCGGGGAGCGCCGGTAGCGGGTCACTGGCTCTGGCACCGAGGAGGTTTTTCGTGCTCACCTGTGCTCCGACTGTTTGATGGAAGACAATGATCAGTTCAACCCATCACCACTCACTCGTCCACCCACTCTGATTTCCAGCCTGGCCCGCCTGCGCGACGCATCAGCAATCACCCTACCAAAGCCAAGGGACGCAACTCACCTGCAGGGAGATGATCTCCCTCCCCATTGCTCTAGGCCTGGGTCCTCACGACTGGGCAGGTGATAGATGTCAATCGCCGCCCTGATGTTCGTCGTTGCTTCCGTTGTTGTTATCCGCCGTCCTCCCGGTGTAACGAGGATATGTCGACCCAGGAAGTCGTAGGTGTCCGGGACAAGGTCGATGACTGCTGCGTTGGGTGGGCTTGTGAAGGATAAAGCAATAGAGGCAAGGTAGTGTTCACTCTGATCTCAGCATTCCATCCACTTGGTTTGTTGACGGTTCGAGGGGACAACGCGACCGACTCCGACGCGTTCAGGCAACGAAACATTTGATCCCGCCCAAGCGACTTGTATCCCTCCGTCGTCCTTGTCCTTGTGCATACGATACGATGCATGCGATGCGATGCCTTCACCTCGGCGAGGAGACCACGGCGGTGGTGGTGTAGAACACTCCAGCCCTTGGCACCCGGCACAAAGGGTGATGCATCTCCTTTCCCGTTGTGATCCTTCGCGGGGTCAGTAGTAGTCTATGTAGCCTGCAGTCGCATCGCCACCAACACCGACACTTCTGACGCTGATCGATGTATCAACGCCAGCTACGGCTGTGTACACAGACTCTGCACCTCGCGTCGAATCGAGTGCGAGGTCGTAGTCCGAGTGGATCAGCTCCGATCGTTCGACCACAGAGTGAGGCCATCCACCCGGGCCCGCCGTGGACAGCCCGCCGTGTACCACATCATCCCTCTCGCTTTCAGGCTGAACCTGGCCGTGTCCTGCGTGTTCTACTTGTGGGTCTCGGTCCAGGATCCGATCCGATGCGACGCTTATACTGTGACTGTTGCTGTGCTTTGCTTTGCTTGGAAATGCGACCTGTGGCTCTTGGAAATTTGGGTCCGAGAGATTCGAGATTGGTTGGGCGACCGGGTTGGCCGCTTGGCTCGAGATCTGACATCGCCGTAGCCGAGAAACGGAGAGACGACTCGAAATATCTCTCGCTCGTCTTGATCATTCATCTTTTACATCTCGACCTCCTCGGATCTCCATCTCCGTCTCGTACGTCTGACACGGTCCCAGCACTCTAAGCGTAAGTATATGCTGCGGAGAGACCACCATCCCCATCCCGTTCTCACTCCATCAATCGTAGCCCAGGTCGATCGCTGATACCCAACTTCGCTTATCCAGTCAAAAGCCCTCACCGCCCCCACCGCCCCAACCGCCCGTCATGTCTACCGAGCCCACCGTCGTGCCCTCCTCCACGGCCCTGCCCGCCACCGCCAACGGCGGGACCTCCACGCCCGTCATGTTCCGAGGAGCCGGCGGGGCGGGGGGAGGTAGCGGCGCCGGGGGCACTTTTGGGGTAAAGACGGGTCTGGCGCAGATGCTCAAGGGAGGGTGAGTGGTTCTCGTCCTGTCTGCAGTCGGGGTGGCAACGAGACGTGGTGTGGGAAGCGACGGGAAGGGTGAGATGGGACGGGGGCGCGGGGGCGCGGGGGCGAGATGAGGGGTCATGAGTCGGTGCGGGCTCAGGACGAAGTGGTGTGCGTTTGACAAGGAGATCGATGATCGAAGAAATGGGAGAGATCAGCGCTGGTTTTGAGAAGACCGGGACAGGCGGGGTTTCACGAAGGGGTCCCTCTCTCCTCTCTTTCGGGGGGCATGAGGAGATTCAAGGACGGTGAACGAGGTGGTCCGCAGAACGCAGCTTCAGATCGGCTGGTGCAGATCACGCCGTGAGGTCTCACCGGAGACATCATTCATTCAACATGGCATGTCGCGGCTGCCTTTGATTTGCGCTCGCTCCCTGGGGTATTAGACGGCTTAAACCTCATCTTTCGCGGAATGTGGAACCACGCTGACTCGCCAGTGTCATCATGGACGTCATGAACGTCGAGCAAGCCAAGATCGCCGAAGAGGCCGGCGCGGCCGCCGTCATGGCTCTTGGTGCGTTGCTCGATCCAATCTCCGCCCAACGCATTTGCTGGTGGGGGCGATCATGACTCTGACCATTCGCAGAGCGCATCCCCGCCAACATCCGCCGTGACGGAGGTGTCGCCCGCATGGTACGTTGACGTTTTCTTCACTCCACGAGGCTCAGCTCCGCTCCGGTGACATGGATTTGCCCATCCGCTCATTCGGTCCTCGCTTCGCATGCTTCGCACACGCGCTGACTCGAAACCTGTCAGAGCGACCCCGGCATGATCAAGCAGATCATGGACGCCGTTTCCATCCCCGTCATGGCCAAGGTCCGCATCGGGCACACTGTTGAGGCCCAGATTCTCCAATCGGTCGGCGTGGACTACATCGACGTGAGCGACCGAGCGGTATACGAATTCTGAACCACACCTCCTCCCTTCCGACCTCCCGAAGCGCGGCTGGGGATAATTTTTCCCCTTTCACACCACCATACCCTTCCGAAATGGCTGTGGAGGAGCATTGAGGCGATCCCGATACATGAACAGAATCGTTCTGACCCGGTATGACAGGAGTCCGAGGTCCTCACCATGGCGGACGACCAGCACCACATCGGCAAGCATGCTTTCAAGGTGCCGTTCGTGTGTGGCTGCAAGAACCTCGGCGAGGCGCTCAGGAGGATCTCGGAGGGTGCGGCGTGAGTGCATATCGTCTCATTCTCGGGTAACGCTGACGAGAGCCCCCAATCGCTCCGTACCGCACCCTCGCTATTTGATCGCTGCCATCCGAACAATCGTCCTTCGACCTTACACTCCTCCGCTCCCCCGTTCGACGCATCACTTCGGCACGGCTACGTTCCCATCTCCCCTCCTTACATCCGTGTTCCCATGGCTTCACCCCTCAGCATGATCCGCACCAAGGGCGAAGCCGGTACCGGCGACGTCGTCGAGGCCGTCCGACACCAGCGGGCCGTCATGTCCGACATCCGCCGCGCAGCCGCCATGTCCGACGAGGAGCTCTACGCCTTCGCCAAGGAGCTCTCGGCGCCTTACCACCTCCTCAAGGAGACGGCGAGGCTGAAGCGTCTGCCCGTCGTGTCCTTCGCTGCTGGCGGGGTTGCCACCCCCGCCGACGCGGCGCTCATGATGCAGCTGGGATGTGATGGTGTCTTTGTCGGTTCGGGTATCTGTGAGTGGTTATCCGCGTCTTCCACTCGTTCCACCCCTTCCACTTCTGCCAGCTTTGCCGTTTCGGCGAGCGGGACTAGGGACCACGGCTGATTCCCGCCCAGTCCTCTCCGGCGACCCCGCCAAGCGCGCCCGAGCCATCGTCCAGGCCGTCACGCACTACAACAACCCCGCCGTCCTCGCCGAGGTGTCTACCGACATCGGAGAGGCCATGGTCGGCATCAGCGTGTGAGTGCGGTGCTGCGGTGTCTTCCGCCTCACGCTGGCGTCCATCAGTTCCGGGATGAATTTGACCTGACTGTTGCAGCGCGTCAGAGGGGGACAAGATCCAGGGCGGTCGTCTCGCCGGTCGGGGCAACTGATCAGGCGGTCCCGATCATCCCAACGAACTCAATGTCATCTGTCCTGGTCGTCGTTCCTGGAGGCATGGCCTATACCCCTAGGTGTGGACGGAGCAACAGGTTGGTCGAGGGAGTCAGAGTCTGTGTTGGACGTGTCGGACAGGTGAGGCGACGTAGAGGACGTCGGTGCTTCTCTGCTTTGATAGGATGGAAGTCAGAAAGTCTACGTGTGTGTATGCATGCTTCAACTGCAAATGCTGTAACGAGACGCAGGAGCAGGACCAGGCAGGACCGAGCAGGACCGACCTGGCGACAGATACCAGCAATCGATCACGAGTACTGGTACTACTGGTACTACTGAGTCCTCGAGCGCGCCGATGATCTTCCGGGCGATTTTGACGCTTGGACAGCGATGTTTCGATTCGCGTGGCCTCGTTGGTGTTCGACCGGACGGACATGGCGCAGGCGAGACCTCACATGCTAACGCTGCTGTTTACTCCTTTTGCACCCCTTCCGCCGGTGCCTTCCGAAGTGCATTGTCGTGCGCCGGTACCTCTCGCCGAGCGATGGATCGTACCCTGCAGTAATGCCTGAAGACCAATGCAGCTTTGAAAAGAGCAACCGAGTGGATTAAGTGGACAGCAGAGCGGAGCCGGATGAGTGGTTCCACCGAGATTGCACATCCCCACTCGCTGAAACTCGCGTCGGACTCCGGGGTGCCTTGCTCGCGGGGCGATGCGTGGATACTGGAATCCAAAGAACGCGCTCCATCCATCTGCAATGGCTCCGGGGTAAATGAGGAAGCCCAAGGTCAGGTGATCGAGATCAACTCCATCGCAGACAGCCGAAAACTCAACATTTCGTTCACTAGTCTATCTTATCGGCGCATCCTCGGCCTGCGATCACATGAGTTTGGGTTGGAATCCCAAATGGAGACCCGGGGGGTGGAGTCGGTTGCACAGTATTTGGAGTGTGTGGGGCACTGTTTTCGATGCCAGAGACGTGCTGCGCCGTATGTATAAGTGGACGAGACTCGGCGACCCTTACTCCCCAGGCTCGGTTTGTTGAAATACAAAGATGTGGCTCACCTCCGGCTTCCTCGTGGGCGTCTTAGCCCTGTCCCTGCCCATCTCCGGGGCCACCTTCCTCCCCCGTGGCGCGAACACCACCGCCGCCAACGACAAGCTCCAGACGTGGTGGCATTCCTCTGGGGAGGTGAACCCGTCCACTCCCGTGCTGGACGGGAATGTCCGCCAGTCGCGCGTCTACACTGTAGAGGTAGCGACGACGGGCAACTCGGGCAACTCGGGCGATCACGGCTACTACGACTCGTTCGTGTACGAGTCGATCCCCCGGAGCGGCAATGGCATGCGTCTGAGCCCGACGAACGACTCCCTGGGCGGGAATGTCGATGGGGTAAGCATCGAGCCGGACGTGGGCATCAACATGGCTTGGACGCAGTTCCTCTACGCCTCCGACGTGACGATCAAGATCACCCGAGCGAAAGGGTATGCCCAGCCCGATCCCTCGAAAGTCGTCATCCGTCCTACCACTACTAGCTACGACGTCACGTCAAAGGGCCAGTCTCTGTACATCAAGATCCCCTACTCCGCCAACGGCCAGAAATTGTCCGTCGAGTTCCAGGACGACCTGTGGAGCTATCACACTGGCGGGTCGGACGGGCTTTTTGTCCAGAACGTGGATCCGAATGGACACAACTATGTCAGCAGCTACAACTCGACCGAGACGATCGTCGGGGTAGAACCCATCAACGCTCTTCTCATCTTTGCGAGCGCCTTCCCTCCATCGGACCAAGTGCCATCAGAGTCGAGCAACGACACCTATGTCGTCCCGCAAGGTTCCGTGACGACGCTGCAAAACGTCACTCAGTCCACCGTCTACTTTGCGCCTGGCGTATACTGGTTCGGCGGTGCGAATCATGCGATCCTGCCCCCAAGTGTCAGCTGGGTCCATTTCGCCCCCGGGTCGTACGTCAAGGGTGCGATCGAGTACAACACCACCGCCCCGCTCGTGAGGGCCACGGGACACGGGGTGCTCTCGGGAGAGCAGTATGTGTACCAAGCCAACGTGGCGGACGGGTACACCAACAACAAGAGCGACGCCACTTCCCTCCGCATGTGGTCGGGTAGTCTTATGTCCAACCAAACCTGGATTTGCCATGGCCCAACCATCGCCGCCCCTCCGTTCAACACCATGGACTTTGATGGCGAACCCGTCTCGTATGTGTCGGACTACAAGCAGGTCGGCGCGTTCTTCTGGCAGACGGACGGGATGGAGGTGTATCCAAATAGCACTTTCAGCGATATCTTCTACCACGTCGGAGACGACTGCATCAAGACGTACTACTCTGACGTCGACGTCCAACGCCTCGTCGTGTGGAAGACGACAAACGACCCGATCTTCCAGATGGGTTGGGCACCTCGAAACGTCACCAACGTCACCGCATCGGATATCAACGTGGTCCACACTCGGTATCCCTCTGCCAACAGTGTCGTCCCCACAGCCCTGATCGGCGCATCACCAAACTACCTCAACAGCTCCGCAACGAACAACGCGAACCTCTCCAGCCGAATCGCTAATTTCAATCTCAACAACTTGCGGTGCGAGGGGCTATGTCCGTCCCTGGTCCGCTGGAACCCATTGCAGAACTTTGACAACTTTACCGTCTCGGGAGTGTCCATCGACTCGTTCCCGCCCAATAGCACGGGGATCGGACAGAGCGTCATCAACAAGTTCACAAATGCCAATGGGACGCTGGTCAGTATTGGCGGAGAGTCCCCCGGTGGGGTCGGCTTGACCATCAGGGACTACTACGTGGGCGGGGAGAAGATCAGCATCGCAGCGAACAACTGGCAGAGTGATCAGGCGGGGCAAATGAACATTGACGCGGCGTACTGGGGTCACTGGACCATTGAGTGACGTAGGGGCTAGGGGGAGAATGACAGGCGGCGAGAAGATGGATCCGCAGAGGATTCTGCAAATGCAACAACGTGAAAGTACTCGTACAGTACAAGTACAGTATACAGTAGATGGACATTCGTATAACCGCAAATGCAACGACTCAGGAGTTAAGAGTACGTATGGATGCCAGAACTGTATCATGTCGAGATCGCGTCACCACACAATAGATGCATCCGGCGAACTGGCTCCGACAATCGCAGCGTAAGACAAAGTGGGCTCGGATCAGTCGGACAATCGAAGTGGAAAGCCGAAGAGCGAGGCTGTACTGCACTCGTACAGAACCGCGTTACGCAACAGCTCCGTGCTCCGACGCGCGCGCACTCGCCTACTTCTTGCTACTACTGCTCTTCTTCGCCGCCGCCTCTGCCGCGGCCTTCTGGCCCTCCTTCACCCCCTCGGCTTTCGCAGCGGCTTTCATCTCTTCGTCCTGCTTGGCGCGGATACCGCCCCACGCGGCGTGTTTGGCGCTTTGCAGAACAAACTACCAAAATCAGCGGGGGACGGTCACGAAACGACTGCAGCACGTGTGGCACGGGTGCCAGGTATCAGGTCAGGTGCAAAGAAGCGATACTGTAGGGTCAAAATGCGGTGATGATGATCTGTGGCAAGGAGAGCACGGTATGATTCAAAAGCAAGGGAAGGCGGGGAAGGCGGAGCAACAAGTAGTGCTGCGAGCGACGCAAGGATTTCAGCTGAGGCACATGATACTCACCATCTGAGCGATGATACTGTGGGTTTGCGGTTAGCAATTCCCATTCCCACATCCACCGCAGGAGACCACTCACGTCAGCGGAATCGAGCCGAGGAGGATCATCGTCGCGTAGAGGCAGAAGAGGGGAGTGTCGACCCCGCCCGGCGTGTCCGGCGTGAGGCCGGTGTACGTCTGCGCACCGGTCACCTGCGGCGGGGTACTTCATAAGCCTTACGGCGACGACGTTATTGAGTCTGAGAGTCGGACCCCGAGAGTGGCCCTCGCGGGGGTCTCTCGTCCGCCGGGACGAAGCAGGAAGGGAATGGGTATGGGAAGGAGAGGAGACGGAGAACAATACACGCGTAGGGAAGTGTGGAATGTGAGTCGTGCGATGGGGGATGTGCGGTAGGGGCTGTGATGAAGAGTGTGCAATGTGCGACGTAGCTCGTGCGATGTGCGATGTGCGATGATTCTGCTGATCCCCGGAAGGCTGCACTCACCGCGACAATGAAGATCTTGAGGAAAGCATTGGCGATGAGGACTGCCGTTGTATCAGCGTGTTCGTGGGTTCGCGTGGTCCATCCGCACTACGCGCGGCGCACTCACAGAAATACTCGATGGCATCCATGTTGGCCTCGTTCCACAGCCCGGGGGTCCACATCATCACTGCGACGTGTGATCAGCACGAGCACGAGGAGTGCCTGGGATAAGGCCAAAGCTTGCAACGACGGGAAGGTGGCGGACCGCATTTTGGAACACGGAGGACACGGAGGACATGGAGGACATGGAGGACATGGAGGACATGGAGGACATGGAGGATACGGAGGACATGGAGGATATGGAGGATATGGAGACCATGGGGGATATGGAGGATGTGGGGGATACGAAGGATGCCGAGGGTATGGAGGACATGGAGAATATGGAGGCCGTGGCGGTAAGTCTGAAGCACGAGTACGTACGCAGTACGTTCTTGGCGAATGGGAACTTCCAGCTGGCGGAGTGTCAGCGACATTTTCCCCCAACCTTGGTTCGGTGCGGTGACAAAGCAACGTACAACAATTCGGAAGCGAGGGAGATGAGGATCATGATGATCATTGCGAAGTCGAGGCACGAGGCGAAGCTGGAGAGGCGGGCGGGTCAGCTTGGTGTTTTGGGAACTACAGGATGTATGTATGGCGCTCTCACGTACACTGCTCCACCAAGGTGTTTCGGGATGTTCGTCTCGTCTGAGAAGGTCAGTAACAGTCCGACAGTCCGAGCCCATCTCAAGCGGAAAGCCCAGCGCGGGTCTCCGAGAGTGGATCCAAAGCCCAGTGCAAGGCCGAGAGAGTGAGAGGCAACGTGGAATTTCGCAGAAAGTCAAGAATCCATGGTCAAGAGTCAACTCACTGACGTAGCCCGAATCCGAGGGCGGGCTGAAGGTGTCGTACACGCTCATGTCGTTGCCCAAGTACAGATCTGCACGGATCTCAGCTCGCGCATTGCGACTGCAGAAATCAAACGCGTCTGCGTCGTTGTAGAACAGCCGTCGCCGTCACACCCACGCATCGTCTTGTGGTACGTGTCGATGTTCTCGGCGAAGATGAGGATCCAGGCGATGAGCGGCTGTGTCGTGTCAACGTGATTCCGCTTCGATTTCCGTCCTCTCCCAATACCAGACCATGTCCACATGTTCAGAGATCACTTGGACTACAGCGCCAAAGACGCGGTGGAAAGAAGATCCGAACCCAAAGAACATCCGAACCCAAAGAACATTCGAACCCAATCGAACCCATTGCACCCACCATGATCAGCGCGCCGACGGCGACGAAGATCCACAGGTGGCAGATGTAGATCCAGATCTTGGGGAGGGTCTGGCCGTCGATCTGCATTGTGTCAAAGCTGGCGGATCAGAGGTAATTGCGGTTGGATGAGGCAAGGAAATAAGGAGATGTGATTGTGGCGTGTGGCGTGTGGTGCGGTGTGTTGCGGTGTGGTGATTGGGAAGATCTGCGGAGTGGTGTATGGGCGTCAGGTGAAGAGGGAGGTTTGCGTGGGAGGGGTTGCGGGAGGGTTGAGTGGTGGCGATGGTGAGTTGAGGAATGTGGGAGATGTGGGAGTGATAGGGAGGTTGTTAATCGGCGCAGCATCAGTGAGCAGACACGCCACCGCCAAACGCCACTAACGACGTTTGAGCCATCAGCATCCTTTGACCCACGGCGACGTTCGCGTGTTTGAGGTCTGGCTATCGACATACTCCTTGTAGCGTTTACACAACGGAGCGAGTCCAGTCATTCACATGAGAGTGAGATACTGGTCGCATGTTTCGTGCTGGTGGTGACGACACCAATTTACGAAACGCGCCAGAGTCTTCTGCACATATGTAGCGGTGGAAATCGGTGTGTGAACCGGTCAGCGTTCACAGCCGAAACACGATTTCGCGATGCTCCGTTCTCCAATTGTCTATCATCGCGGTGAGTACGTCCCTGTGATCTCGCTTCGGGGTGGTCAGGCATCAGTCCCCGCCCGAGAATTCAGCCGTCAGTTCGGTCATTTGGTGGGCGCAGGGCGGATCAGTGTATGTGAGATTGAGGTGTCATGGGGTTATGCCATATCTTAGGGGATTTACCGGGACGAAGCCTTCATGCGGACTGATCCTGGCCATGGAGAGCAGCTTGTGTCTCTGGCAGTCCGTCTTGCATTGGAACAGGACGACTACTGACTATATACACCTCGTAGCAGCACCATCTTCGTCCCTTTCGAAAACTCCGACACGCCGAGTGTGGCACCCGCCAAACAATTTTGATCCCGCATCCCAAGCTTTTTCGAGCCGGCGTGTCTGACACCTCGCGGCGCAGGACATCCATCCACTTTGACCTCTGGTCATCTCCGTCTCGTCTCCCTTGACATCGTCCTTTTAACCCGCTACAACAAACCTACATCACCACACACCAGCTCGGAACACACGTTCAGAGCTACCCAACAGAAACATCTCAACATGGGTACGCCACGCTCGCCCTCTCCGGTTCCGTTCCGCCTCGTCGCTCGATCGTCCTGCTGACCTTGTGTTTTCCCTTCGCCTCCCCTTCCCTCCAATTCGTGCACACCGACAATGCACCGCGCGTCACCACGACCCACATTGACATTGACGCTGCCGTTGCCGGTGCGATTGGCGTCGCAGCTCCCAAAAAGCAGAAAGGCCAGAAGATGGCCCTCTCCGACTTCTTCGCCGAGACGAGTACGTCGAATGTTCCTACGAAGCGCACGCGGGTCGGGTGCGGTAGCCGGATGATGCTCCTTCCGGCGAGGGATCGTTGATGGAGGTGGTGCCGGAGCTGGGCTGATGGTCGGAACAGCGTCGAGCGACTGGGCGGACGACATGGACCTCCCTACGGCTCGTGAGTCATTGTGTAATGCAGGTCGCTGGTTATGATGGTGATCCAGTTGGCTGACGCTTCCGCAGCCGCCGCGAGGGACCCCAACGCGGGGCCGAAGCGAGGCGAGCCCGGCTACCTCGACTCGATGCCTGATCGCGGTGCTCGTGGTGGTACGTCGATTCCGCACAACCATATGCAGTCGTCTTCCATCCTCCCGAATAACGTCGCGCTGACATTATTATCAGCCTTCCCCGGTGCGCCCCCCTCGCGCGAGGAGCTTCCCCTTCCGACCGTTCCCCCCTTCACCGCTTTCGTCGGCAACCTCACGTTCGAGACGGACGAGGAGGAGCTCCGATCGTTCTTTGGCGATCTCGAGCCCACGTCGGTCCGCCTCGTGAAGGATGCGACGGGCAAGCCCAAGGGTTTCGGATACGTCGAATTCCCGAGCCAGGATAAGCTCAAGGGGGCGTTGGACAGGAGCATGAGCCAGCTCGGAGGGAGGACCGTCCGTGTTTCCGTTGCGGATGCCCGTGAGTCCATCATCGATCACCGCATTGGCGTTCGCGTCCGTCCAAGTGTGGGTACTGACTTTCATCGCAGCGGCGAACCGGAGAGAATTCACCCCGTCCGCTGCGGAGGAATCCAACCAGTGGCGCCGAGCCACCCCGCTCGCCCCTCGCGAAGCACCTGCCATGGCTCCCCGCCGAGGAGGTTCGTTCAACAGTCCCACCGAGCCCGGACCGGACCGCGACTGGGGTGCCGCACGAGGCGCACGATTCGTCCCCGCCCCACCCCCCAGCGGACTTCGCCGAGACTCCTCGGGCATGGGAAGGGAAAGGGAAGGGGGCAGGGAGAGGGAGGTGACGCCCACCGTTGCGGACGATGCTTCCCAGTGGAGGTCAGCGAAGCCGCTCGTCACCCCCGCATCGGCCGTTCCGGGGAGGAGGGAAGCGCCGCCGCATCAGTCCGGTGCCGGTGCCAGCGAGACGCCCAGCCCAAGTCTGGCCGAGACCGAGTCCACAGTGAGTCGGTGTTTGCGTTTGGCGTTCGGCACATTCGTCGAAGCAGCTTTGGTATGATTCGGTTCGGCGTTCTGACGAAACGTAGTGGTCGCGTGGGACCAAGGTCCGAACGCCTCAGGAGCTCCCGAGCCGGTCGGGCACCACCTCGCCGGACGAGCGCGATTGGCGCCGTGCACCACCTGCAACCACGAGTGGCCAGGGAAGCGCTGATGGCGAAAGTGAGTCCGTGTCCGAGTCTCCCGCACGTGTTCGGCGTAGCAGTATCCCCAATTCCGTCATGAATTGCTTTCTGATCGTGCCGCTTCAGGTCCCCGACTTGCCCCTGCCGCCCCTGCCGAACGCCGAAGGCTGAATCTCGCTCCCCGCTCCGTCCCCCAGTCCCCAGCGACCACTGGCCCCGAACCTGCCAGTGCGCGTGCATCCATCTTTGGCGGTGCCAAGCCGATCGACTCGGCTACCAAGGAGAAGGAAGCTGCGGACAAGCTCGCCGCGAAGGGCGAGGAAAGGCGGCAAGCCCAGATCAAGGCGAAGGAGGATGAGGAGCGTAAATCCAAGGAGCTGGCGGAGGAGAGGCAACGCATGATCCGTGAAGCGCAGGAGAAGGCCCAGGCCGAGGTCTCTGGTGGGAAGCCGCGAGGTGCCGGCGCTGGTGCTGGCGCTGGAGGTGCTCGACCAGCTCGTGGAGGTGCCCCGGGTCAGTCAGGACCTGGAAGGAGGACCTCTGGCGATGTGCGATCGCCTACTTCACCCCGGGCCAAGTCGCACCCCGTCCAGCCCGCTGCCGAGGACGGATTCGAGGCGGTCGCGCGTGGCGGTGCTCGTAAGACGAGTCAATCTGGCGCGGCGGTGGCGACCGAGCAGCAAAAGAAGGATTCCGGTGTCAAGAAGGGGTTCAGCTTTGCGGCGGCGGCCATGGCGGAGGGTCTGGTTGACGAGGACCAGGACGAGGTTGGCGATAACGCTGTGGACGAGGTCACGAACGGTGTCAAGGAGGTTGCCGTTTAGCTGGCAAGTGAGGCGTAGTCGAGCGGCAGCAGTAGCAGCCACTCGTCGATCAGTCGTCCATCCGGGTCAAGCTTGGGTCAGGGGTCTCATGCATGTGTAGATAAGGGATACATCGGGATCGCATCGGGTGATGCGCAAATTACACTGCGGTGGCTACATGCGTTTCATTTCCCCTCTTTCTCACTTCCGTTGCCGTTGTTCCAGGGCCGCTGCTACATCACTTTGCTCGCACATACCTGATTCCATCGCTCCGTCCGACCCAGGCCTCGCATGACCACTGAGCTTCCCCCCTCCAAACCGCTAGGTCCCGATCGATCCCAGTGGTCTAGACGCCCGCAGAGGACACACTCGTCGGGTTCGACACCCACTTCTGAGCAAACTTGATACCCTCATTCGCCGCGTCCTCCTTGAACCCGCGCTCCCTCGGCTGCTGATCGTCCCCCCGGACGGCGAAACCATGCACCGCGTCCTTGTACCGCTTGACGAAGAGCTTGTCGCCGAGCTGACCCCGGAGGATCTTCTCGATCTGAAAGGGGTCAGTGGGGGTTCTGAATGGGGAGGATCGGGCCCAGGGTCCTATCTCGATCTCCGTCTCCGTCTTAGTCAACTCATCTCCGTCCGGCCATATCCACCTCAGTCAACACTTCGTCCTGGTTATCCCGGTCGTCCCGGTCGTCCCGGTCGTCACGACTCCCTTCCACTCATTCCAACACCCCTACTCTTATGAACCACATGCCACAACCTGAATTCCATGGCCTACCTCCCACCGCCCGAGACTGCACCAAACGTCCGACTCTCCAAAGCAAATACGACCCATCCAGTCGGATCTTACCGTCCCGTCCTCGTTCAGAAGTGGGAACGAACCTCACCCACCTCATCGAGCGCCGCATCATCCATGATATCATCCTGATCACCCTTGAACACCGCCACGGGGGTCCTCGTGATCCCCTCCACATCGGCGTTGACGACGAAAGACGGGTGGTACGCCACCGCCACGTCGACGCGGGCTGGGGAATCGTCCTTGCTCAGGAGGAGGACGTAGCGGCCTCCCCAGCAGAACCCGATGGCGATGATCTTGTCGCTACGGAACTCAGTGCGTGGTCAAGTATAGCTCAGATCGAACATCGCCCGCTCTGACACGATGTCTAAGTTCCAGCAAATCCGGCCTATGGGGCTGGTTCCAC